>CM033743.1:10567483-10587483 GCA_019671005.1 Hibiscus mutabilis
CTAAGACTGATCATTTGGAGCAACGCTGTTGGGATTTCACCAGAGAGATTGTTATGTGAAAGATTAAGATTCTCCAGTGAAATAAGTCTTCCCAACTCTGGAGGGATTTTCCCTGAAAATGAATTGCTGCTGAGACCTAATGAATACTGAAGAACAACCAAGCCCCCTAACTCACCTGGAATATCACCGGATAAATTGTTGTGGTTCAAATTCAAGCTCAGCAACTTGTTACAATTCCCAAGCTCTTCTGGTGCTGTTCCAGTCAAGCTGTTTTCGGACAAATCTAAATATTGAAGCTCTATTAGACTGCCGATGTTTGGAGGTATCGGGCCCAACAGATGATTCTGGCTCAAATTGAGGTTAAACAACTTTTTCAGATTTCCAAGCTCAGTAGGAATGGTCCCAGTCAACTTGTTTGAGCCCAAGTTTAGCACCTGCAGCTGTGTCAACTTTCCGCACTCTGCTGGTATTTCACCCGAGATTCGATTCTGTTCCATCTCTAGATTGGTAAGCATTTTGCATTCTCCCACTCTGGAGAGATTTCACCAATGAATTGATTGTCACTAAAGTTAATATAATCAAGGTTTGGATGAACACCAAATGCAGTTGTAATGTTACCGGTAAACCGGTTCCCATCAAGACGAACTCTGATTAATCCACTGCAGTTTCTCAAGCAAGCTGGCAATGACCCCGTGAGGTTGTTGCCATTAACAGTAAATTCTAAAAGAGCAAAGCCACTGCACAAATCAGGAGGCAATTCCCCAGAGAAGCTGTTATTGGAAAATTTAACATAAGCCAATTGAGGAATGTATCTCCCAAAATCCTGAGGAATTCTACCCGAGAAATTATTGCTAAGCAATGAAAAGCCTTGTAAATTAGTGAGCCCAGAAATGGTCTCTGGCAACTCACCATAGGCTAAGTCTAAAGAGTAGATTGATGTCATGTTACCAATCTCTTTTGGAATTGTGCCTTTGAGATTATTTTCATAAAGATGCAAGACTTGCAGGTTTTTCAGACCCCATATCGTCAGAGGAATCGGACCTGAAAGCTTGTTTATTGCAAGGATTAAATATATGAGACTCTTCAAGTTGCCTATCTCGAATGGAATCGATCCGGATAGTTTGTTGTTATACAGAAAGAGGAGCTTGAGCTTTGTCAATAAGCCAATTTCTGGAGGAATCTTTCCAGTGAAAGAGTTGGACTGGAGTTGCAACGAGAACAAGTTGGTCCAGTTAGAGATAAGAGATGGCAGAATCTCACCGGAAAGGGAATTGTCAGACAATCCCAACTCCGATATTTTGGTGAGATTGGAGACAACAATAGTTCCCCAGTAAGTCAATTCTCAGCCAAGGCCAGAAAAGTAAGATTAGAGCAAGAACCGAGCTCAAAAGGAATTGTGGAATTTAAGCCATTGGCATGAAGAACAAGTATCTTGAGCTTTTTGAGTTGGCCTAAAGAAGATGGAATCTTACCTTCAAATGAATTTTCAAACAATTCCAAGGTTTCAAGATCAGAAAGGAACCCTATACTCTCAAGGATTGAATAATTTAACTTATTGGTTGCTAGATGGAGGTTTATGAGCTTGGAAAGCTTGGAAATGTTTGGTGACAGTGGTCTCTGGAACAAATTATTTGAGAGATTGAGATACTGAAGCTGACCCAGATTGGTGAAAACTGGCTGGTATTGGTCCTGTCAGATTGTTCACCGACGAGGAAAGTCAAATTCCGACAATCTGGTATGAAACCAGGAAACTCCAAATGAAGTGAATTGTTTGCTAGGCTGAGGTATCTTAGCAATGGCATGGCTAAGAATTTGGACCAGTCAGGCGAGTCCAACTTGTTCCAGCCAAGGTCTAAGTACCACAATTTTTGAAGAGTGCTTACTTGGTAAGGGATTGTACCATTGAGATTGTTGTTTAACAGGCTGAGATATCGAAGCTCCGGCAGTTGTCCGAGCACCAACGGTATGTTGCCCTCGAAAGAATTGTTGCTCAAATCCAGGTGAACAAGTTTGGACAGGCTACCGATCGCGACCGGTATCGGTCCATTCAGACTGTTGTTCTTGACATCTAAGCGTGTGAGATTGGCGAAGTGCGTGAAATCAAACCTGGTTAGCGTTCCACTGATGTTTGAACTCAACAGTTTATTTCAGACACCAAGCCGGAACTGTCACAGGCAACTGAAGACCAGTTGCAAAGGTTGTTAATGTTTTGCAGGGACCAAGATTCGAGAGTTGCCGGGGAGTAAATCAAACTGTTTTTCCATTGAACAAGGGCTTCCCCTTGTGATCTTGCTTAAGAAGTAATCATCAAAGGATGTAAGAAAATAAACAGAAGATGGAAAACAAAAATGGTAAGCTTTTTAACAGTCGACATGTTTCGTTTTCTTTCAGTTATATATCTGTTTCATTGTTATTGATTCACTTTCATTTATAGAAGCTATTCTAATGACTGGGATTTCAGCAACAAAAAGGGTAAGCTTTCATTTCATTGGTCTGAGATTAACATATAATATGCTGGGGGTTGTTAAAAGAGATTTGATCTAACCAAAGGTTGTCTGGAACTGTGAATTATATGAGCAAGTTCTTAGAAGGAGAAATGTAAATTTTCAAGTTTCTAGATTAAACGTATACCATGTTTTTTTACTAAATAAATTCTGACCAACACAGTAGACTTAGAACATCTTTGACTCACAATATTTATCAATTGCAACATTTTTGGACCCTTGTGCTGGTCTTTGATTGGATAAGTTTTCTAATTGTCTATTACAATTCTAAGTGGTAAGTAGTTTGGTATCGCTTAAACAGGTCTCGAATTCGAGGCCTTGTGTATGTAGAAAATTCCCGTTGGGAGAGTCACCCACCAAAACCACGAATCGCTTCGGTTTAGTTAGGGTAAAACCCAGAAGAACCTGGAAGGTAAAAAATTTTTGTCTATTATCTTATTTTATATAGGTTCGAATTTCGACATTTACCTTAGAAGTGTAATTATCTCTACTTAATAAAAAAATATAATTTAGTTTGGTGGGTCAAGATTCAGACAGGCAAGTGAGCAATTCATATTGCAATATTCAATAGTCAATTTCTGATATAGGAAAACAGAAATAATGACATATTGCCTAATTCTTACCATGCATTCATTTTATCCTTGGAATCTACCTTAAAAAAATTACAAATGCTGAAGTTTCCACGCTAGAAAATAAAGGGTTAGTTACACTTACAATTTTAATATACAAGTATGAAATTCAACCTGTAAACCCTAATCTCATCCTAAAGAATTTTGAAAATTTATTATCAATTATGTATATGAATTTGCCAGTTGGATTGTTACTATGAAAGGTTTAGAAAATGTAAAGTCAATTTAGTTTTAAAATATAATTTACACCAAAATGTATAGTTTCTTTTATAAGACAAAACAACGAGATTTACCGGTTTATACTTTGTTTAGGGTTGTGAATGAATTGAACTTGAACAAATAGATTTTTATTCACGTTTGTTTGTTTTTAACATTTTTTATGTTTGTTTGTTTGACTTTAACGTTGTTCATATTTGATTTGTGTTTGTTAAAAAATTTAATTTCGTGCTTATGTTAGTTTATTTAAAGTTATGTGTGTCCGTGTTCGTTCGTTTAATGTTCACGATTCGTGAACATTAAATGAACATATAATTAAACATATTCACAAATAATTAAAGTTTTGTTCATAATTAATAAATAAACAAGTCTTAAATAAATAATTTTTATTTATATATATATTTTTAATTATATATATAATAATCAAACAAAAATATTAATAATTTTACAGACATCAAAGTATTACAAATGTTTACATTGATTTTGCAGATATGAAAACAATGGAGGTTAAAGAGTAGAAAGTATAAAAATGTAACATACTCAACTTTAATTATGATTTGATTTTTTTATTTTTAAAATATTTTATAATTTCTTAAATTTTTATTTATCAATTGTGCATTGCACGTGTAATTACATATTTAATTAGTTTATTATTTATATTTATTTCTTTCATTTAAATAATGTAAAGTAGTTAGTATTTAGAAATTTTCATGCTTGTTAATAATTTTGAATAGTTCAAATTATATAAAATATTAATTCAAGATGCATACAAAATATAATTTAATATTGGAAAATATTTTAATACACAAGTTAAAGTTTACGCAAGCCTTTTAATTTTAAGGTTTAGGGTGTAAAATTTAAGATTTATGGTTAGAATTTATAGTTTAAGGTTTAGGGTGCTAGGATTTGAGATTTAAGTTTTAATTTTTTTACACAGCTTATGTATCAAAATATATCCTTTTAATATTTACCAAACTTTATATATTCCAAATTTTAGTTGTAGTATAATAATAAAAATATTAGTTTGAATTAAAATAAAATACAACTAAATATGAATACAAAGTGTAAATTAAAATTTTATTAAACTTTATCCATTCAATTTTATTTAATTTTAATATAATAATAACAGTATTTTCTTATCTTCAAGTAATAAATAATATTACATATATATTTTATAATTTAAATTAAAATAGATGTGTAATTAATTTTATAATTTAAATTAAAATAGATGTGTAATTAATTTTATTTTGTAATGTTAGTTAAAGATTTAATATAAATTATATTTTATCGAACTTTTATATATTATTTTTATCTAATTTATATTGAAAATGAAAATATAATTAGGGAACAGTGTAATTTAATATTTATTAGACTTTATTTATTTAAATTTGTAGTTTTAAAATAATAATTATTTTTATTATTTTTAAGTAATAATTTAAAAATAATAAGATTACTTTTTTAGATTTAAACATTCCAGAGCATAATAAAAATATAATTCTAGGTGAATATAAAGTATAATTTAATGTTTATTGAATTTTATAATTTTATTTTTTATTTAACTTTAATATAATAATGAAATAATTGCTTTCAATTCAATTTGATAGAGATCCTGATTTGATTGATTTTTAGCAGAATGAAAATAAAAAAATCCATAGCTTTATTTCTTAAGTATAGTTTTTTTGTTGGTTTATTTCCAGAAGAATCAAAATATAAAAATTATTGGGGTGAGAGAGGCTCGAACTCTCGACCTCAGGATTTCTCTTAAGCTATGAGACCTACGCGCTAGCCAACTGCGCCACCACCCCAACGATGCTATTTTATCAATTAAAATTATATAAACGATAGGTAGAAATTATGTTCATATTGGAGGGTTTTGCTTTTTTCCAACCAAAACATTACTGGTTGATATTTCTGATTAGTATTGTTTTGGATTCTGGTCTAAGGGAAAGATCAGATCGATTTGGATTTAGATTCAGATGAGAATGACAACAAGAAAACACTAACGGTTTAGGGATAATGGATTTAGATTCAGTTGAATGAAGTCATTAAACTGATATCGATGGTTGATTTTTATAGTGATTGCACCTTTCTCAGATTCTTTTAGATTTATAATCATATTGGTAATTAAAACAACTTGATTCGACTCAAATTTTATAAACTCGATTTGATTTGAAAAAATATTCAAATAAAATTCAAGTTATAAAATATTACTCGTCAACTCAAAAGTTTTTACTCGACTACATCGAATACTCAACCTTACCTTCATCCATACTTAAGAAGAAAGAGGATAAGATAAGATTTAGATAAAGATAAGATTTGAATGAGATTAATTAAGATTTATCTTATCTTTATCTTGATAACCCCATAATTATGGCAACCATATTGTGCAATGATTAGTGACAAATGGTTTGATTTAAGTGAAGGGTAATTAAAGCCTTTGCCTATTATGTGACCGCACACACGGGAGATTGCTAAAGTTGTTTAGGCCATTAGGGGGTGTTTGGTAGCTGAATTAAAAACCCTTTAATTAATAGTTGTGGGCTTAAGGGCTTTACTTCTGCAGTTGGATGTTGAAGTATTAGAGGAAAAATATGTATTTCAACTCCAATAAATAAATTTGGAGCATTCATTAGTGTAAATTATATATATATGGACTTGCTAAATGATAACTTCAAATATGTATTTTTAAATTAACGGTTGGTCTAAATTGTAAACAACTTCATATCGTTTAAGTAAGTCTCGATTTTGAGGCCTTATGCATGTAGAAAATTCCCGTTGAGAGACTCACCCGCCAAAACTAGGTGTACGACGCGGGCAGTCCGAATTAATCATGACAAAGCATTAAGGAACCGAGAAGGCAACTAAAAAAATATGTATTAGTATATCTTAACCATATTAAATTATAGGTTTAATGTTTATATCCTCAAATTTCTCAAAAAAATGTCAACTCTAGCCTTTTTTTAATTATTTTCTTTGTGTATTTTGATCCTCGAATTTTTAGTTTTGTCGAGTCAAATCAACTAACAGAAAAAGAATGGACCATTAAACTAGCATAAACTACTTTAAATTTTTCAATGTCGCCGTTAGTTATTTTGATCTTTTTACAAAAAAAATTATTTTAAAAACAACTTTATATATATATATATATATTACTAAAAATTGGACATTGGAAAAAAATACGAAATTTGCAATGTATATAAAAGAAAAACTATTACATTTTCATCCTTTGGTTCAAGTTGACAAAAAATTAGAAGTTTAAAACTAAATAAAACGAAAAAAATTTAAAGATTAAAATGATTTTTTAAAGTTCAGAAACAAAAAAGTATCATGAAATATTAATTGTATATTTAAAGATGGAAATAAAAATAACAAAATTATAAAAATTACGGTAATATAGCAATGAACCATTTTTATTAAATATTGAGATATTACGTTCTAATGGAAATACCAGGATTTGAACTCGTACAAAATAAGGCATCATGAGTATCTTCGGCTACTCAGTCAATTAGTGGGTCTTAGGATGAACAATTTTCAATGGACAAAATTGCTATACATAAAATTTTGATTTTTCCATACAATTCTAATGAACAATTCTCAAGGTAAATGTTGAGATTCAAACCCAAAAAAAATTATTTTTTCGTTCGGTTGATTCGTTTAAATGAAGTTTATATATTTTTAAAATAATTTTAATATTAAAAATAGGGTAATTATTCCATGCACAAGTAGGGGCGACAATCGGGTGGGGAATAACCGAAAATCGTGGGGATCCGAACTGACGGGTATGGGGAATAACCGAAATCATTACCCACGGGGATGGGGATGGGAGAAGTTTTATTACCGAAGCTCAAATGGGGTTGGGGATTGCTATACCCGAACCGTACTCGTATAAATCACCGTAGGGATCCCCAAAAAATATCTGCAGGAACCTCAATATTTTACAAAATTGGATGGCCATAAGGGTAATTTACCCATTTTTCAACAAAATCTAATCTTCCATAATCTGAGTATGGCCGGCTGGAGTAAGTTTAAAAATTCTTCGTAAATTCCATAAAAATAATTAGAAAGTGGTATTTATATCGTTATAAACGTGATTCAGTCTATTTTTTAAATACACGGTGATCAGTTTTGATACGTATTTTAAAAAATAAGAATATTTGAATGTTGAAGGTCATAAAAATTTGGCATTAGAATTCTTAGAAAATAGTTTTAGCAATGACTTTGAAAAATCACCAAAAATTCTAGAAGATAAGTTAGGAAGTGAGGCTTATATTTTTATAACCATACAAAAGTCTAAATTCGTTTAAAACAAACAGTTCTTGATTTCGAGTTTTATATTAAGAGTTATTACTTTTTGAGTGAGCAAATGTTAGAAGAAAAGACTGTTTCCAAAAACAAGAATGGCAATGACTTCATAAATTTGCCATAAATCGTATGAGTAAAATTAGAAGAGATAATTTATATGGTTGAAAGATTATCGAATCTAGTTCCTTTTAGAACAAACAGATCATGCTTTGAAATTGTAGATTATTAGTTACATATTTTCTTTTAAAGGTAGTGCAGATTGGCATGTTTCAATAGTTAATATTTTAGTCATGTTTTATAGTTTTGAAATGATTTGTTTGTTGTTGGTAAAGCTAAACTTATTATTTATGTTTATAATTTTGGAGATTTAATTTGAGTGTTTGTTTTATGTGTTAAGTTTTATTTATTTTTTTGGGGTACGGGGATTAATCGAAAACCGCGGAGATCCGTAAGGGATGGGTATGATGACGAAAAAAATGCCTGAAATATTTAACGGGTATTGTCCGAAACCGTACCAGCAAGTGTTGGGGACGGAATGGGGCCGTCCCCACCTCGCTCCATTACCACCCCTATGCACAAGCTTTTGTGAAAACTTTGTTTACACAAGCGCTTTAGTTTTAGGGTTTAGGAATTTTGTTTAGGAATTTTAGTGTATGGATTTTAAATTTTTGGGATGTGATTAGAATTTAGGATTTAAGGTTAAAATTTAGGGTTTATAGGTTAAAACCTAAATCCCTAATCATATTACCCTAAAACTAAACCCTAACCTCTAAACCTTAAATTCTAACCATAAACCCCAAAATTCTAATTATAAACTCAAACCCCTAAACTTTAAACCCTAAATTGAGTCCCTAAAACCCAAAACTTAGGCACTTGTAGAAACTTTTCGTTTTTATTGCCGGTGCACGAGATATTTTCCCTTAAAAATATGGTATCTAATTAGTCAAATTGTTATAAATCTTAAAATTAGAGGAAATTTGTTTTATTTCACTAATATTTAAACTAAAATTTTATTATACCAAAAAAAATAGTAACACAACCCTCCGAAACCTTAGTGAATCTGTCCACCGCGATACTGCTATTAGCACAACTTTGTAGGTAAACTATTTTAGAATAAATTAAAAAAAACTGTAAATATATATTTTTGGTACTTAAATTTGGTTTCGAGGTTGAATTTAGTATTTAACTTTTTGATCAATTAAGTATCCGAATTTGATTTTTATGTTCAAAAATATTTACCGTAAGTATTATTTTAAACCAAAAAAATTAAGTATCAATCTGAACTAAAAGATTAGGTTTATGTACCTAGTTAAACAAAAAAATTGTAAGTACTAAAAGTTTTTTCTTTTTCTTTATGCTAATTGAACGAGTTTATTTACGTTGATTGAATAAAATTAAATTGATTCCAATAAATATTGATTTTTATATAGCTCAATACCGAATTAACATTTTTAATATTTGTTTCAACTAATTTAACTGATGGATATCGATCACTTTTTCAAAATTTTCTCCTTCAAAAATATATACTTTCCCCTTCCCATGTCATTTATTGTTATTTCTATAATAACAGAGTTTTGAGTTAAAATTAAAGGATTGTATCATTTTTAGAGGTTTGATCCGATAAATCTTTTAATTTTGTTGTTTGTTAAATAAATGATTATAACAACGAATTGGAGCGAATCCTCTAAAATTGAAAAAGCCGCAAGGAGGAGCTTTTTGGATTAGACGATTTAATATAAAAGTTGCAAAGGCTCTTTTGTCCTTAACAATTACAATGAGGGCTTAAGGCCTACTTTTGCCCCTATAGTAGTCTCAATTTATCAATTTCGCTCTTATGATATTTTTGTATCAATTTGGCCCCTGAACAAGTCGAGTTGCATCACCGTTTAGAGTTTAGGAATACTTTTATGTTTCATAATCACTTTAGATTGATAAAAAAATTATTATGGTTTAGGATTTGGGGTTTGAGATTTAGAAATTAGGGCTAGAGTGTCAGTCAAGGGGCAAACGATGATGCAATTTGACTACTTCAGGGGCAAAATTGATGCGAAAATACCATATAGGCGAAATCGATAAATTGGGACTACTACAGGGGCAAAAGTAGCCCTTAAGCCTTACAAGGAAAGATCTTCAAATAACCTAAATTTGAATAACTCGCATATGCCTTTGAAGTAATATAAATTCTCATATATAATGTAAGTAGTTGTTTTCCCTTTAAATAGATGAGATTAATGAATATGTTTCAATATCATTTAAATTTAATAATTAATAAAACTATATTAAAAATATAATTTCATAAATAAGAAATTAATATATGCAATCTTCAAATATGCTTAATAATGTACCAACAAATGTTAGGTGCAATGGCAAGGCATATTGCACTTCCAAGGAGAGAATTCAGGTACGAACCATGAAGATGACATTGTTGGGAGAGAGGGTCACGAATCCCGAATATGGATCATAAAATAGACATGAAGTGTACCAAAAATATGTTTAATAGTGCTATATTGAAAAATTAATTATTTTCGTGATCTAATACATATATAGGTACCAAATATTGATAATCAATGAACTATTCAAACAATGATAGAATATAATCATGTTTTTATATATCATCTGATTTATTTTAGTTTCTTTTAGGGACACCACGTCTCGAACCTTGTCAATCATGGATAAAGCTAGGATGTGAGTTAGGGAGCAAAACATAAATGTTGAAAGGGGGATAAATTCAGAAATAAACCAATTTTTAAAACAACTTATATAAGATGACAACCACCCCTTATAGCTCCGTCAATGTTGTCAATGTTTCCACCAAACCATTTTACTTATTCAAATAAGCAAACATCTATCTTCTATAAATTAATTTTACCAAATATTTTTATATAACCAGTTTATGCAATCAGCTAATCAAATCAGTTAATGTTTTTCGTTATCAGCTATTAACTATATGCTAATATAATTCGATATCAGTTATCTACTAATTATCAAACATGAGTACGTGACCAATAACATAACTAAGAGATAAAAGAAGAAACTTAACTTTAAATTGTATAAAGTAATTAAATTAAATATCGAATTCGATTTATAATTAATTATGCATTTACAAGAATAAAGTTGCATTATTCAAGTGTACTCAAATTGTTTGATTTTCAGGAAAGGTACTACGCCTCATGTGAGCTGCCGGCTTGGTCAGTCTTCATGATCCAACTTGTAAGGCTTGACTTGAAAAGCATCGAAAAAGCTTTGATTATTAAGCAAACCCCAAATATTGAAATTATTTTTATGAAATTCATTTTTTTAAAAAATGGAATCTTTAATTTTAGTAAACAAAAATAAATCCTCGGAATTTTATTTATCAAATTAATTAAGATTGAGTTTCAATAGATAGTATTAAATAAATATTTTTATATAAATCATGTCTTCCTTGTCTATCCATTTGACGATCTAAACAGTAATTAATCTTGTTAAGTCGAGTGAAATCTTAAAAACGACAAAACTCTTTCGTCAAGTATTTAATGTTGATTTAATCACAAGGACTCAAATTTTTTGTTTAACCTTTAGTATTCAACCCATTAGCTGACTAATCTGAATCAGGTACTGTAGAGGCCTATTATGGGTTGACCTTCTCAACTCAATTTGTTCCATTCACAAAGTCGGACAGTGATAGAACTAGACAAAAGAGTTTGTGGGGAACTTAATTTTTTTTAAAAATAGAGATTTAAATTGGTTTTTTTTTAAAAAAAAAACAACTGGAGGGCTTTAAGTGATGTGACTAGAATTCTTAAAATTTTGAGAGACATAGTGAGAACTTTTAAAAATTATAGGACGAATTTGATTAAAAAATTGAAACTTAGTATAAATTTCTAAAAATTTTGTGGAGGCCAAATTAATTTTTTTGAAAATGTTAGGGACTAAAATCTAGTTTTCCAAAATTTTGGAGGCCGTGCCCCCGCGCAAATCACCACTGTGTTTTGCCCCTAACACTATTGTTCGAACCCTTGATTTTGCTTAAGAAATCTAATGTCTCATTCAACTAGACCAACTGATTATTGGTGACTTAAATTTAATCTTTGATTAAACTAAAATAACCCGTATCAATTGATATAAACACTTAATAGTAATATTAAATAAGTTTTAAATGCTAATAAATGGAAAGTTAGTATTCGAATAACATTTGGACAACCAACACCAACCTGTATCAAGTATGAACCATACCTACCATTAGCTCCGTTTTGCTGCCAGCTTATTATGAGATAGAATATATATATATATATATAGGGACGGACGCAAGGCTTTAGGTTAGGGGGCGAACTTATAAATTTTTAGAGGCAAATTTATAAAAATTAAGGGGGGGAAATAGATTTTTAATAGAAAATACATAGAAAAATTCTAAAAAAAATTTAAATCGTATAGGAATTTCAAATTTTTAGAGGGGCGACCGCCCCTCCTCGATCCATCCCTATATATATATAATTGGATCATAACCCATATATATATAATTTGATATACTGAAATGAGGTTTAATTGTTAGGATGTTAAATTTTTTATTTCAATGTTTGATGTGGTTTTATTTTTATTTTTATTTTATGAGCTATGATGATTTTTATCGCATCAATGAGACAAGTAATAGATTTTACTGGAGTAACGTCAGAAATCGGCATATAATCTAGCCGACTTCTTCTTTATTTGCCTGAAATGTAGCTGACCAACTTTTACTTTTATTATAACAAATATAATAAATCATAAAATAAAAATAAGAGTACAATAGATCATGAAATATTTTTTCTAACAATAATATCTAAAAAATTTAACCATGTCAACAAAATAAAAAAAATAGAAGTGGATGCTAATACAGCAAAATAAAAAAAGTACAAGCGGATACTAGTGTAGCCTGTGTATTTTTTTAATTTTATTTTTGTATTTTTATAAGGAAACATGATAGCAATCTAAGTTCAATTATGATATTTTTTTTATTATATCATCTATGTATCAAATAGTTACTTATAAAAAGAATTATTATATATTATGCGTGGAGTTTCTCATTCGCAAAGCGGAGTTAAGAAGTCGACGTATACTTTTTTTAACGACCCGAATTTTTGAGTCACCAAGGTCTTGAGCTTTAGTGTTAAGCTTCATTTTTTTATTGGATCAATGAATGGAACTATTGGGCTTTAAACTTGACTCATAAGGAGTGGGCTGCTTCTTGAGGGGTTTAATGGGTATTATATCCAAAAAATTAAAGAAATGGCTGAATCATCTTACCTCCCATTGGTTTGGACGGTTGGGCAAGAGGAGACCATCTCTTTTACTTATATCATCTTCATTTAAACTGATCTTCTTCCCCAACGAGGTTTTATCTAAAAGAAATGTTTCCAAGATAGATAGTTGTTGCCACGGATCGACTTCCAGATCATAATTGCTCTAGTGAATAACTAAAGAAAAAATAGATAGATAGATGAGAGATAGAAGAGAAAGAAACTAATTATAAGCGTCTCTCATAGGTTCACTAATTACTTGACTATTGGCGGGTCTCTTTGTATGTGTTGTCCGAAAAGAGGAGGACTCAATGATTATTCGTTCGCCGGAACCAGAAGTAAAAATTTTGGTAGATAGGGATCCCGTAAAAACTTCTTTCGAGGAATGGGCTAGGCCGGGTCATTTCTCAAGAACAATAGCTAAGGGACCCTATACTACCACGTGGATGTGGAACCTACATGGTCGACCCTCTCTCTTTAGCTAGAGCTATTTCATATCCTATAGCTTTCGCTCGAGACCAAAGGGCCTTATACGACCAGAGCGAGCCTGGCTTTCACTGGATCACTTGATTAAATGTATCCCTCGCCGCTTCCCTGCTTTGAAAAACTCTTTCTCTTTCAGAGCCTGGCTTTTCAAAACCAGTCCTAACAGACCCTGGAAAAGAAGAAACTGGTCCTACGGAACCCGGCTTTGAAACATCTCTTCGATCCCTTTGCCTGGAAAAACCCTTCTTGAGCATTCCGATCCTTTCCTTCTCCTACGCTCGCTTTTTCCTCTCAAATCAGTCTCACTATTTCATAACCTGAACTTCTTTTCGCGTGAGCTTACCCTTAACCAGAGACCACTAACTTAATCTTCGCTTAAAAAGTGCATTTGTTTGATTCGTCATGCATTATTGATGATGATCCTATGTTCGTTTTCGTTTCGCCCTTCCCCTTCGATCGAATCCGAACAATAAATATCATATAGAAAGATCTACGCGTAGTTCGTTCGAGCATATTTACTTCCCTCTCACATTCTCTTTCAGACCTCGGCGTTCTTCTCAAACTCCCGGAAAGATAGCTAGCCCTAGTACAGAGACGAAAAAAGCCGAACGAAGGGACTTTGGACATCTGTGATCCTCGGCGATTTAAACGCTTTAGCTAGAGCAACTCTTTCAGACCCTCCGCCTAGGCGGCGAAGACTTTCCTCCTGTTAGACTTTAGACCACTTACCGAATATTACGAAGCGCAGACTAAGTATCCATTGAATGCATGCTCCTCTCGCTATCCTCGAACTTCTTTTACTTTCGTCTCAAACCAAACGCTTTCCGATCGCTAATGCTCGAGACTTTAAGATAAGAACTCGTGACGATGATGGTCGAGAGATACTGGTGTAACCTCAAACTCCGTTCTTTCTCGTGAGCTTTCCTCCGAGACTTTCAGGCCTCTCACTTTCGCCGAGATCTTTCAGAGCCTCAAACACCCTTTGGCCTTGTAGCTGCCCTTGGAGCTGAGCACTCCCCTTATCAAGCAGAGCTTGAGCAGCCGACTAAACCCATTGATAAAAACACCACGCGAACCTCAAACTAAACTCTGTTCTTTCTATTTTCTTTCACTTTCTTCTCGCGACTTCACACCAACAAAATAAGAGCGATTGCCTCGAATTGATTGATTGAGTTTTCGCCCTGGCTTTATCATAGCATATCGTTTAGAGTCTGGGGAAAACTTTCCCTCCTGATCTGATCTGGGCCTCTGGAAAAGTGAACGTTTAGATCCTTGCCTGGCGTAAGGGTGCTAAAATCCCGTAGTATAACAATTATTCCTCCTATTCTTTTAGGTGCGCTGGCGGGTTGCATAAAGAAAGGAAGGAAATAGACTAAAGTGTTCTAGTTATTTGCCCCGCGTAGGTGTCTCAGGAATCTTGTAGTGAGGGTGGCGTAAACAAAATACTACATGTTAACGTGATGGATCCCACGTAGGCTAAAGTCCCGCTACGGGATCGATTCTTTTATTACTGTGCGCCCGGGTCCGTAAAGTACACACTTTTGTAGTTATTTGTCCTGCGAATGATTCCTCCAGTATGATGTAGTTCGCGTGGGGAATAACATACTGAGTAAGAACGCCCCACTATTTTATCAATTTATCTTTCTTTACCGTGCTTTTACCATGTCTCCCGAACAATCTCAGTACATATGGCGCAAGACGATTCCACATATCGAGGTCAGAATGGGATCGGGTGTTTTCACGTCTTACCGTAGTGCCCGGTTTGTCTTGATTTTCGATTGATGAACAAGAAGAAAAATGGAACTCTTTTCTTTTTGACTCGTCCCCGGCTACGTGTCCTTTAGACCCTTCGCCCGCCTGTTCGCCACCAGTGGAAGCAAGCTAGCCCCGTACGTTGGTTTGGGGAAGAGTGCATTTCCATCGCGAAGGATTCAATCCGACCACGAGTTCCCTACGGCTACCTTGTTACGACTTCACCCCGATCGAAGACCCCACCGTGGTATGCGCCAATAAGACCACCAAAAGCCTTTGTGGCACTAGTGGTACACGAAGTCATGGGTGATCATTGGTCCGATGCTTCGGGCGAAACCAATTCCGTGGTGTGACGGGCGGTGTGTACAGGCCCGGTACATATTCACCGCGGTATGCTGATCCGCGATTACATTAGCGATTCCAACTTCATGTTCCCGAGTTGCGAGAGAACAATCCGAATCGAGGCAATCTTTCCGGATTCGCTCCGCCTTACAGCCTTGCTTCCCATTGTAATTGCCATTGTAGCATGTGTGTGGCCCAGCCCAAGGGCCATGCGGACTTGACGTCATCCCCACCTTCCTTCAAGTATATCTTTGGCAGTCCCTCGTGAGTGCGACACTCACCTTTTTGTTTGTTTCGAGCCGTTTTTGGGGGCGTACTAAACCCACTACGTACCACACCACCGGACGGCTCGCGCTGAATGCCGAGTCTTTCTCCGCCGCCAACTCGACGTCGTCGTCACCGCAAGATAAGGCCAAAAACTTGACTTTACTAAACAAGCGAGAAAAGAAAGTCCTTTCTATGTTATTAGTAAAGCGCTAACAGCAATCAAACTAAAGCGCACACTAGAAAGGGCTTTTTAAAGCGCGCTCGCTCCTTCCTCATCGACAAAGACAGCTACGTTTGGCACTCAATTAGTAGCGCTGGCACGGTCACTCAGCTCCTCGGCTCACTTCGGTTGCAAAGATTTTCTCCTTATGCGCATGTCTCAAAGAACACAAAATGAGTGTTTCGCTCGTTATAGGACTTGACCAAACATCTCACGACACGAGGTGACGGCGACCCATGCAAAGACCAGATGAAAGTAAGTACCATCCCGTTAAGAACAAGTTTTGTTGTTCATATGTCAAGGACTGGTAAGGTTTTGCGCGTTGTATCGAATTAAACTACATGCTCCACCGCTTGTGCAGCCCCGTCACATTCCTTTGAGTTTCGGTCTTGCGACCGTACTCCCAGAGGAGTGTTTCACGCGTTAGCTGGGCCTCGATCCGCGTAGACCAAGGCCGAACACTCATCGTTTACGGCATGGACTACCGGGTATCTAATCTGTTCGCTTCCCATGCTTTTCGCACCCCAGCGTCGGTAGGGACCCAGAGAGCTACCTTCGCTTTTGGCGTTCCTTCGTAGATTTCTAGATTTCACCCTTCTCTTAAAAAGACACACGAAATTCCACTCTCCTCTCTGTCTCACTCAAGTGAATTGCTTTCGAGAGCATTCCGCCGTTTTTGGCGACTTTCACTTTCAACCCGACACGCCTACGTGCCCTTTATGCCCGGTCATTCCGAAGAACACTTACCCCGTCTTACCGCGGCTGCTGCGCACGGAGTTAGCCGGGCTTCTTCCTCGAGTCTTGTCATGATCGTGCACTCGACGAAAGAGATTTACGAGCCGGTCTTGCCCTTCTTCACTCACGCAATATTGCTGGATCGGCTTTCGCCCATTGTCCAAGATTCCCACCGCTGCCCCCGTGGGAGTGCGGGCCGTGTCTCACCCCCCAGTGTGGTGATCATCCGAAAAAGACCAGCTAAGCATCATTGGCTTGGTCAGCTTTTTACCGACCAACTACCTAATACTACGCAGCTCATCAAACAGCGCTTTTTAGCTTTCTTTAGGATTTGGCCCGAACTGCTCGGGCAGATTCCCACGCGTTACGCACCGTTCGCCACTTTGTTCTCAACAGTTCTCACCCCGGGCGAGACAAGCTACCTTTAACTAGGAGCCTCTTTTCCTTCTTCCTAGATCCCCGAAAACAACGTTCAACTTGCATGTGTTAAGCATATAGCTAGCGTTCATTACGAGCAGGATCAAACTCTTCTTTTGAGTATGATTGGGCCTGCAGTGGTAGAGAACCCGTGAACGGGCGTACTACTTTTCAACCTTCTGTGGACCTTTCTTCTCTTACGATATTTTCAACTTTCTTTAGAAAAGTGATTGATATCAAAGAGAGTCTCAGTTTAGTCACTCAACTAATCCACTTGTGGAGTGCTAGTGGTATAGTAGTAGTGTGGTAGTTGAGACTCTGCCCCTATCACTTAAACTTAAAGGCAGGCCGGAAGAAAGAACAACCAGGGCGCGGCTTCGTGCAATAGCGCTTACAGCAGCTCGTAGCTATTGTATGCATGGGAGTGACGAGGTATTGATTACACTTTTTTAGGAGCTCATAGTTTCTCTCGCGGTAGTGCGCTTACGGCGTGCTCGCACTGATCGACTACAAGGCTCATGCCTTGCTGCAACAATGGCAACAAGGAGACGAACCGTGGTAATCTTAGCAGCAGGGCTGAACGTCTCCTCATAATCCTGCCCATATTTAATTGTTGAGTGAACCTCTTTGCCACTAAGCGAGCACCGGACCCCTCATGTCAACCCCTTTAGAAAAGTCTGATTTTGATTCGCAAGTCTTAGAGATGGGCTTGCCCAACACTTTCTTATTATTCATTATCCATCCGTTGGAATGTGTGTGTTTTTTTTAATCCAATGTTTACCAATGATTATTATAATTGTAAAAGAAGCTGTTAGTCACAGAGCCTTAGACTCGATCCGCTGTAACTAACAGCGCTATTTTTGGAACACGGAACTCCGCTCCCGGGCCAATATATAGTAAACCATGACCATCTATCCTTTTATCTTTATATCGTTATATATATAAATATAGGGCTTTCACTGCCTCCCTTAATACAGTACAACACGAATTTTTGGGAGGTTTATTTTCTTTATAATCAAAGGAGAAGCTATCTTACTTTCCCGGTAGTGTGCCTTCTGGTTTCGGTGAGGAGTGAGCCGGAAGGAACAAATAATCTTGAAAAAAGCTTCTTATTCATTCAACAAAGCATAAGCAACTGATTGCGGACCAATCAGGCATTTTATTTTTGAAAAGAGAAGGGAAGATGATCCCATCGAGTAAGCATGTGGAAGACAAAAACGGAAAGAAAGACAGGAGAAAAGGTTGTTGTTGCCAAGGCCTACTCCTCGACCATTTTAGATCAGAAATCACCTATTCAATCAGTTGGGAGTCCCGCCATGCAACCTCCATACCCCATGGAAGAATCCAATCAAGACCGAAAGAAGGACGCTGTCATTGAATCTATTACATCGCACTATTCAATTTTTACATAGAAAAAAAGGTACTCAACTGAGAGAGAAAGGTAGAACCAAAGGAAGGCTTCTTTGATTCAATTGAGCGGTGCGAACGCGCGTTATCTAATCAGTTCCCATGGGAGAGCCAGTTTCTTCCAAAGGTCATGATGGAAAGGTCTCGAAAGAGACTTTGGTGAGAAAGAGACTGCATTCACGGAATAGATCTAGTTGTGGTTGTTTAGGTTGAAGTGAGACGATCAGCCACGTGCTTGGTGGAGCCGGGGGAAGTCTTTATTTTCTTTTTTCATTATGCACGCAAAGGGTCTGGTCAAAGTCTATCTTGTCTTTACCACGAGTCATTGTCGATATAGACAAAAAGTTTTCTATGATTACAGAATTCCCCAAACTTCACGGACCGCGCCACGATCTACTAAAGGGGTAAATTCGGCTTGTAAAAATGACATGGGTTACGAAACAATGCCGAATAGTATTACGGAGCTGCGAGATTTCATTCTCAAGAACGTTCAAGATTTCCATCACCACGTGTCTCGTCCATCTTATCGGTATCGTAAACCCTATCCAGCTTGGATCGATAGTGTACCATTTCCGCCTGGGTATGTAATGTAATGCCTTAATTCTGTATGTTCAATGCTTCGGGCAAGCCAGAGCAAGACTTGGCACACTTTCTTTCCCGTTGTGGAGAGACCGTGAAAAGAAGAAGAGGTACGGTACCATGCCAGAGAGAAGAAAGCATAAAATGAGAGAGAACCCATCCTAGAGAGGAAGAGCGAATTTAAAGGGGAATGGAACAGATGTAGGGTTGTATCCCAGTGGTAGCCTTATTCACGCTTTGAGAGGTCTTCGAGACCGACTAGTCATCTTTCCTCTTCTTTTTTTTGCTGTTGATCTCACATCGAGAGCAGCTCCTTCTTGCTCAGGGTCATCAGATGAGAGATCTTCCTCCGACTCCGACCTAGTTCCATCTCCTCCAACTCTAAGGAACGCGAGGAATCGGGTATTCAATTCAATAGCGAGACCAATAGCGAGAGGTTCTGAAAGATCTCGAGCGAATGCAATAGGGGTGTTTTAGTTTAAGGCTCTTGCGATAGCGAGAGGGGCTTCTTGATATGATACTGACGGTAGAGGTACGGAAAATGACTTTTATCAACCATCCATCCCTTGACTCGTGTATGCCCCTATAGATCGATCTGATTTAATCACATCGCACACTTGAAAGAGATACAGGCTCCGCTAGGAGGGTGAGATGATAACGCCAAAGCGGAGAACGCATTCCGCCCACGACCACGATCCCCAGTTCCGTTCCGTTTTCCCGTGTTTTTTGGCATAAATGGGATTTTCTTTAATAGAAGCCCATCTCGATGTGAAAAACTTTCATTTTCCCGTGTTTTTTGCTTACTTTTTGAATTCATTTCCTAGACATCCATCGAAATGTTACAAAGTTTCATTTTCCCGTGAATAAAGTCTTCGAAACCAGGATCCGT
>CM033743.1:10592483-10957245 GCA_019671005.1 Hibiscus mutabilis
GGTGTTGCGTAATGATAAGGGACAAGTGTTAGCTCTTTTCTCTAGGCCGTTATGTGAGATTAACTCTAACGAGGCGGAGTTGTAGGCGATATGGTTTGCATTAAAAATGCTTCAAGAATCAAAATGGAGTTAGATGGCGTGTATAATTGAGTCCGATTCCACCGTAGCAGTCGCTTGGGTTCTTTATGTGGAGCGTCGCCTATGGCGATTTTTATCCTTGTTTCGGCAACTTGATGTAGTATGCCTGGAGGTCAATTGTGTTTTCCATAATGTGCCTCGTGAGGCGAATTGTTTGGCCGACGCCCTAGCTAAGAGGGTGGACCGTTGTTCTTGGTTCAGGGTAGTTTACTAGGTTGTATTGGTTCAAGATTGCCTTTTTGTGGATTGGTGTGTGGTATATGTTATTTGAGTGCCGGGCGGTTTGGTTAGCCGTATGTGAGTTTTGCATGTACTGGAAGTTCTTTGATGCCCTTGGTTTTGTCCTTGGCTTTTGCGAACTTTACCAATTCTATAGGTACTCTTTTCCTCCGTTTAGGTTTAGGGAGGTTTTTAGTGAGGCCTGTGGAATGGTGGCTTTTATGATTTGTATTCAATAAATCATACTTTTGTCGAGCAAAAAATATTAATTATTATGTAAAGAAAATATTATCTTAATAATTTTCTAACTAAATTGGTATCTAATTAATTGGTCAAAATTTAATGATAATATTAGTATATAAACAATAAATAATTTACATATGTACTTTTTTGAATCTTGAAACGATACTGAATTTTATTGAAACAAAAGAAGGTACAACTTTAACAATGCAACCACTTAAAGAGGGGAATTTAGGGACTATGTCCACCAAAAAACTCAAACAAAGAATAAAATGAAAAAGAAACCTAAAGGCGCAAGACAGTCGAAGCCTCCTTTTGAATTTGACGTCCATAATCCATAGTAATCAAGTAACCATCAATAGTACTTCTTTGTCTCTATCAATTAGACGCTTTTGAGATGATGAAGGAGTGGTGAGTGAACCAAAGAAAACTTACAGGTTACTTCACAAAACATATTTGAATACATCAGCAAACAACCACAAAGGGGATTTAACCTCTGAAAGACCATCAACAATTACAAATTAGATATGAGCAACGTGAGAATCTCTACACGATCGCAGATCTACAACAAAGGTAGGCGAACAACGTGCCTTAAGGCAGAGGAAACGTGCCACAAGAGCAGAGTAAAACGTGCCATAAGGACAGATAAACATGCGCACAATATATAAAAAGAAAGAAACCAAACAAAAGAGATTTTTATTAAAAATTAGAATGAAATTGAAGGAAAAATAACAAAACCAAAGTTAGATATAAAAGGCATAGAAAACACATAACATCAAATGTCTACAACTAGCATTAAAATTGGTACCGCTGCTGATCAAGGCAAAATTAAAAAAATCCAAGCGGCCTAGGGTTCTTATGAGAGGAAATGAGAGCAACTGACCTACAGTTAAAAGGTGTAGGTGTAACACCCCGATCCTGATCCTAATTCGAAGTACTATATTCAGGTCACTCAAAATCTGACCCATCAAAATTTCCAATTTAAAACAATAAGTTTAGCCAATATCAAAACATCAAAATATTCATAAATCTATGTAGATAAGAAACTGTATACCTATGTTTACAAAACATGAGCTCCAAGTTTAAAACACCGAACACCAAAATAATATTTCAAATAGAGTTGCAGACTCAACAATAGTAAAGTCCTATGAATACATTAGCTCAAACTAAAATAACAAGTAATGCACTCTAAAGTGAACACGGTGCTGAGAAATCCTCGTCGATGCGCACCTCCAAATGGTGACCTATCAACCTACGCACAGAAAAATAACACATCCGCACACTGAGCTAACAAAGCTCAGTGGTACATTTCTACTCTACCACAATTTGCAATTATCATAAAATAAGCATGCAAGATATATATAGTCTAGAAAGCATAGATAAGGTTTACTATCTATGAGCTATTATCTAGCCTACAAAATCTAAAGTTATTAGATCACCTATCTCAAGGTATCATTAAGTCTACAGCAAGTCATACATGTTTTCAAAAAGCTATGTCATACTCGAGGTCACATAGCCTATCGAGATACTCGAGCTCACACAGCCTATCGAGTTATTACATGTCGTACCCTGATCACTCAGCCATCGGGTACATAAGCTATCATTTAGCATCCGCACATCATACAATAATACATTCATACATCATATACATAAATGGCCAACGAAACCTTACTTTACCCGTTCTCACACAACTGTCGGGTTATCCGTGCTCACACAATCATCAGGTTAAATGGACTATATCCGGATCACCATAGCTACGGATATGTCCTAGACATGCTTGGATCACATTAGCATAAGTAATTTTTACCTGAGGTCACTCAGCTTATCAAGTTACTTGAGCTCACTCAGTCTATCAAATTTATTACATTCTTTCGGATCACCCTAGTTACGAATAGGTTTCTAACCGCACCCAGATCACTCAGCCCATGGGTACGTCAGATGTACTAGTTCACTCAGCTCGAAGTATGCATCCCCTTATATAAGTACCGTAGTACTGACTCTAGGATATCCATATTCCTTTACCAAAATCATAAGATAACACATGCTCCCCGAGCATTCATACACCTCACCAAGAGGTAAGTGGCACTAAGACAAGCCATCACAAATGCCCCAAGGCATAACACTAACCATCATGATTATCTCGATTCATCACGTAATAAGCTATTATACCTTATTCTTATCCATGAGGGTTAAACCTCAGTTTCTCAATTTTACAATTTATTTTAGACCATTAGGGGTTTATTGGATCGAACGGTATAATTTTTTAGTCCTCTAGGCGAATGTTGACATTTTTGGGCAAATTACCGAGTGGGTATTGATACCCACCTCTTGGTATCGATACCCCCACTTGGTACCAATACCATTTTTCGCTACTAGAATTTTAATAGAACAAGGGTTCCGATACGACTCTAGCCCGTACCACTAATCCCTTTATATTTTGCACGTGTTCATCATTTAGAACACATGATATTAGTACATGCTCCCCGTGTACCGATGCGAAAGCCCAGAAAAGGCTTTCAAGGCTTGAGAAATCACTTCTCAAGCCCCCAAAACATAACCGTTAACCCCTTAACCCAAACCTACATCTTATGGGAATTGTTTAAGGTGGTTTACTACCATTTTTACCCATTATTATAAACAAATTTGGATTTCACCATTAACAAGGTTTTAAGCTACCAAACACCCATCTAGCAATCATAAACCACAACATCAAGCAAAGCAATCACTTTATGATCTTCAAGAAAAGTAGGAGTCAGAGATGTACTGGCCTTTAATTAGAAATCCTAAAATCAAGCTTTCTTTCTAAACCCTTCAAGTTTCTTTCTTTGACTCAAGCTTGAAGAAACTCCTAAAACACCTTCTCTTGCCATACAACATGAAAATGAGTCAAGGCTTGAATTAGCAACCATGGGGAGATTCAATTACGAATTTGCAACAAAAGAAATGGGTTGAAACTCTTAAAACCACAATTTCTTTAAAAGCCCATTTGTAGAAAAACTTACCTTTCCACAAGATAATACTCTTTTCTTGAAGCTCATGCGATGGGAAAAAATCATACTTTAAATTTGAGTCTTGAATACAAGAAATGATTAGGAAAGCTTTGATCTTTATTGTTGGAACAAGGCTTGAAAGAAGAAAGGAATAAAGGAGTGTGTGGAAGAAGAAAGATGAAGAGAAAATGGGTGATCTCACCTTGTCCATTTTTTTCACGTGAAAGTCGAGGGAAATAAATGAGTATTCAACCTTTTATTTGAAAAAGGTTAAAATTACAACATAAACCTCCTAGCTTCTCCCTTGTCATACCCGAATGTCATACCCGAATTTTGACCGGGCGAGTAAATAAATAATAAATAGTAAATATAAATATGTATTATGTAAGTCTATAAATAAATAAATCAGTCCATAAATAATGTCCATTTACAAATCCAAGTAGTGTCCAATTAAATACATAAAAATCCCGAAAGCCCATCTTAAACTACAAGGCTCATATCTTTATCCGTTTCCCACTCAAATCCAATACTTTCAGTCCAAGAAACACAATTTTAATCTGAGAATTCTCTTTCCCGCCCAAAAGTGCCACATGGCAGTCCCTCATTCGTCCAATTTGGTTAAACACGGATCTTGTGCTTTCTACTGTCTAGCTGGCTTCGCTTACGTCACTCTCCACTATCCTATAAATAGGGAGAGAGAAATGTCAGCTTAATGATGATACCCATTAATTAACTACAATTAATAATAAATATTAAGGAGAGAGAATATATTACCTCGGGAAGCCGAATGGGTTTAGAATTCGAGCAACCGTCGGAACTCAACCGCCGAGAACGGCCGCTGCAACGCCGCCAAAACGCAACCGAAATGCGAACGACACCAGAGAAAACTTCACCGCCGTAAAGGTATATTCTATCCATTTTCTTCACCTGTAAGAATGACATGAGCAAAAAAATTAGTTTACGCATACATATAAAAAACAGTGGTGAAAATGATGTGGTTGACGGCCGAAAATTTTATCTGGTCGCCAATGAGTCTAAGGACATGGTAATTTTGCCAAATTTTGCGCGTGTAATTCCCCCCCTAAATTGGCTGCCCCCAATGCCTTGTATTTATAGGCAAAGGGGTGGGTAAATAGGGTGACGTGGAGCAACATGCTCCACGTATTTTCTTCCCTTTTTTTAATAATATATTTATTATTATTTTTTTGATTTTTTATTAATTTTATATTAATAATATTATTATTAAAATAATACTAATAACACTAAAACCCGGTCAAAAATGAGTGATTACAGTTGCCCCTCTTTGCTTGTTCTTGTGAAACGAGGACAAAGCAAAGATCAAAAGCGCTCATTTTTGACCTACTTCCTCGTCTTTGGCTTCAGAATCACGTTTTCTTCTGGAACTCTCCGCTCTTCCTTAGCTGAATCTTCAAGCTTGTAAGTTCTTCCTATATAACTTATTCCCCCTCCGATCTTGGAGATACAGGCTCTTCCTATATGGAACCCTTCACTGTGAAGCCTCAAGTTATGAGTCCCTCTTATATAGAACTTTTCACTCTGAGACGGTAAGGCTTGGAGTCCTTCCTATATAGAACTCTTTGCCTTCAACGCGGCTGGTTTTTCCTACATAAAACCTTCTGTACCACGGATGGGTTCTTCTGACTGAGAGTTCCTCCTGTATAGAACTGATAGTCTTCAAACCTGGGAGCCGTCAGTCCTTCCTATATAGAACTTTTAGCTTCTGAAATCTCAGAGCTACGGGTTCTTCCTATGTAGAACCTCTCACTCTAAGACAGTAAAGCTCAGAGCCCTTCCTATATAGGTCTCTTCGCTTTCAACACAACAGGTTTTCCCTATATAAAACTTTGTGTATCATGGGTGAATTCCTTCGGCTGGAAGTTCTTCCTATATAGAACTGCTAGTCTTCACCCTGGAGCCGTCAGTCCTTCCTATATAGAACTTTTAGCTTCTGAAATCTCGGAGCTACGGGTTCTTCCTATAAAGAACCTCTCACTCTAAGACAGTAAAGCTTGGAGCCCTTCCTATATAGGACTCTTCGCTTTCAACACAACAGGTTTTCCCTATATAAAACCTTGTGTATCATGGGTGAATTCCTTCGGCTGGGAGTTCTTCCTATATAGAACTGCTAGTCTTCACCCTGGAGCTGCGAGCCCTTCCTATACAAAACTTTTAGCTCCTGAAGCCTCGGAGCGGCGGATTCTTCCTACATAGAACCTCTCGCTACGGGAGCTTGAAAATATAGGCCCTTCCTATATAGAACATTTATCTTCGAATTTCTTTTTTCTCTTTTTTTCCTTTTTCCCTTTTTCTGCTCTATTTTTTTCTCTTTTTCTTCTTTTTTTCTTTCTTTTTTATTCTATTCTTTTTTTCTATCTCTTCTTCACTGTATGTTCTTAAATCCTCATTTGAACATGCTTTTAAACCTTTTGTGCGGAAGGATTTTCTTGTTTTCGGGGTTATCACTCGTATTCATAAATGATCTTCTGGTTCTTATATTATTCTTATAAGAACCCTTATCATCTTCTTCGCTTGGCGTTGCCCCATTCAACCACGGGCTCCACTGCTTTGAATTTTCTGACCCATCATACAGAGCTTTGATCTATTTCTAGTTACCAGGGTGAGCCAAAATGCTTCCATCCCTTGAGCTCATCCTTGATCTTCTAGCATTTCGACGGGAACTAACTCTCGGTCCCTATGCTTTAAATCTCATCATCATTCATTTTTAAAGTAAAGTAAAAGGCAATTTACTTGTGTATATTTCAAAAAATAATGATTGTTTGAAAAGATAACAATCATTTCGAAAATCACAATTTGGACGGGATACCAAACATTTTGAAAACACTGTTTGGAACAAATGGTAAACGTCTTTTTCTTTTCTTCTTCTTTTTTAAGGACCAAACATTTTTTTATAAAATAATGCTTGGAGAATGGTAAACAAAATTCGAAGTGTATTGCCAAACATTTTTAAAAACTAATGTTTGGGGGAAATGGTAAACATCAAAACTTTGGAAAAAATGTCAAGCCTTTTAAAACCTGTTTGCCCCCGAAATATCAAACACCATAGCGCATCTGCTTCAAGTTGCCAGAGATCAACTCTAATGAAGCGCATATTTAGAAGATCTTGACCATTGTGGAGATATATGCCAATGTATAGTTTCTTCTGGTCTAATAGGCTTTTGAGAGGAACAACCCTACCTAGTTTCTACCCCGTTTAAGGTGGCACTCTTAATCTCACTATCTCACCATGCCCCATCCTTCCCTCATTTGAGTGTCGATCAAGCACTTCGAAGTTTGACGTTCCTTGAAGCAAAGTTAACCCTTATAGGCGAAATGAAATCTGAAGACATTCTCATTCAACTTGGATATCTATGGATGACCAGAATGGTCTTTGGGGCTTGTAATGTAGGCCTTTGGTTTATGGTTAAGTGAAACAATATTTATGTACTTTGTGTAACTTGGATATGCCCATTATTCATTCCCTTTTTTTGGATCGCTCTAGACTGCTCGTTTTTTGGGTTTTCACCCTAGAGTTCATTTCCTTTCTTTTTACTGTAGGCTGCCTTGCATTCTGGCTATATACAAATGTTTGTTTTCTGTTCAAGAATGTTTGATCCTCCAAAACTCCTCGAAATTGAGATTTCTTGAATGAAGGACTACGAATACATTTATGGGAATTCTTGTGATTGGCACACCCAGATAAAATATTATTCTTTCTTTCTTCTTTTCTCTTTTTTCGTTTCATCTTTTTCACTTTTTCTCTTAGATCGCTCTAGACTGCCCATTTTTGGGTTTTCACCCTAGAGGTCACTTCCTTCTTTTGTACCTTCGGATCAATGTATTTTGGCTGGATATTGATGCCAGCATGCTCAGGCAGACTACTTTTTTTCTTCATTTTCAGGATCACTCTAGACTGTCCATTTTTGGGTTTTCACCCTAGAGGTCATTTTCTTTTTCGAAATTGGCAATCTTCGGGCTGACTTTTCTTGACTCGGTTTCAATTCAAGCTTTTATACTAATTTTCAAAACTGATATTTACTTGAAATGTGGATTCCTTGTGTCTCTTGCTCATAGTTGAAGTCTCGTTCTTGTATTGATTGATCTGTGTGTGAAGCATATACAATATTCTTTCATTTTTTCTTTTCTTCTTTTTTTTTCTCTATTTTCTTTCTCTTTCTTCATTTTTTATTTTATTTTTTCTTTTCTTTTCTTTTCTTTTCTTTTTTCTTTTGCTTTTTTTGGTTTGTTTTAGACTGCCCATTTTGGGTTTTTAGCCTTGAATCTCTTTCTTTTTATTCGAGTCTATAAATGTATCATCGAATCAACACGTATCTATACTAGTATTGATGATATCTTCTGCTCGAAGTTACTTGTCTCTCTGCAGCTCTTCTGATATTTACTCGATCTGGATTGCTTCGGCCTTCTGATTATCATTTCTCTTATTTTTTGTGGTTTTTCGTTTGGACATATCCTTGTTTTCAACCACTTTCTTCTGATGATTTTCTGATCTTCGTATCTAATCTGTCTAGACTCATCTCTGTCTTCTGGTAAAGTAAAAGAATATCATTCGTTGTCAAATTCACAGATGTCCTGAGAATGCCTTCAGGGGGTAGAGGTTTAGGGTCAACTTTCGTTTCAAGGATCTTAAACGACAAGTGTCTGAGAAGATAAATTCTTAAAATGGGAACTGCCCATTGTCTAAACACTCGCTTTGTTCCTCTGTTGGCCTGAGTAAACTAGCAGATACTCACATTTACAGTATCCCCATAACATTCAATCTCTTCTAAATATATGCAACTTATAGTTGATCTTTGGGTCTGAAGCAAATGTACTGTTGCATTTAAAATTCGAGGACCTGGTATAGAAATGATATATACATATGTCTATTCAAAAATGCGTGTATATGCATATGGGAGAACAAAAACTACCCTATAAAATGTTTACAGAATCAAAAATGTAAAAATGCTTTCTTAATGGAAATGTGATCAGTTATTCTCACAAACGATAAGTTTTTTGTTTATATTGAGAATTTCTTTGTGAAATGATGAGAAAACCGTAGGGACCTTTGTACTATCTCTAGGGTACTAACTCATTCCGGCCCTTTCAAGGTAGTGTAGGCTTGTGCCACTTTTCTTGTTTTTCCACCGTTGGATCAACTCTTTCGTCAAGGTCCCATCATTGATCAACTTCTTGATCTCCTCCAATAAAGGTCTACATTTTCTGGTGGGATACCCCGGTGCCCCCGTATGGAACTTGCATGTGCTACTCGAGTCAAAACTATGGGCAGATGGATCAGGTGCAATCTTCATCGGTCTAGGAGCAAGATAGTGACCCCCTACCAAATGAGGCCATATGTCTGAGATGGATGCTCTGAACACTTCCAAATTTACGCTTGTCCGAGGAATTTTCCTTGATGACCCCGTTATGTCAGTCTGTTTTCTTCTTTTACGGCCACGAGAACCTTGAAAGTGGTACCCATTTATCTCATTCTTTCTTTTTTGCTCCTAAGCATGTCTGGTTTTTTAAACTTAGGTCCCGGAGTGCATGTTCGATTCTCTATCCAACTGTCATGAAGTCCTCAAACTGGTATTCATTTTCCCGGGCACCTTATCAAAGAAGAAATAAGAAAGATGGCATGGAAGTCACTTTCCTCTTCATCTACGGGAGGCTGCACCTGGGTCGCTAAACACATACACCTCAAAGCACATTCCTTGAAGCTTTTATCAGGTTTAATCTTCGTACCCTGAAGATACTGACGACTTGGTGCTAGGTCCAAAGCATATCATATCACGGTAGGTCCTGCTAGACTGTCGGGGAAGTAGTGGATCGATAATTTTTCAATACAGCCCTCCATTTTTTGCAGAATATGGTCACGTGAATCTTGGGGCATCTTATTCAGTCATCATGTGCAAATCTGGGAATCTTTGGAATCTGGAAGAACGACCAAACCAGGGTTCAAACAGAGCTTTCTTGCATTAAAGGCATCAAACTTCTTTTTTTTCTCTCTCTTTTTCTCTCGAGTCCATCTTCTAACTGCTCGAATATTGATTTTTGAGTATGTTCAATTCTTTTATTCACGATAAAATTCTAATTGTTCTTTGGATTACCCCCAAAAATTTTATGCAAGGTAATAATAATGATATGTAAAATATGCCATGACTTTACAGTGTAATGCAATGCAATCCTAAAATATAAACATGAATGCAGTAAGGTATTGATTCCAAAAGTGATCCCCATAGAACGACGTTCATTGAGGCCAAAAGGTTTCATTATATCAGATATTAGATATTTACAGTTACTGATAAGCTTCAGTGCCTACTTTCTTAACTTCATCCAGTAGTCCGGTCATCTTCCTCTGTAGTCCAACATTTGGTCCATGTTCTGACAAAGCCTCCCACCTTGTTGAGCCGCCTTACCTGCTCGGGTAATATCGATCTTCGGGTCCTCATCTATCCCCTGCTTAGTTTTTCGCAGCTTGGAAGTTGTCCTCCTTACTTTCCAACTGAAGAGTGTTGGATTGTCATTGCTCTGTCGTAAACTTGTTTCCAAAACTTTGGCTAAGTCATTCTGTAGCTCATTTCTGGAGACTATCGTACCTATTCCCAATTTCCTCAAACTTACCTGATAACAGCCTGACTTGATTCTTGCTTGACTAGTTTCTCTTCTTCCAATATTCCGAGTCGTCCTTCAACTGAACAACACCGTTCATTTATTCTTTAAAGGTGACCCAATCTGATATTCTTAAACACTCAGGAAAGCTTCTGGTGATCATTCTGCAAATTTAATTTTATCCAAGTTATCTCTCACTTATCTGAGCTGACTGAACTCGAAAGAATATCCCTCTCCTAGGATGCCCCTTTTTTCGATCTTCAAATTTAACTCGCTTGAGTGACCCACTTCGGTATTACTCAAACTTTGTCCTAGATATCGATTCCTCCCCAACTTTGCCCATCGGGTGATTGTTAGCTCACTATAGAATTGGGGAACTTCGTCTTCGAAACCTAAAATCCTCATCGCGATAAGATCTTGAACTCATTCCTCAGGGCCTCGCAATCCTCAATACTGTGACCCAAACTTCCTAAACTTTAACTGCCTCTAGCACGTGTGTCGTAATCTCTCGGATAAGACGGTTTCTTCGCTAGAGACTTCACCGAGGTAATAAGACTCTTGTCGATGAACATTAGGAGTCGTTCGGTGTACCTCACAGGAATCGAGATATACTTCTTTTCATTACTTGCTTCTCAAGTTTCTTCTGGACCGAGCTCTATTTTTTGAAAGCCCGACTCAAGCATACCTTCAGCCTGTTTATTGATGCAGATCACAAAAAGGGTTCAAATTGTCGTATTTGGCTGACTTGGAGGTAAAATTCTGACTATCTCACTCTCTATTCTAATCCTTAATTAGTTCTTCTTTCGGTCTGATGGATCGCTTACCTTTCGTCGAAGTATTCATCTGTTTCATCACGTCTTCCCTCTGCTTCTTTCAACTCTTGCACTTTACTTTGCTCATTACCAGTACCGTGTCTCCTTACCGTGTCCGACCTGAAGTCTTCAGATGGTTCATCTTTTATGGGACAAAACCCTGGATCCGTGCCCTCTAATATCTGACCAAACGACATTTTGCCAATTATGAACGATTTTTGAGATTTGAGGAACCACTTCGGGAATCAATACCCTATAAATGCGATAATGCATGCAAATGCGATGTTGGTTCTCGAACAGTCTTTGAAAAACTTTCAATAGAGAAAATGTATGTTTGCAGGAAATTAATAATGAATTACAGGCAACAGTTGAATTTATTCTGGAGACCTTGACTTCGGGAAGCAAAACATGTGTTCCACGTCTCGACGTCGTCTTCAGGATGATGGATGACTCCGTCTTCTCCTCTTATTCTATTCTATGGACTCATGACGTCATGATCTTTATTTTTGTGGCTTCTGAAAAGGACATTAGACAATATATTTTCTTCTGTAGATCTGGGTACGTCTAAACAAGGATGGATTCTATCGATCCTAGGGGAATACTTTAAAAATTTTTGGGGTTTAAATTAAAATTTTCAAGGATCATTTGGTTTAAAAATTCCCCCTTTTTATTATCAAAAATTTTTAACTTACTTAAAAATGAAACTTTTAGGTTTCTTTTTGTTATTATTATTCTGAAAGTTTTATGAGGGAAGAAGTTTCAAAGAAAAATAATAATATTTTCAATTTTTTCTTTTTTTTAAATGAGTTAAATTAAAATCTGAGATTTTTTTAAAAAATGGTCAAATGTGAAGATTTAAAATTGGGGTTCTGCGGCCCTGACTGAATCTTCTGCGTCGCACGTGCCTTACTATCGTACCGTCTTCTTTCTCGATTGGCCTTTGCTCGGCCTAACTTGTTACTGTAACATTATCGCTTCTGGTAAAGCATACTTTTTCTATTTTGAAAGCCTTTTAATGAACTATTCTTGAATCAACACCATGATATGCAACATGAATGCAAATAAAGGCGTTGATTCCGCTGGTAATCACCCTTTCGAACGACTTTCATGGGAATTAAAGGGTCCAGATTACAAAAAAGGTCCATATTACAAAATGAGTCTCTATTACAAAAAGAGTCCCTATTACAAAAAGTCTTAATTACAAAACAAAATTCTACACATAAGCCCTAACTCTACCTCTTAGCTCTTCGATAGCTCTGAGCAACTTGATAAACCTTGGTGCTTCTTTCATGTCCGGGGTTACGAAAGGTCGGAGAGCCGCGACTTCGGTAGCTAAGTCATTCACACGCCTTGCAACTCGTCGTATGTTCACCATCAGGGTCTCGTGTGTATACTTTGGCACTACACGCTCGTTCAACAAATTGTTACTTAAGATCTGTTGGGTAATCTCTGACCGATGTCACGTGATTGGATCGATGCCGTCCTTCCTAAGACACCTTTTTTCCATGATAAAAGATTTTCTAATCGGGCAAACCACTTGAATCAACGCCTCTATGTAATGTAGATGCAATGATAATGCAACAAAAGTATGTGTAAAATAAAAATAAAAATAAAACACAAAAAATGAGTTAGTACCGGATAAAAATAATAAATACATAAATAAACGGACAAATTAAATAAGGTAAACAAACAAAACAACCCTATTTATCCAGTCTAAAACACCTAAGGTTATCCGCATGGCTCTAAAGGGGTGGGTTTCTATGTATTCTCTACATGCAGTCTTGGTTCTATGAGGTACCCGAATTGTCCTTGCTGTCCCCTACTAAGAGTAGCAAGGCCCCCGATCATCACCCATTATAGGCTCCTTTCAACCGGGTTCAATTCAGGGGGGCCCATTCGCTTATGCCCGTACGAAGGAACGATATCCTTACGAAAGCATAAGGTACTCGAGCCCCGAAGGTACTTGCTAGGCCCATACGGGAGAACGATATCTCCACGAAAGCATTAGCATTTTCCCCCACTTAAAAATGGGTTTATATGCCATATTTTAAATGCGTTAAAATAAACGCGCAATTATAACCGAATGTTAATTTAATAGTCACTTTAACCCGGAATTTTTAATATTAATAAAGCGGTAATTATTTTAAAAAGTTTGACTCTCTTCTTGTTTTCGAAAAACAAAAAATCATCCCCAGCGGAGTCGCCATCTGTAGCGATGTCCCTTTATTGCTAAAAAACGAGTGTTTTCGAAGTGTTTGTGATTTTTCGGGTATTAAAATATTTATTCTGTGGGATTTTAAAAATACCGTATTTTATTTAAAGAAAGAGAGTCGCCACCGGCCACTGAGGTAGGCCGGACACCATAAAACCAGAGATTTGAAAACTATTGGGTTCAGGAGTCGGTTACGGATGGGGAAGGATTAGCACCCCCACACTGCCCAAAATTGGTACTTTAATAATTACCGCTTTATTAATATTAGATTTTCCGGGTTAAAGTGACGATTAGTTTAAAATTCAGTTATTAATTGCGAAAAATTTTAAAGGCCCCGTTATCCGAGAGTAAACGCCCAACCACTATCACTACGCCTGATACTGGCCCCGTTTACGCTCGGATAAAAGGGCACCGCATTGACAATTTATATATCTATTATGCAACCTAAAACATAGCGAATATAAATACAATGCGATAAAATATAAATAAATACTAACATAATAAAATACTAATCTAACATAAATAAAATACTAATCTAAAACATACATACATAAATATTAATCTAACTTATAAATAAAAACAAATCTAACATAAATAAAATATTAATCTAAAACATAAATTTAAAACATAAACAAATACTAATCTAAAACATACATACATAAATATTAATCTAACTTATAAAAAAACAAATCTAACATAAATAAAATACTAACATTCATAAATATTAATCTAACATATAAAAAACAAATTTAACATAACTAAAATATTAATATAAAACATAAATTTAAAACATAATAAATACTAATCTAAATCATAAATAAACATACAAAGTAAAAAAGAACACAATTTTAAATTAACTAATACTTCATTAAATTATAAAAATTACAACACAAATAAAAAGGGAAGAAAATATACCTAACTAGGAGCTCGAATGACGAACTCCGACTAAATCCTACCGAGATCTACCGCGACCTCTCCAAAAATATTAACTAGATCGGATCAAAAATATGACCCTGATCGAATGTTGGATCGAACCAACTAGGGCTGAGGGCACTGCCCCCAACCCCGGCCGGCCTCCCAATTGGGGAGCCAATTTCATGGCAATTTTGCCAAATTTTGCGCATGTAATTCCCCCCCCCCCCTAAATTGGCTGCCCCCAATGCCTTGTATTTATAGGCAAAGGGGTGGGTAAATAGGGTGACGTGAGCATGTATTTTCTTCATTTTTTTAATAATATATTTATTATTATTATTTTTTGATTTTTCATTAATTTTATATTAATAATATTATTATTAAAATAATACTAATAACACTAAAACCCGGTCAAAAATGAGTGATTACACTTGGGTCTTGTAATTCGGACATAGGTTTTTGTATTGTTTCCAATTTGGTCCTAATAATAATAAAATCAGTGTTAGCTTTCTTTTTCTTTAAATTTAGTCATTTATTTTAATTGTTTTATTTAATTAAATGAAATTAAATTATATGCGTGATTGCATGTTTTAAATAGCATATAGTATATCTAGTTAGTAATTAAATCCATCTAGTTAATTAATTAAATTAGAGCCTTTAACCTAGGTTCTCTAATTAGGAATTCAATAATTAAAATATGATAGATAATTGTAGTAATTAAATGTGTTAAATATAAGATTTAAAATCCTAATTTGGATGGTGTTCCATTGTTTACAATGAGGTGTTATCTCAACATGGATTTTAATGAATATATTTAATAAATAAATCACATTTATAATTGAAATATAAATGTAGTTCATTAATTGACATTTAAATTAATACATTGTAGTTAATTAAGTGTATATCAAATAGAATCTTTGAGGTTCAAATCTGGATGGTGTTCCATTGTTTACAATGGGGTATTATCTCAGCCTTGGTCATAAAGGTGTATATTCGATATACATTTCACTTACAAAATTGATTAAATAATTTGTTAGAACCGTAATTAAGACTAGGACTTTAATTAATTAGAAGAATTAATTAATTAGGAATATTATTAATTTAAGGGCTTTAAATATATGGAAGGTGTTCAAGAAATTGGCATTTTCACATAAAAGCAATTAAATTAATTAATATTCATAGATTTAAGTAACTAATTGATTAGAGCCTTGTTAGGGATAATACTTAAAATTGACAAGACAATAAAATATCATTCATTAAAAACCTTTTTATGTTAGAAATTTATTTTTAAAATATGAATGGGGGTGCCACCTAACGGGGTACTTTTAATCTCGTATTCGAACAAAATGAATTTCCTTATAAAAAGATATTTGCATTTGGAATTTAAATTCAATTAATAATTATGTGATAAATTAAATTCAAATTATTATTCAAAATGCCAAAATGCTACGTAAAATTATAGGTACCGATAAAGGGCGTTCGTAGGGGTGCTAATCCTTCCCTACACGTAACTGACTCCCGAACCCAATTTTTTTAAGACAGAATCTCTGGTTTGTTTTCGGTGTCCAGTCTACCTCGAAGTGATCGGTGGCGACTCCAAAGTGTTTTTTAAAGATAAATAAAGAAAAATTCGATTTAATATAAAAAACCCTAATTTCCAAGATTTAATTAAAAATGGTCAGAAAACCCTATTTTCTAAAAGATTGATCGTCATACTATTTTTACACGTTCCGATTTTCAAAAAATGGTTGTAACATCCCTTAGTCATGAATTGGTCACTATTCAAGCCTATGTAGTTCAATTCTCACTCAATAGGGCCCAAACTTGACTCAAGAGATCCGATTCTCCAAACTAACACGAGGGTCCATAACCCAAGTCAACGTCCAACGTTGAGTTAGAATTGTGGGTCGTTACAGTAGGATTTTTGAGAAGTTACATGATAATAGATTAATTGTTTTAGGAAATAAGTGCTTTATCATGAGAATGTTATATAAAAATAAATTACACAGTTATTCTTGTGTTTTTCTTATTCTTTTCCTTTTCCTTTTAAATAATAAATCTAATATTTTATTCATTTCATAATTTAGTTAATGCTTGGTTAACTTATAACACTAACTTAATTATAATTTTTTTAACAAACTACCCTGGGTGGGGGAAGTGGAATTTTACTCCTAATGGGTCTTGAACCCACAACTTAGAGAAGGGGAGGGTGTCAACTGAAAACTTTAACCACATGCTTTAGAGATTGTTGGCAAATTTTATATTAATAAAGATAATATAATTTTTTATAAATAATCTTCAAATAAATATCAATACATGTATGGGTAAGTTAATAAAAAAATCGGTACATATACTAAACAAACACAAAGGTTAGGGCAAATCCAGGTTAATGGTACTATTGCATTTCTAGTACCTTAAAAAAATTATCACTTCAATTTAATACTTATTAGCCTCTTAATTAAATGAGAGAGATTCATAATAATTTAATTTAAGATGTTTCAACACAAAAAAAGGTACGTTTGGTTATAGAAAATGAAGTCCATTTTCATTTTTATTTTCTTGAAAAATAGAAAACGGTGAAGAAATCATGCTTGACTGTAAAATTATAAAATGAAAAAAATAAGTAAAAATTTGAAAACATAAAAATTATGTTTTCATTGTTATTATTGGAAATGTTTTAGGAAAGTAAAAAATAGGAAAACAATAGCTTTTTAATTTTAACTTTATTTTAACCTGAGCTTGAATCTTTTTAATGTCATTTTTTAAAATTTTGCTTTATTTAATTATATTTTATTTATTTATATTATTATAATATTTTTTATAATATTAAAAGACCATGATGTAGGTGAATGTTTGGCAAATCTTTTAAAAATCAATTTTTATATATAATATTGTCTGAATTAGTATTACGAGTAAACTCGACACTAATTTAATTAAAATTACCAACATACTCTTATTTAAAAGTATAATAAATAGGATTGCAAGATATTTTTGCATTTATACTTTCATAGATCTTTAAATAAGACAACTCAAAAATTATTCTTCGAGTTTCTTTTGAGTAGTCTTAAGGCGATTACATGGTAGTATATGTTCATACATATTCTCAACTTTTTGACAATGCATGCGCACCTTACAAACAAAAAAAATTAAACTCGGGTCTCTTATGATGAACATCACGCTTTTTTCAACTGAGACCACTTGTCAAATTCAATTATTATTTAAGTTTTCAAACTCACAAATAAAAAGTTCTGCATAGAACCTTTTACTACTCTACCTATATTTAGTTTTCCAAAATATAATAAAAATAAAAATAAAAATAAAAATAATAATAATAATAATAATAATAATTACCATATTATATTTCTTTTTTTCACTCATGGAATAAGTGCCATAAAATTCTTGTTTTTTTTAAATTATAATTTTTTTAAAAAAATAATCATAATTTTTTTAAACGGACAATGGGACAAATTCTAAACCAATATATAAGTTAACATGTGAATCCACCGTTTAAATACATAATTTAAAATACAATATTCTATAAAATAAAAAATAATAATTTAATTTTTGAAGAACTTTTGTACATGTTCTAAAAATCAATTCGAGAATAAACATGTGAACTAATGATTTTAAATACATTATTTAAAAATAAAAATCCAAACTACAAATCTTAGAAATATACCAAGTTATTATAATTTAGGGGAGAGGCTATAATTTTTAGGGGATCAAAATTAAATTTAAAAATTTTATAGGAGCTAAAATGTAATTTGCCATTACATTATTTTATAAATTTTTATTTTTAAAACACTAAAATCATAAATTTATTATTTTAAAGAATCGAAATATAATTTTACGATGTATTAATTATTATTTTATAATAATTTATAAGCAATTTTACCATTTTAAAAGGAGCCAAAGCTCTTTAGCTTCCCGTTGGCATTAACTCATTAAAGGATTTTTTTTTAAAATGTAAGTTATAAATTTACTCAATCTTCATTATGAGGGATTTTATATGCGGACAGAAATGAGTTGTATTTGGATTTTTTTATCATCGGGATTGGTTCAAGTAATAAGCACTTTTATATTGCTTAAGCAGATTTTGAGTTCGATACTTTGCGTATGTAGAAAATTCTCACTGGGAGATTCATCCACCAAAACTATATGTGCGGAGCGGATCGATCTGTATTAATTAGGGCCAAGCCCTAAGAAACTGGAAAAACAACAAAAAAATATTTTTTTGTGAATTTAAAATCTATTGATATTATATTTGGAATTTTAATAAGTAAATACTCCATTCATTTAAATTTTTTAGCATATGAGTTTTAACTGAGTTTTAATTCAATTGATATTCTCTAAGCATGTTTTAAAGTAATTTTAGTTATTTTAAGAGTTCAAACAAAATGTGAATAGTTTAGATTTTATACAGAAAGACATACAAGAAACAATTATTTAGACAAAGTTGCAATTTATCTCACTAATTATTTTTGAAAGATTAAAACATTAGTAGAAAACCTGTTTCACTGTTTAAAATAGTACAAAAATAAAATATTTTAGTCGAGTTCAATTCATGATTCGAGTATTCTAGTTGTAATCGAACATAAAAAGGAAAATCCATTTTAACTTCATATTTGAATTTTATTATTGTTTAATAAAAAATTCACTACAACAACAATCAGTTGGTCGATTAGGATGAGACAATAAATCACTTGAATAAGGTTATGAGTTCGAATTATGACGTATGAATGGAACAAATTAGGTTAGGAGTTATCCTATAATAGATTTATACAATATTCGATCCAAATTAATTAATCAGTCGATTGAACAGGTGATTAAACAATATTGTTGCACGAAATAAAAAATGCGGTATGAAAAATTAAGATTAATAACAATGTTATGTATATATATTTAAAAAAGTAAATTCCCACCAAACTTATGTGGCTAAACAAGAATCTTCCATCTTCGCCCTTCAATTCTCCTAAAACTTTCTTTTATTTGTTATATATATTTTTATCCAAACAAACAAATATAAAAGTTGTTTTTATGAAATTAATTTATTGTACTAAATTTGTAAAACAGAAGTAATTTATAATACAAAGATATAAATGATAAATACAATAATAACAACATAAAAAACTAGTGAGATACGTTTGGGGGGATAATCTCGTAAATTTGTTTTTTATGGCAATATTGTTATTTCTTTAATCCTAATGCCCAATTCTCAACCCCTTCCCTATAAATATATACAATGATGCTATCCTCCCCTTTCTATCAACCATTTAAATTTCTCTCTTTTAAAGAAATTCTACTCGTTCGCTCTCCCGTCGTCTTTTTCTTCTTCGCCTTTATTCTAAAAGCCAGATTCCGGCCACTGTCAAATTTTTTTAATCTTTATTTCTTAAAGTATTTACTTTTTAGGTTTTTATCCATCACTGCTGTTTTTCGTTTTTACTTTTTTTACTCTTCGCTATTTTCCGCTCATTATTTACCCCAAATAACTCCTTATTTTTTTAAATAAAAAGTATTTTAAATAAGGGTTGATTATTATTTTTTAAAAAAAATATTCCGTCCTTTATTTATAGTTAGATTTTTTTCTAACGTGGCATGTACCATAAAGGGCGTAATAATGAACACCAAAACCATGCGGTTACCACCCCGTCGGGTTTCCATGCCCACCAACAAGCGCAAAGAAAGAGACGGTTTTGACCTCAAACGGTTAAACCCCCCACTCACAAAGTTACCCAAGCCGACTGTCCCGTTAGCCGGCTCCGACAAAGCCGCCCAGCCGGTTCACTCCAACCAGCTACTGGCCGGATACCTTGCCCACGAGTTCCTCACTCGCGGTACGCTGTTCGGCGAAACCTGGGACCCGGCTCGACTGCGACAAACGGCCGCCGAATCCAGGAGGGGAATTGGAGAAGGTCTAGATCTAAACGAGAGATCCAGAGACGAAGAGGACGAACCGAAGGCGAAGCCGGAGCCGAGGGAGGAGAAGCGCCAAAGGTACGTCGAAGTGGCGAGCTTGCTGAAGACAGATGGGGCTCACATACCGGGCATCGTCAACCCGAGCCAGCTGGGTCTTTTCCTACAGATGTGAGGTTGTTTTCTCACACGTGGAGACACCTCATTGGCCACCGTCTTCTTCTTCTTCTTTTTAACAAGTATTTCATCTTTTTCTCCGTCGTGGAGTACGTAGCCTCAGCTCAATAGTTTAGTTTTTTCTTCCTCCTTTTTAAAATCCGAATGTATGCATGAGAGGTTCATAACCATGCATATATGCATGTAAATCCGATTTCTCAGTGTATGATCCGATTCAATAATACAATAAATTCTGAAAATGTTTTCCTTCATTTCCGATCATTATTTTTGCTTAAAATTCTTGAATTTTGCCAAAATGAACTTCTGCAATTATTAATTGCTTTGATACATAAATGTAAAATATCAAGAAAAGGAAAAAAAACTCCAGTGGATAAGAATTAAGATAGAGATAGCTTGGCTTCAGAATAACTATAAAAACCAGTGAACCGGCCGGCTTAATTACGAGTTAGACTACCAAAGGAATGCATATGTATAACACAAGTGAATTAAGACATCCGAGTCAACAATGATTTCTGGTCGGGTTTTTTTTGGGTAGGTAAATCCGGTTCTGGATTTTTTTAATGGAAAAGGCTGAAGAAGGCTAACGCCTAACAGTTTTTTTTTTTTTCCTTTAAAGCTGTTGATATTGGATTTGACTTTGTAAGATTATATAGTAGGTCAGGTATAGCCTATTAAATAAGTTTGAATATATATATATATATATTTGATCAGTAAGAAATTTTTTTATAAATTGATATTATATTTTATATAAATTTTAATGCGTTCGTATATTCGCATAAATAAAAAAAGTTTAGCTGTAATAATACAGCTCTGGCGCAAATAAAAAGTATCTTATAGTACTAAACGAGTTATGAAAAAAAAATAATTTCATGGTCTGTGTTATGATAAAATTTTATTTTATTTTTAGATATATGCTTTACATTTTTTCAACCTTTACTTATGATTATTGAAACATTTTTAAATAATAAATTTTATTTCATTTAGATGGATTCAAGCTAATTCATTCTCGCATTTGATTAGATAATCATGATTAAAGTAGTGAATAGAACAGACCATTTAATTCATCCTCCCGCCGTTTCAACAGTGGCCCTACCAACGTGGTCCACATAAAAAGGTGATATAAAAATAAAGAAAAAATTTTGATTACACGCTGGTTTTAGTTTTAGAAGTTAGTATTTTAATTTAGAGTTTAAAGTTTAAGGGTTTATATTATAGGGTTTAGAGTTTAGGGTTTAATTTTTTAAAGTTAGGGTTAAAAATTTAAAATTTATAGTGTAAATATATAAATTTGTGTAAAATTAATTTTATACAAACTATATCAAAATTTTACCCTAAAAACAATATGGAAGAAAAAGTGCAAATATGTGAATATATTATAGTAATTGAATTTTGCATAAACTACCGACAAACTTTTCTACCCTAGTTAGTATATTTGAAATCGAAATAGATCTTATTTATTATTATTATTTATAAAAAATATTTTATATACCAGCAATAAAAACTATTAAAAAGTTTAGTATGTACAAATAATTTTAGTTTAGAGTTAAAAAATTTAATTTAGGGTTCGTTTAAGATTGAGATTGAAAAGTGATTTTGGCTCAAAATTTCGTTCGAAACTCAAAAACATTCCTAACAAACAAAACATTGTAAACGTGTTCTTGGTAAAATCTCGGTTAGAAGTGAAAAGACAAATTTGCCCCTAATTCGTTATCCCAACGGTACTCTCGGTAAAAGCTAGCAGTTTTAATTTTTTATGATTTTATTTTTTAGTTTCTATTAATTTTTTTATTAAAAAAGGAGACCGAAGCCATTATATTAGGTACTCCTCAAGCGGATATAAGGAGGGCCATGAAAATCTCAAAACAAAGTATCAAGGAGAGCATCGGGTGGCAAATCAAAAGTAACGAGAGAATCAATCGGACCAGAATTGAGCTTGGCCATAAAATCAACGACCCTATTCGCTTCGCGGCGAACATGTACAAATTTAACCAACAAAAAAAGCTCAAGTAATGAAAAAATAGTCTGAACTAAAGCATGAGGGCTCGAAGAAGATATACAAGAGAAGAGCCTGAAAGCCTCAAGCTATCTATTTGCACAATCAATCGCTCGAAGCCAAGAGAGCTAGCAAGTTTGATGCCCTCAAAGACACCCTAAAGCTCAACGTGGAGTATCTTGGATACCCCAATTGCCTTAGTGAAGGACGACATGAAATTACCTTGTATAGTTTTAAGAGCGAGCAGTTTCAGTGGTGAAAACTTAAGGAAATATAAAAAAATAATAAATTATTATTTAGTTGTTACTTTTCTGCTTTCAATTTTTAATTTTATTTACTTCATAAAATTTGTTAAAATAATAAAAAACAAATAGCTGAAATGAAAAAAAAATAATTACTCATATTAAAAGTTGAAAACATTTTAAATTGCAGGTATTGATATATATTTTAATATTTATACAATTATTTTTATTTTAAATTTTATTTTAAGTATGCAAGATAATATAGCTGAATTTGTAATAGCTATTTTTACATGTAATTTTAACTTTTAAAATGTGATTTATATATTCAAATTAAAATTGATAAGTAAATTATATTGATTCCTTATAATTTTTTAAAATTTATGTTTTTTAAATATTGTACAACAAAATGTCTAAAACAAATATTTTATCTTTTTAAAAAGTGCTTTTTGACAACTATTCTAAACAATTAAAGTTTTCACAACACTTTTTAAAAGCACTTTTTCACAGCACTTTTCAAAAGCAATCTCAAACTTGAGTGTATAATGTCTATGAAGCTTTAAGGTTTAGAATGTATGATTTTAAGGAATTAAAATTCGAGATCTAATTTAATTTTTAAAATAAAATTAGACATGTTTGTAGACTATTTTTTTTCACTGTCACTATATAAAATAATAGGTAAATTTTTTATACACATATTTTACACAAACCTTCATATTTACACTATAAAATGAACAAAAATCCTCTGCCCCTAAGCATGTCTCTTTCTATGCCCCACACTAAAAAATTAAATTCTAAACTTTAACCCTAAATTTCACATTCTAAACCCTACACCCTAAAAATACACATACCCCTAATTCCCTAAACCCTAACTATAAACCCTAAACCAACTATTTTAAGTGGGGGTACCAAAAGGGGCATACAGTTTTATACCTATAAAGCCTAAATCATAATTCTTAACTCTAAACCCTAAAAACTAATCCATAAACTCTAAATTTTACACCCTAAATTCTAAATAGTAACCTTAAATTTTAAACCCTAAAATCTAAACTCATAACCTCTAAAACTAAAAGACTTGTATAAATTAAAGTTTGCACAACCTGTTTATCAAAGTTTTTTTCCCCTAAAATAATAACCTAAATAAAGTTAGGAGTCTTAGGCTTTGTTTTTTTGTTGTAGTGGGAAAACCAAAGTTTGTGTAACATTCAAAAAAAGTGTAAAACGGGGGGATTGCTAGCCCCAAGGTTGTCAATCCCATGGCCCAACCAATTGAACTATGTAAGCTCTTGGTTATTTGCTTTACCAAAGTATTTTTAATCTATTTCTGCTTTATCCTTTCAAATAAAATATTGTTAAACAAACAAAATATCCCAACCACCCCCTATAGGGCATTTATTTCGAGTTAACAAACCCCAAGGGTCTGAGTGTTGACCCTTTCCCCTCTTCTCCAAACCCTCAACCGACCGACCATACCAAATCAGCTGCCACCGCCGGCACCTTTGGCTTCCCCTTCCCGCTCTGATCAAAACCCCCTAGAGAACGCGCCCAATCATCGCGTCGTTCACCGGTAATCTTGATTCGAAAGTCCATCAAACCTAGAGTTTGAAAATCCTTATTCGTCGTAGATTCCGGCCACCGCACTCATTTGTTGACGAATTGGTGGACTCCGTTGTCTCCTTTGCGACTCGACGAATCTAAATCTGGTCGCCGATCAACGAACTGACGCTTGGAGAACCTTCATCGGTGTTCAAATCGAATTGGTAGGTAAGGCGTTTTGCGGTCAATTTTTAAGTTAAATCTTGTGTTTTGGGGTTGAATAATAGCTTTAAGACTAAAATCCGACCAAAAATGTTCGTTTTGGGTCTTTTTCTGACCATTTTGGTCGCGCGTGGGCCTCACGCGCCACCAGGGTGATTTTCGGCCGCCCTAGACGGTGGTCGTAATGAGCTGAGCCTAAACCGGCCCTGAACCGGTTCTGAACGGGTCGATCTGACCCGTTAACCCGTTGATCCGTTGACCGCTGACGTCAGTATTGACTGCTGACATCAGCATTGCCCATTGACTTTTGTCTGATGATGTCAGCATTGACTTTGACTGCTGACGTCAGTGTTGACTTTGAGCAAAAGTCAATTTTTTTCCGAAAACCCTATTTTTATGTTTTTCGATGTCCCGAGTCCATTTTTGAAACTTGTTTCGTAAAATTCTTCCCCGAAAGCCTCGAAATTGATCTTTTATCCGATCATGCCTAGTATTTGAATTATCTTTTATCCGATTCACTACCGTTAACAGTGTCATGGAATTTACAATGGCAAGAACGGAGTTTTTCCGAGTTTCCAAACAAATCATTCCAATGAATTCTTTTTATCATAAAAGGTTTCCCCAAGATGAAAAAAAATCCAAAAAAAAATAAACTAATAAAAACAGTGAAAGAATGTAACATTTTCCTTTTGTTTCCTTTTCTTTATATATATATATATAATTATGATGAAATCCGGTGCATTAGCGCTCCCACCCGACCTTTTTTCACTTGGTTTCCGTTAATGCATAAAGCGAGCCTAACAGATAGTTAGCTAACAATATTTACCAACATCAAGTTTCCATGGCACCGACACCTTCTGCTTCAAAACTTGAACCTACATCACTAACTCTTTCCTTTCAGGCTCTAGACTCATGCCCTAACTTGGACTCGGAATACAACTCCTGGGTGCTCCAGTTCAACCTCGAGGTTCTGTTACCGGCAGCAGCGTCTTTTGACCTTTTCCGACGATGACTTTTCTTCGGGGCGTCTTCAAAGGTCAGAGTTCGGCTCTGTAGCTTGGCCCGGATCCATGTGTACTTTCTTAGGCTTACTAGCAATATCTGAAGAGGAGTTCCTTGAAGACGGCTTCTTCTCGTAGTATTAAATTGCGATTACAAAAGTTGCGATTTGATTTTTCTTTAAAAAATAACTATAATTTTAAATGTGATTTACGGTGTTGTAGCGATCTTAAAAATCTTAACGAAACAACCGTAATTTAATGCTATGTTCTTCTGCTTAGGCTTATCTCGTTTTTCCTTTGTAGGCTCGCGTATTGCCTTAAGGCTTTTACATCAGTCGATGAACCCCGCTTCGATGGTTTCGGCTGCTCCGGCATGTCTGAAATTGAAAAATCTGCCGCTGCTGCACCAGATGTACTTGGGTTTGATGGTTTAGGCAGCTCCGATTTGTCTGGTATTGGTGAAAAGTTTATGATTTTTGAGACATTTTGGCACTTCTGATTTGTCTTGTCAAAATTATAGATGGATGCAGAAACTTTGTATCATGTTCAAATGATCTTATCTATTCCAATCATGTTCATATCAGAAGTGTAACATTTTTAAAATATACGAATCAAGTTGTAAATATGTATATCTATTGTAGGTATGGGTGGAGCCACCTATACTAATGGATGGTCAGATGACACCTAAAACTTTTTGAGACAAAATTTTTTTATGCATGATTTATATATAAAAATTAAAAAATAATAAATAACATTCATTTATAAATAATTGACACCTTTAAATATAATTCAAGAAAAATGATACTCCTTAAATAATTTTTTAGCTTCGCCCCTGATTGTAGAAACAAGTTGGCTCAAATGCATTAAGAATACGCGCATTGACAATGAGATTTTAAATTCAATTATAATTATTTTTTATTCAAAAATAAATTTACCATTCATACAAACAAACTAACAAATATTTTTTTTTTAAATTAAATATTTTATTTTAATAAATTATACATAACCCCGTAAATTTTTAGACCACCCATGGTCATATTAAAATAGTAGTGTGGGAGTTATATATAGGGATGTATACGGTTAGATTTCGGTTTAATTCGGTAAGCTATTTTAGTAACCATCGGTTTTCGGTTCAGTTAACCTCGGTTTTCGGTTTTTTCATATTAATGTTAGTTTTTGAAATTTTGAAATTTATTTTGACAAAATAGCTTTATTTGATGACTTTTAAACATTAAAAAGTTAGAGTTTTAAAGTATTTTTCATAAATATTTATTAAAAACTTAATTTTTAAGTGAAAAATAATAATTAAAAATATATCTATAGTATTTTAAGTATAAAATACTTATTTTACATTATAAAAATAATTATAAATTAAATATAAAATTAAATTCGGTTCAATTCGATTAACAACAGTTCGTAAACTTATGAACCATAAACCGTCCAGACGTCTCAGTTCGAATCGATTTTTGGTTTTGCGGTAACCATGCTCGGCCCTAGTTATATATTAAGTATTACCCAGTTTTGTGCAGTAGCAGGATTTACAGATGAGCCTTCCCATCCTATGTGAGCCACGTGCTTTACATCTGTTGGCAAACCAATATGCTCTTCATCCTCATTTTCTGTACCATAAATTTTGCCTTTGCTAACCAAACCAATCTAAAATTTCTTGTGCCTGTTTTGTTTATATAGTCATGATCTATTATCGATTGATTTACATGGGATAAAAAGCATAAAAGAATATGCAGTTGCATACAGAATATTTGAGAAAGTATCTAAGGCCAGGCCATAGATTTAAATTGTAATTGCATTCGAATTATTTTATTGCGGTTGCAAGCGCAATAAATGTTATTATTATCATTATAGATCATTATTTTATATAATAATAATTTCAGTTGATGTCGATATCATTATATAACGAATACTATTGCGGTAGTAGAACGCTATTTGAATTCTTCAGCAGGCCTTTCATCTTGTTGTTGTTCGGTGCCATTTTGTTGATCCTTTGCCTTTGATGTCTAAACTAAAGCGTCCTCTTGGGTTTAGTTAGCTTCGAATCTGAATATGAAGCCCCCAAAAAAGAAGGAAAAAAACCCAGATTTTCTTAGTATCCAAACATTGATTTTCTCCTAGAATTGAAACATTTTTCTGCCAAAGAAAATGATGAAAACATCAAAGAAATTCTAAATTAAAAGGAAAAAGGAGTTGTTCTCTTCATTGAAGCAGGTGGAGACGGAAGAAGAAAAAGTAGAGTTGATTGGACTGTTTTTCACAAACGTTGTCGGTAGGATTGGCGGTGAGATGAAAAAGGTAGGGAATGGGAGTGAGTCTAATATAAGACATAACACGGTGTAATTACTGTACGAAAGCAATTGAAAATATTACAAGATATAAAATACGGAAATAAAAATGTTATATTTTTTTGATAATATTTTAGATTGGTGGTTAAGTATCAAAATTTAATTTTAAGTATCGATATTTATCGTTTCTGATAATATTTTAAGTTTTTGTAAATATTGAAACTTGCCTCTAAGTATCGATACTGTCGCGAGACATCAACCTAAAATATTATAAAAAATATAACATTTTTAATTCTGTATTTTATAATATTTTCAATTGGTGTCGCACTATAAACCTACCAATGGGGCAAATGGGAAAGCAAAATGTGTTGTAAAGCAGGACTTGCATTAATTCGATGGTAGTGCATCATTGTTCATAGCTAAAAAGACTAGTCAATCTAACAACATAAACTTCAAAACTTTAGGTATGAAATTTGACAAACCAGTTACTTTTTCTTTAAACATCAAATATGTAGGATGGATCATGCTTAAACATTCAATATTTTGAGATATTCAATTTTTTTAAACATTTAAGACATGGGATTGAGATGGACCATGCTTAAGCATTCAATTCATCTGATTTATTTTTTGGGTAGTAGGAATGGCAATCACATGAGGAATAAAATAAATCGTGGGGATCTGAACCGGTAAGATGAGAAATAACCGAAATCTTCACCAACGGGGACGGAGATTGGAGAAATTTTAACTCCAAAACTCAAATGGGAATGAGGATAGGATGATGACGAGAATTGTTATATCCGCACCGTAAGAATCCATGAACAATACTCATATAAATTTCCATGGGGTTCCTAAAAAATATACGCAAGATTCTTGATATTTTATATTTTTTTAAATATACTTACCTCCCATTTATATATAGAAAAAACTTTAATATACATGTGTTGGGATGAACAATCAATGCAATTGGCCAATAGGGAAATGAATTGGCAAATAAAAAATTGGTGGAAACAAATGGAAAGACAATAAAAATTAGGGCACAATATTTATAGTGGTTCAACCTTCTAAACAAGGTTTACATCTATTACCTTAGCTATCTACACTAAAGATTTCTCAAGTTCACTAGATTTGTTTTCCTTTTGAGTATCAAGAAGATAACCTTACAACTCCCTTAAGGTTTATACCCCAAAACCTTAAGAACACTCACATAGAGAAATACAAATTTTAGAAACTGAAATTTCTCACAAAGGCAGTATGTTTGCACAATTTTAGGCTCACTCAACCCCAAGCACTTGAGTGCAAAGATTACAATGAAAAACTCTCAAGTGGGTTTACAAGAAATTTGACAATAAAAGCTCAAAGATGTTGGATGTGTGCTTGAATGCTTTAGACTTGATGAATAGTTATTGAAGAAGCTTTGGAGACTTGATTTTATACCCCTCATTGATTTCTAGCCGTTTTGGTAGTTGAGATATTGATTATAGCCGTTGGGTTGTATTTTTCCCGCAATAAATGTTGTCTGTCAACGCTGGGTATTGGTACACGAAGACTCGTATTAGTACTTGCCCTAAAAAGATAAAGCCGTTGCAACAAAGGGGTATCGATACTCGAAGGGGCGTATCGGTATTGAGTGAATATTTTACAAGGGGTATCGGTATGGGCCGTACCGTATCGATACCAATTTTGGTCACTGGAATCCTGGGAAGTTTTGGTTGAAAAGTCGTATCGATACGCCTATGAGGGTATCGATACGCATAACCCTTTTTCAAAACTTATGGTTCCAATAAACTGACAAGGCAATGGTCGAATAATAAATACAAATATTTGGAAAATCTTTAACCTCGTACCAGTACGCTATAATCCGTATCGATATTCGAAAGCAAATTTGGTTTCCAAGTTTAATAAGGCGTACCTATACGACTATATGCGTATCAGTAACCTATAGCCATTAAGTATAAAACAGTTTTCCAATAGCGAAAAACCGTACCAATATGCCATAGGCCGTATCGGTACTCCTATACCAAATTGGCTATTTTGAGTATCAAAACACTTAGAAAATATTTAGGGTTTAAGGTTTTGACTTAAAAATTATTTTAAGTTCGAATGCCTATCAATTTAGTGAGTAAATCAAGTACTTAAAAATTATTCCTTTTTACAAATAGTCATTGTTATATCAAAATCAAATATAGGTTTAACAATCTCCCATTTTTGATATAACAAAACTAAAACAAATTTTTAGTTCATTCATCCATTCTTTAAGGCTAAAAGATAGCTTGTTTTGAAAAACCTTTGAAAATTTTATATCCCATACTTAAAATTTATATCTCATACTTCTCCCCATTTTTGTTAAATCAAAATCAATTAGGTCAAATAAAGACAAGTATAAAGCAAAATAACTCCAAAATCAATCAAACAACATAAATATTATAAATTCAAAGCATTGAAATCCAAGACATAATATCCAACTTAAACTTAAAAACATAACCAAACCATAAAGCATAATGTCATAGAAAATTCAAAAGAAACAAAGGTGCATAAACTCAAATCCTAATAGATATTATGATATGAGATGAATGAGATGCAAAACCTAAGAGTTGTCCTCATCTTCATCATCCTCAGCTTTATCTTCCTTATCATCACCAAGAGCATGACCACGCCATTTGGTATGAAAAGCCGTAAGGGTCATATCTATTGAAGCTACACGATTCTCAAAGGAGGTCACTCTTGCATTCATGGAGGTCAAATGAGCATCAATGGCGTCAAAGCGATTATCTATGGTGGCAAACTTCCCATCAAGGTAAGCCATGAGAGCATCGAGGGAATGTTGAGCAACTGGAGCGACGGGGACATTCTCAAATGGATCAATGAGAGCATCACCGGGAAGATCCGTATTACGAATCCATTCTCTATTGTAGAAGGTAAACTTGGCTCGCTGGAGAGATCGATCATCAATAGGGTCGGTGAGAGGCTCTCCAAGGTCAAGTGATCAATCGATCCCAAGCTTATGAAACATGAAGCTAAAAGCGGTGCCATAGTTGAAAGAGGTGACAAGGGTGGTATGACGGTTTTGGACAAGATGGACTAACTCGACGAATATAATTTGGGCAAGGCTTGGTTGTTTTCCCTCACGAAAATAATAAAGCCCAAAGTCATCCACCATGCGAATGGTAGACCACTTACCACTGGATGGTCGAAACCACCATGTGATGAGAAAGTAAAGGAAATGCTCATAGGCATCAAGAACGGTTACTGAACCACTATATATTTGACCAAAAGAATTTTCATCATCTATACCTACATCTTCCATCCCCAAAATTTCAAAAAATTTTGTTGAATCAAGAGTAAATTTCTTTCCCATAAGATGAGACTCAATAGCTATGGTTTCGGTTTTCTCTTGATTTAAAATACACACGACATTAGAGTAGAAAATACAGACAAGGTTTTTGTAAAGAATGCTGGGTAAGTTTAAAAAATTCATAAATTTCCATTGCCTCATCAAGCCAAGATATCTAAAATGAAGTTCATCGGAGCACATAAAGGCAAAATCAACAACATGCTCACGTCGGATTTTGAAAGTTTGAATCTGTTTAAAATATTTCATAGCATTTAGATATTCTGCTTATTAAAACAATGGATAAAAAGTTGGTTAAGATTGGGTTTGGTACCATTATTTTTGGGATTGGGATTGGAAGAACTAGCACTCAAATCTTTTCTAGGTCGTTTCTTAGGAGGCATGGTTAAAAATCCTGCAAAAATCAAACAACAAGAACACTTGTATGCATACATATCAAATTCAATCCAATGATCAAGGTAGTATAAAAATCTATATTTTATAGTTTAAAACCATATACAAATATAAAGAAAAATTTTGATAACTTTAAAACTTAAAAACTGGAAAATAAAATATACGAGTATAATTATATATTCGAACAAAAAATGTTCGGTTTTGAAAAAGTTTTTGTAAATTTTTTGAAAACATGGATATATACATCCTAGATATACAAAATTATACCTAAAATCTATACAAATATAAATAAACTCGAAATAGTATAAAATAGGGTTTTTACCTTGAATATGGATGAATAGATGAATAAGGAGATGATTTGCATAAAGCTTGATGATCAAAGTTTGGGTTTAATGTTTTGAGTCCCCAAAAGGTTTGAAAAAACTTGATGAAAAACCTAAAGATATAAAGGGTTTCTATAGATAAAACTCGGCTAGGGTTTTGGGTAAAAAGAGATACACTTTTATTTGAAATAGGAAAGCCTATTTAATGGCTCCAGCTCACGCGTACCGATACGTATAAAGCGCGTACCGAAACCACATACCAATACGGATATACCCCGTATTGATCCTTGACTGGTATCGATACAAACTTATTTGTACTGAAAAATAGCCCATAATACCCCATATCGATACTACTACCCTCGTATCGATACCTTCTGACCAAATTTGACAGATTTGGTTGCAAAGGACCCAAAAATTAGATTTTACTTGAATCAAAATGCATGATTATGATATGAGATCATCATGAATGGGAAAAACATATATAAACTCCTCCTAACAGCATGAATAGATGCATATAGGAGCAAAATCACACAAACATGAATATCAACCAAATTTAAGCAAATTTTAGTGCAACCAAAGGCTATAAGGTTCAAGAAAGGCTAGTAAGCCCTAGCTTTCTCCTAAGATTCCAAAAATGTTATTTATCTAAAGGTTTGATAAAGATATCCACTAATTAGTTCAAGGTGTCTACATACTCTAGAACATCATCATTTTCAAGACATGATCTCTAATAAAATAATGTCTTATTTCTATATGCTTGGTTCTAGAATGTTGGATGAGATTTTTAGTGAGATAAATAGCACTAGTATTGTCACACTTTAAAGTGATGGTACCTACATCAATTCCATAATCTAAGAGTTATTACTTCATCCAAAGGACTTAAGCACAACAACTACTGGCCGAAATATATTTTGCCTCGGTGGTAGATAGCTCTACGTTATTTTACTTCTTATAAAACCATGAGATAAGCATACTACCTATGAATTGACAAGTACCGGAGGTGCTCTTTATATCTATCTTACAACCTGTATAATCCACATCCGAATAAGTATGCAAACTAAAGGAAGAGTCTCTAGGATACCAAAGGCCTAAACAAGGTGTGTCTCTCAGGTATCTAAAGATTCTCTTAATGGCTTGTAGGTGTGATTTTTTAGGACTAGCTTGAAATCTAGCACGCAAGCAAACACTAAACATGATATCTAGTCTACTTGCATTAAGATAAAGCAAAGATCCTATCATTGACCTATAAAGCTTAAGATCAACACACTTACCTTCTTTATCTTTGTCAAGCTTTGTAGAAAAGCTCATCGGTGTGGCTTGAGGTTTCACATTCTCCAAGTCAAACTTCTTGAGCATATCCTTGATGTACTTTGCTTGATTGATGAAAATGTCATCCTTCTTTTTTTTATTTGGAGCCCTAAAAAGAATGAGATTTCTCTCATCATGCTCATCTCAAACTCAACTCGCATCAACTTAGCAAAATCTTGGCAAAGCATCTCATTAGTGGAACCAAATATAATATCATCAATATAAATTTGAACTACTAAGATGTCTTTATCTTTTTTTTATAAAAAGTGTAGTATCCACCTTTCTTTTGTCAAAACCTTTTTCAATTAAAAATTTAACAAATGCTCATACCAAGCTCAATGAGCTTGTTTCAAACCATATAACGCCTTTGAAAGTTTGAAAACATGGTTTGGATATTTTAGATTTTCAAAACTGGGTGGTTGTTCTATATACACTTCTTTATCTATAAAACTATTTAGAAAAGCACTTTTAACATCCATTTGAAAAAGCTTGAATTCATGATAACATACAAGTGCAAGCAATATCTTAATAGCTTCCATTCTAGCTACAGGTACATAGGTTTCATCAAAATCAATTCATTCTTCTTGAGTGTAACCTTGAGCAACAAGTCTAGCCTTGTTTCTCACTTTGTTATCACTCTCATCTAGTTTGTTTCTAAAAACCCATTTAGTACCTATAGTAGATTTATTACTAGGCCTTTCAACTAATGTCCAAACTTTACTCCTCTCAAATTGATTTAACTCTTCTTGCATAGCCAATATCCAACAATCATCATTTAATGCTTATTTGATATTTCTAGGCTTTATGCATGAGATAAATGCAACAAAGTTACATGTATTTCTAAGAGAAGATCTAGTGGTTACCTCTTTGGATGGATTACCCAAAATCTCACCACCTTTGACATAGTTGAAGTCCCTTGGGTATGTGACCTCTCTTTCCTCTAGAGACATGTCCTTCAAGGCTTCTAAAGGTGGATCGTGTGGTTATTCTTTTGGTGAAACTTGTTCTACCTTCGATGATTGTCCTCCATCATCATTGGCATCCAAAATTCTTACATTATCATCATCACAAGTATCCTTCCTTGGAAATAGGTTATCATCAAAAACAACATAAATTGACTATTCAACCACTAAAGTTCTTTTGTTAAATACTCGATAGGCTTTAGAGTTTAAAGAGTAACCTAGAAAAAAAAGCTTCCTCACTTTTTGCATCAAACTTGCCAAAATTGTCTTTTCTATTGTTTAAAACAAAATATTTACATCCAAATGGATGAAAATAGCTAATGTTAGGCTTTTTATTTTGAAAAGCCCATAAGGTATTTATTCAAAATTGGACTAATCATTACACGGTTAACAATATAACAAGCCGTCTTAGTGGCTTCCGCCCAAAAATACTTAGGCAATTTGTTTTCACAAAGCATGGTTCTAGCCATTTCTTTTAAAGTTCTATTTTTCCTCTCAACAAATCCATTTTATTGGGGTGTTCGAGGAGCCAAAAAATTATAGCAAATTCCATTTGAGTTACAAAACTCTTCAAAACCAAGATTTTGAAATTCGGTTCCATGATCACTCCTAACATGAGAAATAGAGTAATCAACATCATTTTGGTTTGCTTTAGAAAACGTGATGGTTTTTTCTCAAGCCTCATCTTTGGTACTTAAAAATAAAACCCAAGTAAATCTAGAGTAACCACCAACTAAAACAAATGCATATTGTTTTCCACCCAAGCTCATAGTTCTAATAGGGCCAAAAAGATCTATATGAATCAATTGTAAAACTCTACTTGTAGATACATCATTAATAGATTTAAAAGAAACTCTTTTGTGTTTGCCTTTTACACATGCATCAAAAATTTTGTCACGAGAAAACTTGATTTTTGGCAAACCTCTTACTAGATCATTTGAAATCAATTTTTCCAAAACACTCATGCTTGCATGTACTAATTTTCTATGCCACAACCAAGAATTATGCTCATTTTTTTTGCAACAAAACATGCATTTGAAATATGAATGTCATCTAGATGCACCATGTATATATTTCCTATTCGGTGACCAATAAGCATAATTTTGTTGGAATCAATGTCAATTATTTTGCAACCAGTTAAATCAAAAAGGACATTGAAACCTGTATCACATAATTGGCTTATGCTTAAAAGATTAAGCTTAAGACCGTTGACATATAAAACATTATCAATAAGTATAGAAGAGTGATTACAGTAGCGTCTAAAAAAATTTGCGAGTTTTCCTTTCTTGTTTGAAAAGTTTTGGAAACTGTTTAAAGGGGGAATTTTGAAAAAAAAAATTGTATTTTGAAATAAAATTGAGGTAATAAATAAATAGGGGTGTTAAAAGTAATAAATGAGGAGTCGCCACCGATCATTTTAAAAGGGGTAGATCGGACACCATAAAAACAAAACCAGAGATTCAAAACTTGGGTCCGGGAGTCGTTCACGGATGGGGAAGGATTAACACCCCACACCGCCCAAAACTTGGTACCAAAAAATATAATCACTGCTTTATTAATATTGAATTTTATGAATTAAAGTGACATTTTAATTAAGATTTGGTTATACGCGCAAGTAAATTTTAAGGGCTTCGGTGTTCAAAGAGTAAATGAAAACTACCATATACTTCTTAGACTGCTAGCCAAGTTTATCCTCGTAAAAGGGAGCACTGCATTGAACATTTAATATATCCGATATGCAATCTTAATAAAATATAATAATTAATGAATATAAATATAAATAAAAGCAAAAGAAACATTAATTAATAAATGCATCTCAATAACACAAATAAAAACATATATACATAAATTAAAAGAAAATCATATAATAAGACATAATATTATATATTGTAATATATGTATATAAAACATCATATACATTCATAAAAAAATTAAAAGGAATACTATAATGTATAATATTATTAATTAGAGTGTATTAAACATACAAATATAATATTATGCTTTAAATATACACTATATATATAATTAAAAAAACTATATAATAATAAATATAACATAGATACTTAAAACATATGGCAATAAAACCAAATATTATATAATATACGTATATGTATATATTTATAGTATATTAATATTCATCACGTATAATATATAAATAACATTACAAGATGAAATATATTATTACATGTATAATACATATCATTACATAAAAATAAATATATTACACATAATATAAAATGACATAAAACATAAATGTCACATAGGTATATAATGCACAAAATATATATAATATGATACATATATATTTATAATATATACTAATATACATATAATATATATAATAGCAAGGGATCAAAAATAAATTAATTAGGTGCATATATTAAAAAGAATAGTAAATATAAGGGTTGTAAAATAAATAACCCAAAAGAAACGAAGGACAAAAGGGGTAATTTACCCAAGGATCTTAGGACCAAAATGAACAAAAATCAAAATCTAGGGATGAAATTAAAAATAAAAAACCCATTTAAAGCCAGTGACTGAAATGGAAGAAATGAAAACTAGAGGGAATGCGGAGCAAAAAAGTTTGGGGCGGAGGGATTGGAAAATTTTAATTAACCCATTTCTTTAAACTGGGCCACTATAAATGCCACTTATTTTTTTAAAATCATTTTACTTATTTGAATCAAAAAAATATTTGATTTCTCTGAAAATCCGGATGAACACCGTTATGGTGTTCATCTTGCTGCCCAAAAACCACCGTTAAAACTCAGATTCCGGCCAAACTCCGCCGTCCGCCGGCGTCGGAATCTGGGTAGTTTCAACACTTTTTTAAACCAAAAAATCATAAACCAAACCCAGATCGAAAAACCTTAAATCGAAACAAAAAAATTAAAAACCTTACCCTAGACTTGAAAAAGAAGACGAACTGGTGCATGTTCATCGGCGCATCTCCCTTGGCCATCAGAGACGGCGACGGCCCGAGACTCAAGATGGGTAAACCCTAACCCCTATTCCTTACTTTTTTGTGTTATTTGTTTTTCTATTTGAACTGAAAAAAATAGTTTTTACCTCAAAAGTTTGAGGTTTTTTTCTTTTATTATTAATGATTCGTAACTGGTTTACAATGGTTTTGCTCGGATATATATCTTCTTACATGCTTGCGTAATAATAATTAAAATAAACAACCTAATCTATTGTTGGATTTGTTGCTGCCCATACTTTGATCTGAAAAATCCTATTTTTTATTTGCTTCGTACTTTTTTGCAGGTAATGACTGAAGATGAACCGGTGATGGCAGCGCGATAGCCGGCGGTGGTGCCACGTGGTCAGGAAAGCCAAAAGGTCTAGCACGTGGGCACGTGGCGGAGCTGAACAGTCGCGTTGGTGGACGGCACGCACGCGTGGAAGATCTGGACGGTTCCTTTGGCTCGGTCTAGACCGTTGGATCAAATATGATCCAACGGTCAAATCTGGATGGCTGCAAAAAAATAAGAGGATAAGATATTAGATTAGGTTATTAGGTTTGAGGGTTTTTAGGTTAGTTTTGGGCCAAACGAGCCATTGTAAAATGGTTATTGGGTTGTGTAAATTAAACATTGGACTTTTTATTTTAATGGGCTGATATGATTTATTTTATTTATAATCTTTTTTTAAAAACTTAATAATAATAACAATATTTAGTAAACCGAAAATAATATTATTAATACTAATAAACTAATAATAATAAAAAATAAATTAATATAACAAAAAGACGAGACAAAATTAGTGATTACAACTGCCCCTCTTTGCTCATTCTTGTAACACAAGAATAGAGCAAAGACAAAAAAGCACTAATTTTGTCCTACTTCCCTGTTTTGATCCCGAATCACAGCGCACTGAAGGTCTTACTGATAACTCGAAAATCTTGGAGTTATGCACTAGAAGTATTAATAATTGCACGAATAACCACGCACTGAGGGACTTACTGATGTCCGGACGATATTAATTTCCCCAAATCATTACGCACTAGAGGTCTTACTAATGGTCTGAAGGTCTAAATACCATGCACTAAAGGTCTTACTGGTTGCTTGAATCACCCTACACTAAAGGTCTTACAGATACTCGAACTATATTAAATCCATGCACTAAAAGTCTTACTGGTTGCTCGAATCACCCTGCACTGGAGGTCTTATAGATGTTCGAACTATATTAAAGCCATGCACTAAAGGTCTTATTGGTTTCCCGAAGCTTGAAATTGTTCTTCTTATTTGAAATTCTTCAATCTTTTACTAAAGTTTGGGGTCAGAAGCTATTATTCTCATTGGAAATTCTTTATTCTCTGAGGTTTGAAGCTGTTCTTTTCATTTGAAATTCTTCATTCCTCAATTGATGTTGCTGAAGGTTGAAGTTGTTCTTCTCATTTGAAATTCTTTATTCTATGAGGTCTGAAGCTGTTCTTCTCATTTGAAATTCTTTATTCCTCAATTAATGTTGCTGAAGGTTGAAGCTGTTATTCTCATTTAAAATTCTTCAATCTTCTGCCAAAGTTTGGAGTTTGAAGTTGTCTTTCTCATTTGAAATTATTCATTCTCCGAGGTCTAAAACTGTTCTTCTCATTTGAAATTCTTCATTCCTCAATTGATGTCTTTGAAGGTTGAAGATGTTCTTCTCATATGAAATTATTTAATCTCCTGTCAAAGTTTAGAGTCTGAAGTTTTTTTTTCTCATTGGAAATTCTCCATTCTCTGAGGTCTAAAGTTGTTCTTCTCATTCGAAATTCTTCATTCCTCAATTGAAATTACTGATGATTTTTTTTCCTGAAAATAGACAGAATGAATTAATGATGGGGGTTAGCATGCCCCTAACTTAAGGATGTCTAATTACTCTTGATACATGAATAATGCAAATTAAAGATCACTTGGGGTAAGCTCATCTTTAAGGAAGCTCAAGGTTTCATGTTTTAAAGATCTTTCTACAGCAAACATAGTCTATCTTAAAGTTGGGTTCAAATCTTTGCATATCTCCTTGCTCTAAAGCTTTTTCAGATTCTCACTCTGGATTGCTCTTCTCATATCTAGCTCAACTTAATGTCTTGTGAGTTATGGTTCTAAAATGTCTCTGCCACTAAATGGATTGACCATCTTCTTGCCCTAAGATTTTGTTGTTTACACTTGTTCTTGAATCCATGATGCAAAATTTTGCCCCCCTTAACTTTTAGGGTAAAAAATGATTTAAACTCATTTTATGTAAAAACTATGAGTTTTAAAAATCTTATTTTAATGCAAAAAAATATTGTGTAAAGTCTGCCCTATTTTCAAAATTTAGGGCGAAAAAAGGCTTTAAGCTCATTTTAATTCAAAAACTTATGAAGATAAGCTAGAAAAAATAATTAATTTTGAAAAAAATGAACTTTTAAAAAAAGAGATCAAAATTAATCACTCGAATATTAAGTGCAAGAGTGTTTTCGTTTCAAATTTGACAAAGATTGTCCCAAGTAAAGCTTATGTTTAAAGGACCGTGAGGGTTATGGTGACACGTGTACATGTAAAGTCCTTTCTGTCTATTAGGCTTCTGAGAGGAACATTTCCTATACATAATTTTTATCCCATTTAAGTGGTTCTCTAGACCTCACTAACTCACCATGCCCTATCATTCCTTTATTTAGGTGTCGATCAGGCACTCGAAGCTTGGCGTTCCTTGAAGAAAGGTTAACCCTTATAGGTGGGATATGATTTGGAGACAAAATTATCCAACTCATATATCCATATATGATCTGAATGGTCTTTGTGGGCTTGTAATGTAGGCTATGGCTCACGGTTATGAAAGAAATGATACATAGGCCCAAATAAATGTTTAAGGGTGATGAAACCAAGGATCATTTCTTCTTGAAAAATATCTTCCTACACTTGCTGACTGGGATGTGCTATAATGAAAATTTCTTTGATTTGTTTCTTGGATCACTCTAGACTGCCCATTTCTAGGTTTTCACCCTAGAGTTTATTTCTTTCTCGTGTAGCTTGTTGCGTGTGATAAGTGCTACGCAAATGTGCAAGTATACACGTCGCAAGTAATAAAGTGATATGAGTATCGAGTATCGTCTCCACAGGGATTGGTTTGGGCCACTTTGCTTAAGTTACTGCACTGTGAAAATAAAAACACAATTGATAATAGAGGTTTTAATTAATGAGAAAAGTAAAAGCAATAAACTAAAAGAATAGATGAAAGAAAAAGAGAGAGATAGGCCAGGTTATCGTGAGTTGAGGTGTGATAGCCGATTGGGTCGTCTTGGTAAAAGAGTGCACGGGCAACTCAGTTGCCGTGGCAACTTGCACAGTGGGGTTGCCTTGGCAACTAATCGATGGTTGCCTGGGCAACTAGCTGGGCAACTACTTGGGCGTCTGGGCAGCAACTTCAAGGTTCGGCGAAGCATTCTTCAATGGTTTCTTCTTATCCCTAAGTCGAAACTCTAGTTACTTGTGCATGCCTTGATAATACATCCCTGCGTGAATCAAGGGTGAACAACAACCAATCTTGCGCTCCTCTTAGCCGTTGAAATCCTTAACTTATTCCTAAGCCGGATTAATCTTCACCATCAATAGATTGAATAAAGACCATACTCATTCGTTTCTTGAATCTAACTCTCCCAATATTAGATAAATAGATGAAGTTACGAGATCCTCTCCCAATTCACTCGCAAACAAGAATAAAAGCCAAGAATGAGTAAACCTTGAATAGAAAAGTGCAAACTCTTATTACCTAAACAAAATCCAATTGTTTCTCACAACAACAAAACACAATAACCCCAACCGCTCAAGTTAGTTCATGGTTGGGTTCAAAAGATATACAAAGAATAATCCCCAAACCATGAATCTAATGAAGCAAAGAAGAAGAAGAAGTCGAAATTTCCCCTAATGCTCTCTATCGAAATTTCTCTATTTTTCTCTATATGGATTGTCGAAATCTCCTTGCTATTTATAGGGCTAGGCCAAAGTCCTTCTTTGAGGAGGAGTTTAAGTTGGAATTAAATTATCTTTAAAGAATATAATTCTTTATTATAATTGTATTCCTACTAGAACTTCTCCTATCTTCTTGGAATTTAATTCTTCTTTAATCTCTGCATGGCAATCAAATCCTTTGGGTTTGGGCTTTGCTCCACGTCATCTTGGGCTTGTCTAGTCATTAATTTTGACATCCATATCACCTTTGCTCTTGTCGACAATTGCCATGGCAACTGGCTCGGCGTCTCCTTCATGCATTGCCCTGGCAACTAGCTCGGCGTCTCCTTCATGCATTGCCCTGGCAACTAGCTCGGCGTCTCCTTCATGCATTGCCCTGGCAACTAGCACTAGCCTTGCTTTGGCAAGTGATCCTGCACACACACAAAAACACACCAAAGCAGCATATTTTTCCACAAAAATCACCAAGTTATGTAATCAAGCTCAACGATGGAAAGAAACATGAATTAATGCATGAATAACTAATTATGCAACTAATATGAGCTTAAGTCTAACAATAATATGAGTAAAAAGGGTAATAAAAATAGTACTTTTGAACACTTATCACGCCCCCAAACTCGAACTATTGCTTGTCCTCAAGCAATGCAAACTAACAATTACCTGCCAAGACTTTAATCATCAAAGACATGCTTCAAACTTGAATTCAAACCTCGGAACCGTGGCACAAAGTATGATCACCTTTTAAATTTTTCAGATAACACAAAAATTTCTCGGAACAAAACTATAATGCTCGTGACAATGTGTGTGAGTAGTTGTGTACAAGTTGATTTTCAAGATTCTATGTGAACAATAGGCTTTTATCAATTTAATTGCCGGGGCATTTATTTTCATTTTCACTAGAGCCAATTTCGGGCACCTCTAGCAAAGTAAGCAATTTCTTATTTTATTTTAGTCGACTAGAGCCAATTTCGGGCACCTCTAGCGATTCTTTAATGTGCATTAACTACTAGAGCCAGTTTCGGGCACCTCTAGCAAGAAAGTGTATTTACTACTAGAGCCAGTTTTGGGCACCTCTAGCAAGAAATTAACTTTTAATTTTCAATTTTAAATTTACCCAAATTTTAAGCAACCTAAGTTCACTAAGTTTCTTTGAATCAACAACCCACAACCGTGTAAAAAAAAATCAGCATCATAGTAAAATTCTAAGTTCTTTTCATGCAATCCTAAAATTAAAGGTTATTTCAATTAAGTGCAGTGGCAAAAATTAATCATTGGATATTCAACAAGTCTTAAGCAATTAAATCCAATTAAAGGCATGGCAAGTAACATATGTAACCTATATGTGATTGCTAAAGATGAATGCAACTAAACATGAAACTAACTAGAAACCAACACCCCCCCCAAATTCGAGAGAAGCATTGTCCTCAATGCATGTAAGAGTGAAACAAAATTTAAAAGAAACTAAATGAAAAGAGGTCGTCACCTCGAGTGATAAGTTTCCTTCGTGTCGTTTGCTTGATTCATTTTTCAGTCGGTGGTTGAATGCTGGTGCCGTGTGAATAGCATTGCTTTGATTTGATCCATGTTTGTCGATGTAGGTTCACTTGCATGGGCATCAGTAGTTTCCGAAGCCATAGTTGTTGCCTGGGCATCGCCAGTTTCTGTTGTGGTTGCTGTGGCAAGTAGTCGGTAGTGAATTTCCTTAGCATGGTGGTTGTGAGTCTTGTTGTGGAAAAGAAAACCTGGAAACTAAAGATAATGAAGAAAAATAAAATATATCCTAAAAAATAAAGAGAAAAAATAACCAAAAATAATAGAACAAAATAGTTCAAAAAATAAAAATAAAAATAAATGTATCATTAGTTTCCGTGGCGTCGAGGGTTGCCGAGGCATGCACATCCATGGTTGCCGAGGCGTGCGCGTCAGGAGTTGCTGCGATGTTGAAGGTTGCCGAGGCATGCGCATCCATGGTTGCCGAGGCATCAAGGGTTGCTGCGGTATTGAAGGTTGCCGTTTTCGATACTTCTTATAGTCCATCCGCACCCTCCATCGGGTGATAATATTGCCCAAAAAGAGTTTGGCCAATGTGCTTGCCACTACTCCCTTTTGCGTTACCATGGTGGAGGTGTCTTTCTTCTTTGTTCGCTTGTAGTCCATGTATACTCTCCACCTTGCTACTATTCCTGAAGGCACAAATATATTAATAGGAAAAATTATATCCATTCTCAACCATTCAATTACCTCATTCTTGTCGACTTCTATCATGGTTGGATGTAGCCTTTGTTGTCGTGGCAATTCTTTGCTCAAGCCAATTCTTTGTGGCAATCAATTGTCAAATTTTGCTTTAAGTCAAGGGAAGAATCAATTTTTCAAGAGCTTTATGAATCCAAACACCTTTTTCTTTTGGCCTCTCAAACATCTCCATCGTAGAGATTTTGATGGCTTCAAATCTACCAACCTCGGTTCCTCAAGACATACCTGCAATGGACAATGTGAGTTTTTAAAGAATTCAAAAGGTTTAACTATTACCTGCTCATATTCCATTGGCAAAGTATTATCATCTCGTTGATCTTGCATGTGGTCGTGTAATTGTCGTGGCAATTGTAGATGAGAGCAATCTACAGATTCCTATTTCAGCATCAGCGTTGTAACCTTCTGGGCATCAGGTTCCTCAGAATTTGCTGTAGTATTGTTGTTCTCAGCTTCACTGAGTGTTGTCGCGGCATTGCTCTGTTCAGGCTCCTCAATCATTGCCGAGGCAATTTGTTGTTCAGGCTCATCATGTGTTGGGCAGTCTCTCTCATTGGCATCCTCTTGTCTTTGAGGTTCTAGTTGTTCCTCACACATCGGAGAGATTTCTTTGTATTGCTCCTTATCCTCTTGCCTTGGGACGTCAGTATCCCTAGGAATGAATTGTTGGTGCATGTTATCCATGACATATGTGGATCTCCCCAATTGATCTTGAATCCCCTAAGGTTGCATCCCACCGAGCTATCCTCGTATCCATAGATTTTGATAGTTCTCGAATCTCTTCAATTGATCCGTCAAGTCTAGCCAAGGAAGCTAGTAACGTTTCCTCCAAGGAATTGGAATGCTCTTGAAAAGGACTACATTGCCATGGCATGGCATATTCTTTTCTGCGGCAAAATTGTTATGGTAAAAAAATTGAGCTTTTGACCATACCATGAAGAATTTTTGCTGCTGGTTCCTCTATGGTCCTCCATGTAGTTATATGCACCGAAAATGTGAGGGCAATTTTCAAACTCATGATGCTCTCCACACATAGCACAAGATTTTTCCACAGTATAAGTTCTTTGGGCTTTTCTTGGTTGGTATAGGTAATCATCAAAGGGTGCAAGAAACTCTTGATTGGATCGATTCATATCTTCCAACATCATCTCTCGAATAGATTGGCTTTTATTTCCCGACATGTTGGCGTCCCTTAACTTGTAGCGCACCTAATTTTTTTTTGATAAAACAAACAAAAAGAAAAGTTAGTAAAACTAAGAGAAAAAAAATGCAATAACAAAAACAACTAACACCAATTGCCAATCCCCGGCAACGGCGCCAAAAACTTGTTGCGTGTGATAAGTGCTACGCAAATGTGCAAGTATACACGTCGCAAGTAATAAAGTGATATGAGTATCGAGTATCGTCTCCACAGGATTGGTTTGGGCCACTTTGCTTAAGTTCTTGCCTTTGTGAAAATAAAAACACAATTGATAATAGAGGTTTTAATTAACGAGAAAAGTAAAAGCAATAAACTAAAAGAATAGATGAAAGAAAAAAAGAGAGATAGGCCAGGTTATCGTGAGTTGAGGTGTGATAGCCGATTGGATCGTCTTGGTAAAAAGAGTGCACAGCAAACTCGGTTGCCGTGGCAACTTTACAGTGGGGTTGCCTTGGCAACTAATCGATGGTTGCTCGGGCAACTAGCTGGGCAACTACTTGGGCGTCGGGCAGCAACTTCAAGGTTGTGGCGTTCTTCAATGGTTTCTTCTTATCCCTAAGTTGAAACTCTAGTTACTTGTGCATGCCTTGATAATACATCCTGCGTGAATCAAGGGTGAACAACAACCAATCTTGTGCTCCTCTTAGCCGTTGAAATCCTTAACTTATTCCTAAGCCGGATTAATCTTCACCATCAATAGATTGAATAAAGACCATACTCATTCGTTTCTTGAATCTAACTCTCCCGATATTAGATAAATAGATGAAGTTACGAGATCCTCTCCCAATTCACTCGCAAACAAGAATAAAAGCCAAGAATGAGTAAACCTTGAATAGAAAAGTGCAAACTCTTATTACCTAAACAAAATCCAATTGTTTCTCACAAAAACAAAACACAATAACCCCAACCGATCAAGTTAGTTCATGGTTGGGTTCAAAAGATATACAAAGAATAATCCCCAAACCATGAATCTAATGGAAGCAAAGAAGAAGAAGAAGTCGAAATTTCCCCTAATGCTCTCTATCGAAATTTCTCTATTTTTCTCTATATGGATTGTCGAAATCTCCTTGCTATTTATAGGGCTAGGCCAAAGTCCTTCTTTGAGGAGGAGTGTAAGTTAGAATTAAATTATCTTTAAAGAATATAATTCTTTATTATAATTATATTCCTACTAGAACTTCTCATGTTTTCTTGGAATTTAATTCTTCTTTAATCTCTGCATGGTAATCAAATTCCTTTGGGTTTGGGCTTTGCTCCACGTCATCTTGGGCTTGTCTAGTCATTAATTTCGACATCCATAACACCTTTGCTCTTGTCGAAAATTGCCATGGCAACTGGCTCGGCGTCTCTTTCATGCATTGCCCTGGCAACTAGCTCGGCGTCTCCTTCATGCATTGCCCTGGCAACTAGCACTAGCCTTGCTTTGGCAAGTGATCCTGCACACACACAAAAACACACCAAAGCAGCATCTTTTTCCACAAAAATCACCAAGTTATGTAATCAAGCTCAACGGTGGAAAGAAACATGAATTAATGCATGAATAACTAATTATGCAACTAATATGAGCTTAAGTCTAACAATAATATGAGTAAAAAGGGTAATAAAAATAGTACTTTTGAACACTTATCATAGCTTGCATCATGACTGAATGTTGAAGCACTTCTTATTCAAATGTAATTACATATTAAACGCTTTTAATGTCCTTTATTGCATTTTCTGACTTGGTGCTTTAATTCTTGATTGTTTCAAGCTTCTTATTGGCAAACTTTTAATTTGGTTTAACTAGTCATTTTGAGCAGAAATTTCTCTTACTGGCTTATTCTGATGTTTCTCTTGGTTTTCGTGTCCAATGCATCGATTCTCATTTCTTGCGCTTATTCATGAATCACTATCTTCGTAATGTGGTCAAAACTGGGCGACTTTAAGTTGCAAACAAAAATCCTTGTTCTCTTTGTCCCCAATGTGGGGGTGATCCTTGGTTTGAGTTCCAGAAAAAAATGACCAGGCTCAAAGGGGGACAACAAATGGATATTTTTTCTTATTGGTGAAGGGAAGTGAAGGAATGTCACTCGTCATCCCATGCATAGATATCAAAATAGTCTTTAGGAGGTAGAAGTTTAGGGTCAAGACTCGATTCAAGGATCTTAAACAATAAATGTCTGAGAGGGGAATTCACTCAATGGGATCTGCCCATTATTTGAACACTCGTTTTATTCCTCTCGTCTGCCTAGATAGAGCAGAAGATATTCACACTTGTAGTGTCCTTGCAGTATTCACTTTCCTTTAAGCATAAGCTGCTCGAAATTAAAGTTACTTTTGCAATTAATATTTAGGTTTCTGATAAAATGATATGTACAAGTATGTATGGGAAGACAAAAATTATCCCATGGCAATGAATGAAATGTATAAAAAATCAAATAATGCAAAAAAAATGTTTTCTAAATAACAAAATGAATTTTTCATTATGACAAAAATGACTATACTATGACATTTGATTTAAAAATCTACACCTTGGCTCATAGATTTCTTTTGCATTTTTCCTAAATGCACAGGGATCAATGGTTTTGAGTTGCCTTTACCGGTAGCCATTTGTTCCGGGCTAGTTGTACCATTCCCCTGGGTACAATCAGTTTACACCAATCATGACATTGGATTTTTCAAAAGAATTTATTTTCCTTTGATGGACATTTGAATTATTTATTGTCTTAAACTTTACCGTGTTTAAGCACGTTATGCCAACATTTCTGTTGGACTTGCCAAACACCAACATGATCATCTCCAAGGTTTGCTCTCAAATCTATAGGGTGGCTCTCAGATGCTCCCACTAAATTGAATTTTCTTCTTGAGCAATGGTATTTCAGGTCCAAATGATAACAATTTTGAAGATGGTGTGGAGACAAACTTGAGGCGGTAAGTATGTATGACCGAGTGATTTGATGATGAATGGATATGAGGCTGGGTAGTGAAAGTTTTATGCTTTGGTGGAAGGCTATGGGGAAAAAGGTATATCTGTGAGTTTTTTGGGACTGTCGGGTGATTATGAAAAAATGATGAGAGAAAAAAAATGGGTCAGTGGATTTAGAAAATTGTGATCCAAGAGTGAGGCTCCCCTCCCAAGTGGCAACAAGAAAAAGATGCAATGACTGCATATAAATGCTTTACTAAACAAAATTAAAGACTCGAACAATATCAATATTATGTATAGCTGCGTCATAAAAATGTATAAAATAGCCTAAATATGTCATGATGCAAGAATGCATACGAATGAGGTATTGATTCTCGAACAGTCCTTAGAAAGACTTTCATTTAACGGAGAAAATGTCTGATTGCAAGAAGCTAAAAAAGAATTACATATAACGATTGGCTTCTTTTCTTGAGATCTTGTCTTTGGGAAGCACGAATTTCCCTCTGCGTCTTAATGTCATCTCCGAACTGATAGGCCATTCTCCACTTATGCTACTCCAAGGATCTGCGGCAGCACAATCTATGTGCTTCGGAGCTTTTGGGAAGACTATTAACTGGTGCAGGTAAAATGCATACAAGAGCCTCCTCTTCGAAAAATTCGGGTGCAAATGAACCAAACTTTGAACAATGCGTCCAAGCATGGCGAATCTTGATAATCCAGCTTAAAGGAGTTTATTTAAAATCCTTGAAAATTTTGGAGGTTTAAATTAAAACTTTCAGATATAGTAAAGGGTTTAATGTAAAATTCTTGTAGGAGTTCAACAAATATTCAAAAAATGAGGCTTTTAAGGCTTTTGAACTATTTAGAAAAAATATTTGAAACACATTAATAATATTTTCAAAATGTCTAAAGGGGCAAAATTAAAATATTTAAAATTTTAAAGTGGCTAAATGTAAAGATTTCAAAATTTGGGGAATTATGGCCCCTACTGGATTCGATGAGGATCCGCCTCTACGTCCAAGTTACACCGTCTCTGATTCTGACATGTACCTCACCGTTGAACTTCTTTCTCTACTTTCTTCGTTCGGCCCAAATATAACATTATCGCTTCTAGCATCGCAGACTTATCTTCTATCTCGAATGTCTTCTAAATTGGACCATTCTCAAATAAACACCATGTTATAATATGGTATGAATGCAAATAAAGGTGTTAATTCCATAGATGATTACCCTAGAACAACTTTCATCGAATATAAAAGGGTTCTCATTTCAGAAGATAAAACATGTTCTTCTATAGGCAAGCTTCGACTTTTCTAACTCCTCGATTGCTTCAAGCAGATGAAAAGACCTCGATCCCTCTTTCGTCTTCGAGTTGATAAATAGACAAAGAATTGTGGCTAACATCTTCATTTTGCTTGGTCACTGTTGGTACCAACGTCAAAAATCACCTCGAACTCCCTTCGATCTCCGAGTTGATAAATGGACAAAGAGCTACGGGTGACATCTTCATTTGGCTTGTTCACTTTTGGGTACCAACGTTGATCCTACATGTTTTTATCTTTGCCTTGAGATACTTCCCATTCATGATGAAAATTTTCTAATTTAAGTGATCAACTTGAGAATCAACCTTTTATTATATAATGTAGATGCAAATAAAAATGTAAAACAAAAATAAGACATAAAAAGAAATAAGTTAGTGCCAGATAAAATGAAGAAATAAAATGAGAAATGACCCTATTTACATACCGTTTAAAACACCTAGGTTATCCGCATGGCTCTAAAGGGGTGGGCTTTCTATGTTATCTATATGCAGTTTTGGTGCTAAAAGGGTACCTGAACTATCCTCGTTGTCTCCTACTAAAGGTAGCAAGGCCCCCGGTCATCACCCATTATAGGCTCATTTCAACCGGGTTCAATTCAGGGGGGCCTATTCCTCTATGTCTATACAGGGAAATGATATTCCCACGAAAACGTAGAGTAGTAGAGCCCCGAAAGTACTTTCTAGGCCCATACGGGGGAACAACAACCCCTCAAAAGTAATAGCATTTTCCCCTCACTTAGACAAACGGGTTTATAAGCAAATATTTTAAATACGTTAAAATAAACTCGCATTTATAAACAAACATTAGTTTAATCGTCACTTTAATTCACAATTTCCAATATTAATAAAGCGGTAATATATTTTAAAAAAATACATGGCTCTCTTTTTGTAAAAACAAAAATTTGTCCCAACAGAGTCACCAAGCTTTAGCGACTAAAAAGAATTTACGAGTTTCCCTTTCTTGTTTGAAAAGTTTTGGAAACTGTTTAAAGGGGAAATTTTGAAAAAAAATGTATTTTGCAATAAAATTAAGGTAATAAATAAATAAGGGTGTTAAAAGTAATAAATGGGGAGTCGCCACCGATCATTTTAAAAGGGGTAGACCGAACACCATAAAAACAAAACCAGAGATTCAAAAACTTGAGTTCGGAAATCGGTTATGGATGGGGAAGGATTAGCACCCCCACACCGCCAAAAAATTGGTACCAAAAAAATATAATCACCAATTTATTAATATAGAATTTTATGAATTAAAGTGACATTTTAATTAAGATTTGGTTATACGTGCGAGTAAATTTTAAGGGCTCCGGTATTCGAAGAGTAAAAGAAAACTACCATCTATTTCTTAGACTGGTAACCAAGTTTATCCTCGAAAAAAAAAGCACCACATTGAACATTTAATATATCCAATATGCAATCTTAATAAAAATATGATAATTAATGAATATAAATATAAATATAAATAAAAGCAAAAGAAACATTAATTAATAAATGCATCTCAATAACACAAATAAAAACATATATACATATATTAAAAGAAAATTATATAATAAGACATAATATTATATATTATAATATATGTATATAAAACATCATATACATTCATAAAAAATTAAAAGGAATACTATAATGTATAATATTATTTATTAGAGTGTACTATACATACAAATATAATATTATGCTTTAAATATATACTATATATATAATTAAAAAACCATATAATAATAAATATAACATAGATACTTAAAACATATGGCATTAAAACCAAAAATTATATAATATATATGTATATATATATATATATTTATAGTATATTAATATTCATCACATATAATATATAAATAACATTACAAGATGAAATGTATTATTACATGTATAATACATATCATTACATAAAAATAAATATATTACACATAATATAAAATGACATAAAAACATAAATGTAACATAGGTATATAATGCACAAAATATATTTAATATGATACATATATATTTATAATATAATGTATAATATATACTAATATACATATAATATATATATATAATAGCAAGGGATCAAAAATAACTTAATCATGTGCATATATTAAAAAGAACAGTAAATATAAGGGCTGTAAAATAAATAACCCAAAAGAAACGAGGGAAAAAAGGGGTAATTTACCCAAGGATCTCAGGACCAAAATGAACAAAAACCAAAATCTAGAGACGAAATTAAAAATAAACAAGACTCATTTAAAACCAGTGACTAAAATGAAAGAAATGAAAACTAGAGGGAATGCAGAGCAAAGAAGTTTGGGGCGGAGGGATTTAAAAAATTTAATTAACCCATTTCTTTAAATCGATAAATGCCACTTTTTTAAAATCATTTTACTCATTTGAATAAAAAATCATTGATTTCTCTGAAAATCCGGATGAACACCGTTATGGTGTTCGTTTTGCTGCTCCGAAACCACCATGAAAACCCAGATTACGGCCGAGCGCTATCGTATACCGCCGTCCACCGACGTCGAAATTTGGGTAGTTTTAACCTTTTTTTAAACCAAAAAAACCTAAACCGAACCTAGATCGAAAAACCTTAAATCAAAACCAAAAAAAATAAAAACCTAACCCTAAACTCAAAAAAAATGAACCGGTGCTTGTTCATTGACGCACCTCCCTCGGCCATCAGAGACGGCGACGACCCGAGACTCAAGATGGATAAACCCTAACCTCTCTTCCTTTTACTTTTTCGTGTTATTTGTTTTTTTATTTAAACTGAAAAAAATAGTTTTTTACCTCGAAAGTTTGAGGTTTTTTTCTTTTATTATTGATGATTCGTAACTGGATTACAATGGTTTTTCTCGGATATATATATCCCCTTACATGTTGCATAATAATAAAAATAAACAACCTAATCTACTGTTGGATTTGTTGTTGCCCATACTTTGATCTGAAAAATCATATTTTTTATTTGCTTCGTACTTTTTTGCAGGTAATGACTAAAGTTGAACCGGTGATGGAGGTGCGATAGCCGGCGGTGGTGCCACGTGATCGAAAAAGCTGAAAGGTCTAGCAGTTGCGGCAGTGGACGACATGCGCGTGAAAGATTTAGATGGTTCCTTTGGCTCGTTTTAGATGGCTGTAAAAAAATAAGAGGATAAGATATCATATTAGGTTATTAGATTTTAGGGTTTTTAGGTTAGTTTTGGGCCAAACGGGCCATTGTAAAATGGTTATTGGGTTGTGTAAATTAAACATTGGACTTTTTATTTTAATGGGCTGATATGATTTATTTTATTTATAATTTTTTAAAACTTAATAATAATAACAATATTTAGTAAACCGAAAATAATATTATTAATACTAATAAACTAATAATAATAGAACACAAAAATAAATTAATATAACAAAAAGACCGGACAAAATTAGTGACTACAATTACCAATAGAACCGATTATTTCAATGTGGCCTTTTGAGTTGTCACCGAAAGTCACTAATGCTCCACTTTTTGGTTTTAGCTCCAAGAATCGACTATTGTCTCTGGTCATGTGTCTCGAGCATCCACTATCAAGGTACCATGAGTTTGCACTTGAAGATTTGGCCTTGTAGCAATGCTCCCTCTACAAATATAAGATCAAGTCTTGATTTTTGGTACCCAAATTCTTTTGGGTCCATGAGTATTAGCTCCCAAAATCTTGGTTCCCTTGGGAATCCAAGAAGAAATGGCATCAACATTGTTAGAAGCAACTAGTTTCTTAGGAACCCAAACACCCCTAACTCTCTTACCGTTAGAGGGCCTTTGGAAGCCTCTATGTTTGTGGCCATTAAAGTTCCTTCTCACATGGTTGGGTTTTGAATGATTTATTTTTTTTAAAACAAGGTTTTCCAACATTGTTTAAAGAAGCTTTAAGATCATTCACTTCCTATTGATGATAATCATGGACTCTTGAAAGTAGGTTATGCAAGTCTTAGTTTTTCTTTTCAAAATCCTTTTGTTTTTCTTGCATATCTATAACCTTCCTTTTAAGCTCCAAGTTGTTTTGGATAAAGAATCATTTTGGTTTTTCAAATCGAAAATCAATTTCTTGTTTTTCAAAATTAATTTTTTATACTTCACAACCAACTCATCATAAACCTCTTGCAACTCATCATAAGCTTCTTGAAGTTCATCAAAAGTAAAATCGAAATTAGATGAGTTTAAGGTTACCTTAGGATCCTCCTCCAATGCCATGAGACAAAGGTTAGCTACTTCTTGCTCTTCCTCATCGGATGAGTCCTCATCACTCCAAGTAGCTACATGTGCCTTGAGTTTCTTTTTCCCAAAACTCTTTTTTTAGCTGAGAAGAATCTAACTTGATGTGTCCTGGCTTTTTGCACTCATTGCAAATGATTCGATCATTCTCTTCTTTCTTTAACTTGTTCTTGAAACCCACCATTCGTTGGAACTTTCTTCTATAGTTGGAATTCATGAACCTTGTGAATCTCTTGGCTAGCATAGCCATTTTTATCTTCTTCTTCACTTGAATCGCTCCCCTATTGTGAAGCTTTGAGGGCAATACCCATCTTCTTCTTCTTTACTTTATTCTTTTCTATCTCCTTCTCTTCCTTATTTTTTCTTTATGATCTTATGAGTGAGAAGAGAACCCAAAAGAGCATCAAGCTTTAAGGTCTTGAGATCTTTGGATTCGATGATGGCGGTCTTCTTTGAGTTCTATGACTCGAGAAGAGAGTAGATAAACTTTCAAACAAGCTTGTCTTCCAGAATGACTTCTCTATAGACTTTAAGCTCGTTGATAATGACGGAGAATCTATCGAACATCTTGGTGATGTTTTCATCTGGTTCTATTTTGAAGTTCTCATAACTAAGATTTAGGAGTCTAATCGTGGTCTTCTTAACTTTATTGGTGCCTTCATATGTAACTTTAGCTTGTCTCATATCTCTTTCGCACTTGTGCAAGAAAACATCTTGGCGTACTCGTCCAGTCCAAGAGTACAAAAATGTTCATGGTTTTGTCGTTGATTTACAACTTCATCCAATCTTCATTAGTGAATTCTTGCCTTATTTTGGGGACGTGTTGGTCTCCTTCTTCTTTCAACAAAATAGTCAGTCCATCTTTCACTACACCCCAAAGGAGGTAGCCATTGAATTTGATGAAGAGCCTCATTCTATTCTTCCAATAGGGGTAATTTACCTATTAAAATAAGGCCGTTTGGAGATGGATTGAAATTCGGTGAGGTAGTTGCCGGAAGTAGATGTCATGGCTTGATTTGTTGATTGATTGAACACCGATAAGATCTACTCAAGAGGATGTGAAACATTCTAATGAGTGTAGCTCTGATACCAATTGTTGGGATGAACAATCAATACAATTAGCCAAGATGGGGTAAATTGGCAAATAAAAAATTGGTGTAAACAAATAGAAAGACAATAAAAATTGGACACAAGATTTATAGTGGTTCAAACTTCTAAACAAGGTTTACATCCACTACCTTAGTTATCCACACTAAAGATTTCTCAAATCCACTAGATTTGCTTTCCTTTTGAAACTCAAGGAGATAACCTTACAACTCATTTAAGGTTTATACCTCAAAACCTTAAGAACACTCACAAAGAGAAATACAAATTTTAGCAAACTGAAAATCCTCACAAAGGTAGTATGTTTGTACAATTTTAGGCTCACCCAACCCCAAACACTTGACTACAAAGATTACAATGAAAAACTCTCAAGTGGGTTTACAAGAAATTTGACTATAAAAGCTCAAAGATGTTGGATGTGTGCTTGAATGCTTTAGACTTGATGAATAGTTATTGAAGAAGCTTTGGAGACTTGATTTTATACCCCATTATTGATTTCTAGCAGTTTGGGTAGTTGAGATATTGATATAGTCGTTGGGCTGTATTTTTCCCGCAATAAATGTTGTCTGGCAATGTTGGGTATCAGTATACGAAGAATCGTATCGATACCTGCCATAAGAAGAAAAAGTCGTTGCAACAAATGGGTATTGATATGCGAAGGGGCGTATCGGTATTGAGTGAATATTTTACAAGGGGTATCGATATAGGTCGCACCGTATCGATACTGATTTTGCTCACTAGAATCCTTGAAAGTTTTGGTTGAAAAGCCGTATCGATACGCCTATGAGGGTATCGGTAACCTGACAAGGCAACAGTCAAATAAATAATAAATACAAAGATTTAGAAAATCTTTAACCCTCATATTCGTGTGCTATAATCTGTACCGATACTCTAAAGCAAATTTGGTTTCCAGGTTTAATAAGGCGTACCTATATCCATTAAGTATAAAATAGTTTTCCAGTAGCGAAAAATCGTACCGATACGCCATAGGCCGTATCGGTACTCTTGTACCAAATTGGCTATTTTGACTACCAAAACACTTAGAAAATATTTGGGGTTTAAGGTTTTGACTTTGAAATTATTTTAAGCTCGAATGCCTGTCAATTTAGTGAGTAAATCAAGTACTTAAAATTTTATTCTTTTTTACAAAATAGTCCTTATTATATCAAAATCAAATATAGGTTTAACAATATGAAAGATATAAACGCAAATATTCCTCAAATTCAAAACAAACCCATCACCCTATCATGGAAGATATAAATGCAAATACAAGGGAAACAAATTATAAATAAGATACGTGTTATACTTTGATACACAAGCTGTGTAATAAAAATTTATACAACCCTTCATATTTAAGTTATAAAATCAAAAACCTAAATCATTAGCCATTTAAACCCTAAATCTAAATTTTAACCATAAATCTTAAATTCTACACTATACAACCTAAACCCCAAACCACATCTTAAATCTCTAAACCTTAAAATTAAAAGACTTGTGTAAAGTTTACACAAATTTATATATCAAAATATTTTTCATAAATACACATCCAAAAATCGAATCTTTATATTAAATTATTTACTTATTTATTTTAAAGCTTACTTGATAGAGTGGTGAATTCAATTAAGGGGTTAAATGTTTTGCAGACATTCCTCCACGGAATCCATCTTTTTTCTTCTTTTCTTTGTCGGAGACAAAGACAGATAATTGTAAAAACGATGCAGAGGAATTATTGGTAAGACGAGAGAGAAAAAAAAAGCTTCTTGATTTTAAACGACAAATTGTTGTGGGACACTAGACAAGACAGGTGGATAGGACAAGTTATTGGATTTTGATGGATAATTCTACTATAAACCGTATATACCGCTATGTATAATTAATTATATGTGTATTGTAATATATTATTAATTATTTTAATTATTTTTAAAATTATAAGGATCGAAAATATTATTATTTCTTTTCAGAATAAAATTTAAAAAATAACTTTTATATTATTTTTTCTTTTTGAGTAAAGTACATAAATGGTAACTAAACTTTAATGGATTATTTAATTTGGTAACTAAACTTTCGATTGTTTCAATATTATCATTAAACTTTTAGTTTTGCTCTAAATTGGTCACTGACCCGTTAACAGCTGTTAAAAGGGTGATGTGGCAGTTAAAATATTTTGTATAATAACATTTAGTCCTCCATGTTTGTACAATCAAACAATTTTGTCTTAACTCGGAAAAAAATAAATTTCACTCTCATTATTTATAAATTATTTCAATTGAGCACTATTTTAATTAAAAATAATTTAACCCTAAACCCTAAAAATAAAATGAAGGTATTTAATGTGAAACGATTATGCAATTGTGAGAATCAACTAGAGTAGAGACCTTAACATACCTTCATTTTGTTTTAGAGTTTAGGGTTAAATTCTCAGTTTTCTGCATTTCAAGCTTTGTGACTCGAAACATTGTGTCATATTTGCAGGCTTCTTTTCAAGTTGCAGATGCTTTGAAGCAACCGTTCTCTGATGGTCAATTTGATCTAGTTTGGTCTATGGAAAGTGGAGAACACATGCCTGAAAAAGCTAGGGTTTATTTTAATAGAACTATTGCATACATGCTGTAATTTGCTTGGTTGTATTTTTTTATCATGGCATCATATGCTTGATTAATTCATTCCCTACATCCAAGACTGGCAGTTTGTTAACGAGTTGGCTCGAGTTGCAGCACCCGGAGGCACTATAACACTTATCTCAGTCCCTCCGAAGAGTCGTTGCAGCCATGGGAGAAAAAGCTGCTGAACAGGATATGAGATGATTATTATTTATCAGAGTGGTGTTCCACTTTTGATTATGTCAAACTACTTCAGTCCCTATCCCTCCAGGTAAATTTACTTACTCTAATGGCTGAAACCCTCTTTGGGATTCGATACTTTTAATTATTTTTAATTAAAATAGTGTCAAATTAAAATAATTTGTAAATAATTAGGGTTAAATTTATTTTTTTGAATTAGGACAAAATCGTTTGAATTTACAAACATGGAGGATTAAATGTATTATTATACAAAATATTTTATCTGTCATGACACACTTTTAATGGTTGTTAACGGGCCAAAGACTAATTTGGAGCAAAACTAAAAGTCTAATGGTAATATTGAAGCAATTGAAAGTTCGGTTACCAAATTGAATAATTCACCAAAATTTAGTTAGTGTTTGTATACTTTACCCAAAAAGAAAAAAATTAATACAAAATTTGTTTTTTTTAATTTTATTCTAAAAAGGAATAATAACGCTTTCGGTCCCTATGATTTTAAAATTAATTAAAATAGTTGATAGTAAATTGTGGTACACAAGATTAGCGGTACATGGCATTTATTGTAGAATCATGTGTTCCGATCTCAAACCTTCATATTATTACGGTTAGGGGTTAACGTTCGATCGAGTCGAATCAAAATATTTTGAGTTAGTTTACGAGTCCTATTTTACGACTCAAATTTTTTTTTATTTTTTTTATTTGAGTCGAGTTTTTGACTTTCTGTACAAATTTAATTGTAACTATTTATAATTTTATAATACAGATTGATTCTAATTCAAACGACTTTTTATATCCATATACAATACACACATATATATATGGTATACATATATATAGGTAGAATTGAGAGATTCAACTCGAACTTAAAAATCGATCCACTAATTACTAAAAATTTTGAGTTATTTGAATTTTTATTTAACAACTCAAATTTTATTTAAAAAATTTCGAGTCGAATTGAGTCAAAATGAGTCAAGTTTTTTTACGTCGAGTCAAAAAATTCAATTTTTTCAAGTTTAAGTAATCTTTGAACACCCTAATTACATTAGTTCCATTTTGGGGATTTAACGGCACAGTCCAACTCTAATGATGATCTATTTTGTCTTCGTTCGAAATTTTGGTCCTTATACTTTACTAAGAGTCGCGAAAGAGTTCAAATTTATTATTATTATTATTAAGAACGTCGTAATAATAGACTGAAACTAATGCAAGTATAGTTGGTAGTTGAATTTTGTATTCAAGTTGCATATGACAAATGAAATTCTGATACATGAATCGTCTTTCGTGATGTTTAAAGCATGTTACAATGGCCATGAAGGGGACGGAAAATCTTGGTAATTGGGGAAGTCACATGAGCTGTTGTTGTGGGTCGTGACTACGGTTCCTATATATACACAATGTGAGTCCAAGTTATGAAATAACATCATTTCTTAAGAGAGAGGAACTCAAAACTTCGAAGAGGATCATCACGGCTTCCTCTAAAGGTGGCGGCGCGGGCTGCCTTGGCCTCAACAGCAAGTTGGACTCTTTGTGTGTTAGAGATACGACCAGCTGTTGATAGTCGACGATTTTGCGGAATGACATTGACTTCACCGGCTGAACTAGCCCTGCTTGCCATTACAGCTCTTCTTGAAGTGCTGACGTATCGAGAGGTACTGCGTTTTTTATCCGAATCATGATGCTTAAACTGCAATCCAATAAACAATCGGAATGTTGTAAATAGGTATTTTGCTAAGAAAACATTCAAATAGGCAAATGAATCCAATCCAAGCCAAACCAAATAATAACCATTAATATCAATAAATTTGACACCAGCTACAAGAATCTAGATGTAAAAGCATTACATCAGGTAATGAATATCTTTGTTTTCCGCAATCATTTCTTCTAGTTCTAGTAGTTTTCATATTAACTACTTATCACCTTGTATCGGTCTTGGTTTTCCTTTCAAACATTTTAACTTATGCATGCATCGATCATGCCCCTACTTTTCTAAAAAGTACATGCCTCGATCCACATCCTACGTGACCAACCCATTTCACATTTTCTCACCATATCTAAAAGAGCTATCCCAACTCGTAAACCAAAATCCTCATTTCTAACTCTATCCTTTCTCACCATCGAATATGATCACATCTTGATCGCTATTCCATCTTTTATTAAACGTACCCTCAATATACTCAATCTTTGATCTGCTCAATCTAAACCTCAAGCTTCCAGTGATTGTCTTGAAATTTCTAATTTAGTATCAACTCTTTTTGTCTCATCAACCAATACAATATGTAGGTTAATATGTAAATAATAAGAGTTGTAAGTCAATTCTAACCAAGTAGTTTAGAAGAATTGTAAGTCGATCCTAACTAATTAGTTTAGTTGGAGTCTAACTCTATCCATGTAAGGGATAAGAGTCTCAGCCGAGAGGATATCTACTCAATGTAAAACTTCTTGTAAAAGTCTATAAGTAGACTTATTTTTCTGTAAATCAGAATAAGAAGAGTAGAAAAACTTCTCTAACCCTATTTTCTACATGGTATCAGATTAAGAAGATCCTACCTATCCAACAACTTTTTTTTTCCTTCTAGTCTCTCTGTCGATCAAAACCCTCCTTTTCAATGGCTCATTCAGAACCCTCTGCTTCTGAAATCAGTTCTCAAAATCATCCTCGTCCCTCTGAGTTCCAGCTTTCAGATTCATCTCTTTCTCCAATTACATCCTACAAACTAAAGGAAAGCTTCCTATCTCTCAGATTCAATGCCTATTCCAGAAGAATCTGATCCAGCCTATTCTAACTGGTTGAGTGAGAACAACATGATTATGTCATGGCTAATTAATTCCATGGTGAAGTTGGGGAAAATTTCATGCTCTACCAGACTGCAGCAGAGATATGGAGTGCAGCCAGGGATACATACTCCAGTGTGAATAATACACCAGAATTATTTGGGGTTGAAAACCATATTAAGGATCTCAGACAAGGAGATTTATGCGTAGTACACAAATATTTTGGAGTTCTCACTAAGTGTTGGCAACAAATCGATTTATATGAGGCCAATGAGTGGAAGTGTTATGATGATATTAACTTCTATAGTAAAATCAAAAATCAGAGGAGAATCTTTCAATTTCTTTATGAACTTAATGGTGAGTTTGATGGGGCAAGGAGCAGAATTTTGGCTACTAAACCTCTACCATTGGTTTGGGAGGCCTTCTCCGAGATTAGAGAGAAGAAAGCGGACTCTCCTTGATGGTACCAAATTGCCAATGCATGCAGATGCTTGGCACTCATTACAAACTCTAATCCCGGGAATAAACAAAGGAGTGGGAGACCATGGTGTGACAATTGTAAAAATTTGGACATTTGATGGAGCAGTCTTTGGAAGCTACATGGAAAACCAGCCAGACCGAAACCCTCTAAATCCAGATTTTGAAGGAAGCAAATGTTGCATCTACAAAACATCTTTCCAAAGAGACTTGAAGATGTTAGATTGCAAAACTTCAACAAATATTCAGCCAACTATCGTCTAAAACTCATACTACTCGCTTTAACAACATCGAAGGTAGAATTTCTTGTTTAGCAACAATTAATACCTTACATTGGATAGTAGATTGGTGCCTCGACGACCATATGACAGAAATATGAGTCTGTTCGTAAAGTATAGCCATCACAGATCTCCTCCTCGATCAAGATAGCAGATGGTTCCCCTCTCATGATTAAAGGAAGTGGTTCTATTGAATTAAACAAACACATAGTATTATCTTATGTACTTTATGTTCCTAAATTAGCTTTGTAATTTATTATCGGTGAGTAAGTTGATTAAGGATATTCTTTGTAATGCTAATTTTGGGGTGATGGATGTATTTTTTGAGCACGGGGCTCGAAGATGGTGATTGGCGGTGCTAGGCTATCTAATGGCTTATATATCCTTGATGGAATATCCTACAGAACTCCTTCATTCCCGTTGCCTTCAAACATCGATTTCATCCACAAGCTTAGGTTCGAGATAATATTATGCTCGCATCTTAGATTAGGACACCCAGAGTTTTTTTATTACCTTGAAAAGTTGTTTCCAAATCTCTTTATCAATAAAAATCCCTCTTCTTTTACTTGTGAAGTGTGTCAAATGGAAAAACATACCAAAAAACCATATGTTTCCTCTCCTTTTAAACCTACTTCACCATTTGCTATTATACACAGTGATATTTGGGGCCCTTCTAAAGTTGAAATATTTCGGGTCTAGGTGGTTTGTGTCTTTCATTGATGATTTCTCTAGGACCACTTGGACATATTTAATGAGAGAAAAAGTCCGAGGTTGAAGTAATTTTTAAAACTTTTTATCAAATGATAAAAACACAGTTCGATAGAAACATCAAAGTGGTTAGGAGTGATAATGGGAGTGAATATCTTAGCAAGTCTATTAGGTGTTTCTTTCGAGAAAAGAGAATTGTTCATCTCACCTCATGTGTCAATACCCCTCAACAAAATGGAGTGGTGAGAGGAAGAATAGACATCTAATGGAAGTAACTAGGTCCCTTTTGTTTTCAGCTAATGCACCTAAATATCTTTGGGGGAAGCTCTTTTCATCGCAACCTATCTTATCAATAGGATGCCTAGCAAGACTCTAGGATTTAAAATACCCATCAAGTTTTGTTTCAACATTTTCCACATTTTAAACCATTGTCCTCACCCTTCCTCTTGAGTCTTTGGATGCACATCTTTTTCTTCATGTGCACAAAGAACAATCGTAGTAAATCTGGATCCTAAATCATTAAAGTGTGTGTTTATAGGCTACTCCTCGAGTCATAAGGGTTACAAATGTTCTTCGCCCACTAATAGGAAAACCTATATTTCCTTTGATGTTACCTTTTTGAAAATCAGCCTTACTTTGCACGGCACGACATTGGGGAGAGACCTAAAGAATCTCAGTCCATACACATCCTTTATTCCTATGCCTATCTCATCGAGCCCGCCTTGGATATCATTGAAACCGCTGTCCCTAATCCTCGTGAGACACAACTTCTCCACACCCAATACACCTTCTCCACAGTCTAAACCCTCCGGTCCCTATACAACACCTCTTCCTACACTCGAGAACTATATCACACTTTGTGACTCCACAACCACCGGAGAAACAACTTAATGTCTATACAAGGAGGAAAAGAAATCAAATCAAGATGTTGGTCACCTAGCACTTGCCAGAACCAGTTTTGAGTTACGATGCTATTGAGACAGGAGGTAATGTTATTCCACAAGATTCTCATCAAACTTAGATGACTTTCCTATTGCTATTAGAAAAGGGGTAAGGAAATGTACTGCTCATCCTATCAATAAATTTGTTGCCTATGGGAAGTTATTATCTGGTTTCAAAGCCTTTACAGTCAGCATTGATAGTATGAAGATTCCTAAGACAGTAGAAGAGGCGTTCGAAAGTCCTGAATGGAGGAAGGTCATTGAAGAAGAGGTCAAAGCACTACAAAAGAATAATACTTGGTGTTTGGTGAGTTACCAGAAGGGAAAAAGGTTGTTGGGTGCAAATGGGTATTCACAGTCAAATATCACTCAGATGGGAGCATTGAGAGGTACAAAGCAAGGCTAGTGGCTAAAGGGTTTACTCAATCCTATGGAGTAGATTATCAAGAAACCTTTGCCCCAAGAGCTAAATTGAATACCATCGTAGTATTATTATCGTAGATTGTTAACAAGGGTGGAATTTGCACCAATTGGACATCAAAAATGCTTTCCTCAATGGAAGCTTTGGAGGAAGAAGTATACATGGAGGTTCCACAGGTTTGGAGGAAAAGACCACGAAGAGGGCAGTGTGCAAACTCAACAAATCATTGTGCGGATTAAAGCAATCCCCTAGAGCATGGTTTGACAGATTTGCTAAGGCTATGGTTCAAAATGGGTACAAGCAGAGTCAAGCGGACCATACATTGTTTGAAAGGTTGCTCCGGATGGTAAGAAGACTCTTCTAATTGTCTATGTTGATGATATGATCATTCAGGGGATATCTTTGAAGAAATAGAAGTGCTAAAAACTGTTCTAGCTAAGGAGTTCGAGACTAAGGATTTGGGAAGCCTTAGGTACTTCTTAGGAATGGAAGTAGCAAGATCGAAAAAGGGATTGTTATAAACCAAAGAAAGTACATCCTAGATCTACTTATAGAAACTGGGATGCTTGGAAGTAGACCATTTGAAACTCCAATGGAACCATGTTTAAAGTTGGTAAAAAGGTGAAATGGGAATCCGGTGAATAAAGAATCTTACCAAAGACTAGTTGGGAAACTAATCTATCTCTCACTTACAAGGCACGATATTGCATACTCGGTGAGCATAGTTAGTCAACATATGAGTGACCTTGAGAGAAGAGCACGTGGATGCGGTCAATAGAATTCGAGATACTTGAAATTTACACGGATCCGGACTACTTTTCAAGAAACATCAAGATAGGACAATAAAGGTCTACAGTTCAAGTCGGGCGGGAGAGGCGGCGGATAGAAGATCTGTTAGTGGCTATTGTACTTTTTGTGGGAAATTTGGTCACTGGAGAAGCAAGAAGCAAGTCGTGGTTTCTAGAAGTAGTGCGAAGCGAATTGAGCCTTGGCTCTAGGGATATGTGAAGGAATGTGGATCAAGAAACTTCTCATGGAGTTAGAGTTGGATGGAAAGCGCAGAATTTGAAGTTTATAGTGACGACCCGGTCAAGAATGAGCATTGCTAGAAATCCAAAGACAAACACGGGACCAAACACATTGAGATTGATAGACACTTCATCTATGAGAAGGTCAACAACAGGGTTGTAAAACTTCACTATATTCCTACTAAAGAACAGCTAGCCGATATTTTCACCAAAGCACTTCCAAGAGTAAGCTTTGAAGAAATGTCATCCAAACTGGGTGTACATAACATATACACACCAGTTTGAGGGGGAGTGTAGGTTAATATGTAAATAATAAGAGTTGTAAGTCAATTCTAACTAAATAGTTTAGAAGAATTGTAATTCGATCCTAACTAAGTAGTTTAGTTGGAGTCTAACTCTATCTATATAAGGGATAAGAGTCTCAGCCGAGAGGATATCTACTCAATGTAAAACTCCTTGTAAAAGTCTATAAGTAGACTTATTTTTCTGTAAATCAGAATAAGAAGAGTAGAAAAACTTCTCTAACCCTATTTTCTACACAATATCATCCAAAAATAAATATACACTTATGCATTTCGTCGTGATTGGCTTCCTTTATCTCATCATTTAGTATGGCAAAAAAGGGAAAAGAAAACAACTACAGATCCTTTGTTATAAATGATCAGGAATTGAATCTCGCCTCATGCTTTGGCAAATTGACATCCTCAGCAGCCTCGTACCTAGAATGATTGCGACAAGGACTAGTATTTGAAATATGTCTTTTAGGAATTGCTTCTACCGTACCAAGTCTATCCCGAAGGACCCGAACATCTCTTCCCCCTGAATGTCATTTTCCAAGAGAATAACCCACAAGGGAAATGAGAGGGTTTAGTATAACATCATAGCATACTTAATGGAAGTATCAAATACCATTTTAACCCAAAGAAGACGTGAAAAATTTGTCCTCGTCCATGTTATGAAATCTCACCCACAACATAGATGACACTTTTATTTTTCCTACGTTGTTTGAATAAACACAATTACCATTTGTAAACAAAGTAGTGGAGTTACAAATGTTTAGTTTCAATAGAGTAATCCTAATGAGAAATCTAGTACTGTTATGGGGCCTCCTTAGACTCGTGTAATATCATGATTCTATTCAAAGCCACTAAGGATCATTTTTCCATTCAAAAAAAGAAAGAAAGCTGACCTGAGAGTTTTTCCGGTTTTTCAACTGCTGGTCCTGCAGCCAAACCTGCTTTTCCGCCAGATTGCTGAGAAACGGATGGAAAACCTGAGTTATAATATCCCAAGAAAACAGTAGCCGAGAACTAGAAGTTTATAACTACTTACCCGCCCTTTGGAGCTGCTACTAATCTGTGGGTATTTCAATAAAGTCCAGTCAAAGATATAGTCAAATTGATAACCTGCAGCAATGCTGATTTCAGAACCAAAAAAAAAAAATAGGGAGGGGTTGGAAACAAAGTTCAACTTCACATCCATGAGGTGTTAGACAGAGAAAAAGATAACAAAATGTTGTGTAGGAAGAGCATCAATAAGTAAGCCACAATTATTATAATTAACCTTCTCTTACAAACAAGTCTCGGAAAAGCCTCTTCAAATATGAATAATCTGGCTTATCTTCAAACCGCAAAGATCGGCAGTAGTGAAAATATGCTACAAACTCAGATGGATGCGACTTACAGAGCACCTGTTAGACAAGCACAAAAACCAATATTACTGAACAATGAAATAATAATAATGAGATAAGATAGATTAACAATGTACTTTGGGATCAAATGCTAACATACAATGTACTTTCATTTGTTAGTAAAACCAAATTACAGATCACTATAACCAAAATCTAAGAATTAAATCATCTCCTTTTATATTAAACTTACTTAAAACCATCTCCTTTCATGACCATTAGTGGAAATAACAATTCATGGGGAAAATTTACCATCACAGAATGCAATGCTTAAAAAGGTATAAAATATTCATCAAACATGCCAAAAAAAATGGGACAGAAGAACCATTAGAAATTCCTATATCAGTCAAATTAGTAACTCTCTTAAAAGGAAATCAACTAGTCGAAGGATTGCATAACTGACGCATACCTCTATAGGAGTTGATACCTTCTTTTCAGTAATCCTATCATATTTTTGCTTTCTTGTACCAGTTTTTAGCCCCTGCCAAGGAAGGCTGAAGCAGAGATCATGCAAATTGAATCAAAATCAATGGGAGGAAACTAAGAAGAATAAAGATGCATTAACAAGTAACAATCAAACATCATCCGAAAATGCATAAAACAGTGAAAGAAAATATACTTAACCTTCCTCTCAGAAAATAAATGAGCACATAACCAATGGATTCCATATCATCTCTCCGGCTTTGCTCTGCCAGTAAATAGAAGAATGTATGTTAATAAAAGTAACAAAAGTAAACTTCTATCTATATATATGATTTACTGTGGCTAGTTGGAAATGTGTCATTACATACACTCACCAATTCCAAGGTGAGTATTCACACTTGCATATCGAGCTGTGCCCGTGAGGTTCTTGTTTTCTCTGCAGCACAGAAATTGATAATTCGATGCATGTATTATGACAAGATACTATACAATCTTGAGATCTTCAAATCTAAAATTCTGTATTAAGAAGTCAACAGAAAAATAATTACCTGTACGGAATGTGCTTATGAGTCTGAAGATCCCTATACTTCTTTGCAAGACCATAGTCGATGATATACACCTGCGATGACAAAATTTAAAAGCAAAAATTGAAAATGATACCAGTATGTATATAATATAAATCACACCTTTTAAGGGTAACAAAGTCCAATTCCCAGTAATAGAATAATATTCTTATCGTAACCAAAAGTGAAGGTGATTGTGCTAGCAATCTAATGAGCATGCACATGTTAATTTGCCGACATAACATACAAAAAATAACACAATAACTAGTACCTGATTTGCCTTGCGCCCTAAGCCCATCAAGAAGTTGTCAGGCTTTATATCACGGTGAAGAAAACCTCTTGAGTGCATATATTCTACTCTAGCAATCTGGAATAAGAAAGGCAGAGATTAGGAAGAGGGAAAATATAATATGAAAAAAATCTGAAAATGTATTCTTCACAGCAAAAAAAAAGCTATATACTTACCAATTGATCAGCAAGCATCAACACTGTTTTTAACAAGAGTTTCCTGTCGCAGTAGTTAAACAAATCTTCCAAGCTAGGTCCAAGAAGATCAATTACCATGACATTGTAATTCGCCTCAAGTCCAAACCATTTGAGGTGGGGAATGCCAGCTATATCAAAGAGGAAAAAAATGCTCTTTAAGAAATATTATAAAAAAAGAACAAAATGAAAGCACTAGAATATACAAGGTAAAACATGAAGCTGTCGTCATGTCCTGAGAAAGCTGCAAACTTGCATATTGAAAAAATTATTACAGACTAGATTAATAGTGCAAAAGTCATGGAAGGAAAGAAGACTTCCTATTGTCATTTTAAACTGGCAGCAACCAGGTGTAAAGCTACGAATAAATTTTTTATTGGATCCCATCAGACCAGAGCTTGCATGTTTTTCTCTCCGTCCCCCCCCCCCCCTCTCTCATATTGATAGTGCAGTACAAAAACGCTACGCCAGATACAACTAAGGTCAAAATATGTTCTAGTACCAAATCATTTTTCCAGATAGATAAGTGAGACAGAGACTTACTTCCTCCTTTCAGAAGCATATACAGTTTTGACTCGGAATGTAGTTGTGGAAGCTTGGTCTTCACAGATTCCTGAAATTAGGAACAGGAAAAGAATATATATACATCAGCCGACCAACAAAAGAGACTACCAAAAAACATATCCTCAAGAAATGATCACATACCATTTTGACAGCGACTTCCTCCCCAGTGTGCAAATTAACCCCTTCAACAAAAGAATGAAATCAGAAAACAGACGATGCTGTCAGAAAAGAAAAACAAGACATATTTTCCATTATAAAAATAGCAAGCCATCAAAGAGATTTCGATTATTATACCTAAATAGAGTTCTCCAAAAGAGCCACTGCCAATCTTTCTTGCAAGCTTGAACTTACCACCAATCACACGATCCATTCTCGACCAAAAGAAACTACTATATTCAATAATACCCAATAACCCAAAGGGACTTGGTCTAAGCTATTTTCACAGGGATTATAATCAAATTTCAGCATTTATAGCCCCTTAATCCAATAGGCCCTCAAAACTCCATGGAATTGCCAAATGGAAACCTCCAACCCTCCAACAGATCAACTAATGGAAAGAAAAGAGGAATTCTGAACTTTCTTCAATAATCACCATTTCACCAATAGGTTGAAAACTCCAATTAATAGCCCCTTAATCCAATAGCTAAAATTTAATTATTATTTATGTCTATTAGAAAGGCCCCAGCTTCCTCAACTATATAATCTGAAAATCCCCAAATTTTGAAACCGAAACCCTAGCCTTGGAGAGAGGGAAAAAAGTAGCTAAAAATCAAACAAAAACTTGGAGATTTCAATCATAGCCCATGGAAGGAAATTTTTATCTATTGTTATAATTATTAGAAAGTGCCCAGATTTCTCGACATAATTTGATAGCAAATCTCCAAAATCTGAAACGGAAAATCAATGAAAAATATTGGAGATTTGAATCTAAGCTTAGAAAAAAAAGGTAAAAACATATTGTTTATAACAATTAGAAAGGCTCCAGCTCTTTGACTACACAATTTGATAGCAAAATTCCGAAAACTTGAAACGGAAACCCTAGTTTTGAATGGAAAAAGCAAATGAAGCTAAAAAAACAAAGCAAAAAGGAAAAAAAGAAAATACAGATTTCAACCTAAGCCAGTGAAAAAAAAGAATATTGCGATAACCATTAGAAAGGCTCCAGATTCCTTGATTGCAGATAATTCGATAGCAAAATCCCCCACATTTTGCAAAAGGAACCCTAGTTTGAGAGGGAGAAAAACCCAGCTACATTGGTCAGCAAGAAGAAGAGGAGGAACCAACTGGCAAAGCCAAACGTCCGATTGAAATCGAATAAAAACATTAACGGTTGAAAAAACCTGGATATGCTCAAAATAAAAATATTATAAACCAATAGTAGTTTTCAGTTGTTTGTTAACGAGGAAATGGCGATCGAAAACAAAAGTTCACAGAGAGAAAATTGAGGAAGAAGAAGGAAAAAATGTATTTAATATTTTATTTTATTTTATTAAGAGGAAAAAGGGCTAAGGGGTTAAATTTGAGAAAATTGGTTGGGTATTGTTTTTAGAAAAAATATTTTAAAATCTATAACAACTCATAAATTATTTTTGAATTTATAGTATTTTTTACGATAATTTTTAAAATTGGATTACACGCAATTCGACTTTAAAAAAAATAAAAATTATGAAAGCTTATTGCTTTCAATCCGATTTTAAAAAAAATAAAAATTATGAAAGCTTATTGCTTTCAATTCGATCTCATGCTAAAAAAAATTAATGAAAGCAGTTAGCTTTCAATCCGACTTCAACCAAATAAAATAATAAAAATATGATGAAGGCTACTTACCTGCAATCTGACTTCATCAAAGCTGAACCGGTTAGACATGGCAGCATGCAGGCATGGCAGCTGAAAATTACAGTGCTTAACCGGAAATAATGGCCCTGTTTATTTTTTTTAAATGACAGTATGCAATCAAATCAATCATAAATACTGAACCGAAAAATAAATGCCCTGTATAAAATAGTGTTAGTACGATTGATATTAATTTTTCAATAATAAGGGTTTGATTTGTATTGATTGGATGGTGTAGAGGTAGTGCGAGTAGTTGGGGTTTAAAATTTTTGTTGTTAAATAGAGGTTGAAGGTTAGGAATTGTAGATGAAAGTTTGTGAAGAAATTGGGTGAAGAAGTAGAAAAATAAGAAGATTCAGATAAAATATTATAAGTTTTAAGTTTATAGGTTTTGTTTTTAAATTTAATTCGAATATTTGTAGTTATTTTTTATTATAAATTTAGTTCGAATATTTTGTTTTTAAGTTTTTATTAACATTGTAAAGTATAACAACGTAGTAGTTACAATTAAATTTAGTGATAACTTTTACTAATACTTATCATATATGTAGGTTTGTTAGAAGGATGTCGTAAGTTTTTAAGTTTTTATATATATTTTTTAAATTTAGTTCGAATATTTATAGTTATTTTTATTATAAATTTTGATCGAATAATTTTTTTAAGTTGTTATTAACATTGTAAAGTAACGTAGTATTTACAACTAAATTTAGCAGTATTTGTTTTTACTAATATTTATCATGTATGTAGGTTTGTAAGAAGGATGGTCGATCAAAATCATATGTTGAGATTACAGAATCGACACGTCAGTAGTGTTGTGGTTGAGGATATGATACAGTTTTCTTAAAGAACTTAATATTGATATTACTTATATTTTATTTTCTTATTTGTTATTATTAACAAATTTTTAAAATTAATGCAGGCACCCAAAGAAACCTTTAAGCATCGCCTAAGCATGGGGGAGTAATCACTCACACAATGATATGATTCCATGATTGCAAGATGCAGGATTTTATCATGCCACATTTATTTGTGGCTACAAGCTGGTTCACGGTTTAATTACCGTATTAATTGAGCGTTGGAGACCAAAAACTCATACATTTCACGTGTCGTGTGGAGAATGTATCATTACGCTCGAAGACTTGGTAATGTTAATTGGGGTACCCGTAAACGGTAGCATTGGTTAAGCATACCGAGGATTCTGCTGAAAAGCTTTGCTTTGATTACCTCAGCAAGGTTCCAATTGGAACATATATGAGAGGGTCTCGTATCAAATTAAGATGACTACAGAGAGAATTCACGCTCAGTGGCGTTAATACACCATAAGAGATTATTTGTGCAAGTCGAGCATATATTTTACAGCACATTGGGGGATACTGATGCCGGATAAATCTGGCAATCTTGTTTACACATGGTATCTGCCATATCTATCATCGTCTTCAGAAGCCGGTAATTATAGTTGTGGATCAGCAATATTGGTGTTCTCGTACCGTGAGTTGTACAAGGCCGCCCTATTAGATAATAATGGTGTGAAGGTAAAGGGTGTTGGTGGATGCTTACTGTTATTGTAAGCTTGGGCATGGGAACAACTTTTATTTTTTACACCAGTTACTTGAAGTTCGAAGAATTTTCCTCCTATTAGTAGGTAGTTTTTTTACTTTGATTTGGAAGTTTTTTTTAATTTACTAAATTTAAATATATTTTTATTTTATCTGAAAAATAATGAAACGAATTTTTAGATGTGTATGCAGATAAAATATAAAAAAAGCTCACACGCGGTTAGCACACAACAATGTGAGAGTGTTAAGAGCTCACATTGATTTATCTTGCCAAAATGAGGTATTAGAATTAAGTTAGATTTACATTTTATTTTTCAGTAATTAAATTACTTATTAAGTTTATATTATTTTTACAGATTATTTGGAGGTCATACACCGGTGCGGTACGCGAATGCATTGATGAGGGATTCTCATCTCTGGTGTGCAGTTACACCAATAATCCACTTTGTTTTTGTGGAGTTTCATTGTAGAGATAGGGTTCTAAGATAGTTTGGCTTCCACCAGTCTATTCTGAGAAATCTGCTGAATCATGACACCCTACACCGTATGAACTGTCGCAGCAATGGTGTTCAGCATTGGAAAATCAAACATGTGAAGTATGTTGATATATGGAACAACAGACGTGAACTATTGACATGTTGTACTCCATTGCATGCTAATGATTTGGACTTGGATAATTCAGAGTACATGTTATACTATCGTAGTAATAGAAAACCGTACTTGACTAATATGGAAGAACGAAAAGAATGCCAAAAAATTATTACAAAATATGGTGGTCGTAGTCAATCATCTAAGAGTATAGGGGGTTTACCTCAGAGTCAATCAGATGAATATCACGGTGAATCTGGTACACTAGATATGTATGTTAATATTCTCCAACCACATATGTACATCCAACAGTAGACGGGAACTCAGTAGCTAATCCAACGGATGATAGATTTTATCATCCATATTCACTTATTTATCATCAACTAATGAGCGAGAGCTCGGTAGCTAATCCAGCAGATGACAGATTTTATTATCCACAACCACCCATTTATCATCCACCAATAGGCATGAGCTCAGTTGCAAATCTAGTGGATGACAGATTTTATCATCCACAACCACTCATTTATTATCCAGTAGTGGACAGGAGCTCGATTGCAAATCCAGTGGAAGCATACGTCTGAATTTTTATCATTCACAGTCATCCATGTACCCAAGCTTTGGTGGAAACATGGACTATCAAGGGATCACAGATTTTATGGCGTATACTTCGAGTAGTAGTCCCACGTTTTCACTACAGATATGATAGCATAGTGGTGATTATGTGTTTATAACACCGCCTACTATGCCTCCGGTGATTGATGATGATGAAAATGATGATGATGATGATGAACACGTTGTACTGCAAAGACCGCAACGAGATCGACGACCATCGCAGCGTTACCAATCGACCACACCCCAACATGGACAAAAATTGTGTAGAAAATAATTTTATACGACTCTTCTTATATGTAATACAAATATTTAAATTTGAATATTATTATTTTCGATATGTGATGCCTATTATCATGTTCTGGTTAGATGACTAATCTCCTGAATTCTAGAAATAAGCATAGCAGTTAACAATAGAAAATATTTTCAATACACAATACGCATCCCGAGTGTTGGCATTGACGTTGAAAATATTCAAGGTTGAAGGGGAAAAACGCATTGACTGTTTTGCTGATTCTTGCTCTATCGAAAATCAAGGAAACCACATCTTCTCGGATGACATGCTTATGTATTACTCAAAAAGAATTTCCAAAACTTCCTCGGCTCTTTATCAACAATTGCGAAAGAAATTGGAAAGATATTTCTATCACCATATTATGTAACATCAATCAACAGTACATGTTTGTATCTTTCGTACAACCATGTGCCATCGACTTGGACCATACGTTTGCAAGATGGAAATCCATCAATGCATGGCTTGAACGCCCAAAATATTTTGTCGAATATTTTATTCCCTTAAAGATGTTCACCTTCTCGGTTGCATGTATCCAATGTTTTATACCTGACTATGGTCCCCGGAATGAATAACACCATTGCGTTCAATAAAGACGGTAGCTCATTGTAAGACTTCTCGTAATTATCGTACACCTTTTGTAGCTCCTTATCTCTTGCATACCAACCCTTGCCATATTCTATTTGATATTCAAATTGTTGCTTAATAGATGCCATGATCGTTGAAACAGTAACCATTGGATTTGCTTCAGCCAATATCTTCACATGGTGGATTATTACATCCGAGTCTAACTTACGATGGTCTTGGTTGATGAAATTTCGTAAACAAGTGTGGCAACCATTGTACTTTGTAATCTCCCTACAATTTTTCCTCTGAAGTTTAGGCACTCGAATTTTCCAATTACAGTCTCCTCCATATTTAACACATTTTGCAAACAGAGTTCTCGGCATGGATTCTTTAACAATGTAGTCTACACGCTTTCTGATGGAATACTCTTTAATTGCCAATGCAGCTTCTTCTTTTTCTGCAAATTGTATCCCAACCAATAATTCATCAGAGGAACCTGAAAAAAATTGTGGCATGACCGGGAATTCAGGTGCCCTCATCGCATCGTAATCTATTAAGTTAATGTGAGCAGGAGGTTCATTCCATGCAATGTCATCCCCAGCCGAAACGAACTCACCACCACCAAAAACAGGCTCATCATTAAGGTCATCACCAGTCAGATCGGGATCTACAGTTTTTTTCATCTTCACTAGAATCAGCAAGCGTTTCTCCTCTTCAACCTTGAAGATTTTCAACGTCAATGCCAACACTCGGATCAACCGTCGGAAAAGTCGAAGGACGGGCATATGGATGAAATACACTTGATGTCCCATTTTCCAACATTGCAACAAAATTGTCTTCAAACCTATATGGTTGGTCCTCAACCGCATTGTTGAAACCCATTTGAGAATAACTTCCATATACATTTCTAGATGACCCCGGAACATCATATCTCCCATGCAAATCTGCGTGTAACTCAACACTTCGAATACATGTTGAATCATGCTCTGCAATCATGATTCCTACATCACTATCATCTTTAAGAGCTATTGCAGAGTATCTGATAGGATTATCACATGTCTTCCACCGGTACCGCAAACGAACAATCTCAACTCCTATTTTTTCCTATGTCGTGCTTCAGCCCTTGAAGCGAAATATTCTTTGAAAACCTCATATTTATAGTGTTTTTCGATTCAAATACGACACCGATGTCAGTTTTCACAATTTGTCCATCGTAATGGATAACGGCCATAAAAACGTTGCTCATTGTCTCTGCGCGTTAAAAAGTAATTACATTTTTGAATCAAGATACATAAATTAAAATTATAATAATGTTATATTATATTTCTACGAGTTTTTTCCCTAAACAATATTCTAAAATACAAATAAACAAACAATCTACACATTCAAAAGAAAATGTAAAAATCAATTTACTATAAATTTTTTCAAAATTTCTTCCTTCTCTTATTTCTTCTTCTTCTCCTTCTTCACCCAAAATTTTTCCGACTTTCTTCCACATTTTATCTTTCAACTCACTTATTTAACACACAAAACAATATAAATTTTTTTATGTTATTTACCCCTATAGTCTATTTAATAACCATTTAAAATTCAAATTCAATGCCCCTACACAATTTAAAATATTTTTAATACCCTAATCACCCTATTCTAAAACCTATTTCACAAAAATATTACCTCTTTCAATTTTTTCAGATTTGCTCGAATCTGCCATGGATGTGAGTCATGCTTAAATTTTTTTCAGCATTGTAGGGAATCTTGCCACCGGTTCAGTTGTCATTTTTTAAGCCAGATTGAAAGCACCAAGATTTCATCATATTTTTATTATTTTTTTGTTGAAGTCGGATTGAAAGCTTGTTGCTTTCATCAACTTTTTTTATTTTTTCGGCATGAGGTCGGATTGAAAGTAGTAAGCTTTCATAATTTTTTAATATTTTTTTTGAAGTCAGATTGTATGCAATCCGATTTTAAAAAATACTGTAGAGAATACTATATATTAGAAAATAATATGTGGGTTGTTATATATTTTAAAATATTTTTTTTCTAAAAACAATATCCAACCAATTTTCTCGGTTAAAGCTAGGGGTATTCATTCTCGAATAACGGATTGGATCTTATCCGATTTTTTGGATTGACGATATAGTAATCCATATCCAATCTGAAAAAAATTGGATATTCGAATATCGAATATTCATATATCTGATTATCCCAAAATATAATTTGATTTAATTATTTTTTTGAATTTGAAGATCGTAATTATGAAAATTTCAGACTTTCGAATATAACAAACAAAAAATTGATAAATATAGCAAGATTCACATCTATGAAAATTTTAATTTTTTTTAATTTTCGGATATAATAAGCGTCAAATTGTTAAATATAACAAGATTAATTCATGAAATTTTGAATTTTCAGATTTTCGAATAATCCGAAACTTGAAATATTGCTATCCGTATTCGATCTGAAAATTTTAAAATTAGATCGGATATCTAATCCGAAAATAAAAATCGGGTCAGATATTCAAATTTTTGGATCGGATATTTTTAACACCCCTAGTTAAAGTTGTATTCGACTCGGAATTTTTTTTTTACTCGATTCGACGTGAAAATTTTGATTCAATTCGAATTATAATTTTATAAATCCAATTCGACTTGAAAAAATTTAAAAAAAAATTAAGTTATAAAATGAGAGTTTGAATAACTTGAAATTTTAGAAATTAGCGAATGAATTTCCAAGTTCGTGTCGAAACCCTCAATTTTCCTCATAAAATGTAGGGTAAAGTACATAAATAGTAACTAAACTTCTAGGGCGCATCCATTTTAGCCACTGAACTTTTAAATCTTTCAATAGAGTCATTCAATTTTAGTCCGTTTTTATTGTGGTCTTTCTCGTTAACTTCCATTAAAAACACTGACGTGACATTATATCTTTTTTTCTTTTTTCATTTTCTTTCTTTGCTCTATTTTTTCCACAATTTTCAAGTTCTTTCTTTCTTCATTTTCTTCTTCTTTTTCTAGGCTAATCTTCATGATTGATAACAAGAACATAACTATTATTTCTATTCACTGCCATTTAAGCCAGCAGCAGCCCCAGAATCATTGTTTATCTTAAGGGGTACTCTTGTTGGTTTAGTATTGGAAACGTAAAGCCATTTTAGCTAGCTGCAGCAGCCCAGAATATCTTAAGGAAAAACAGAGGAAGACAGAATTTCAAAGTAGTGGAGGAAAAACAGAGCAAGGAAAAAAAAGATGGAAGAAGAAAGAAAAATAACATGTCATGTTAACGTTTTTAACGGAAGTTAACGGGAGAGACCAAAATGAAAGCGAACTAAAAGTTGGGTGATCTCAATGAAAGTTTTAAAAGTTAAGTGATCAAAATGAACGCACCCTAAAAATTCAGTGATCATTGGTGTACTATACCCTAAAATGTATATCACACATGACAAAATACGAAGAAATATACATATATATATATATATAGTTATAGAAAGTCGTTTAAATTTAAACCAGTTAATAGCGTATTATTATAAATATTTACAATTAAATTAGAACAAAAACTCGAACAATTTAACTCGACTCAATTCGAATTTTTTTAAATAAAGTTTGAGACTTTAAGTTCTCAACTAGACTAACTCAAATTTTTTTGACTCAGATGTTCACCCTAGTCACGGTTTCAAAATGTTATTGTATTGAGAATTCTCTATTTATTTAAGTATTTGTAATTAAGATGATTTCTCTATTTATTTAAGTATTAAGATGTTTTTTAATTATCTTGAACATAATTATTTTCTCTATTTATTTAAGTATTAAGATGTTTTTTAATTATCTTGAACATAATTATTTTCTTTGATATTCTAGTGTTGTTATATGATAGTATATGTTCTTTAAACTACGCTGGTCGAATACAATTCACTTAGGAGAAACAATATCATCTTTTATCATTGGACCACTTTAACGGGTTCGAAAAATAATTCTTTTTTATGGTTGGTTTAATATATTACTAATAGTTAATACTCAAATTTTCTATTTTTATAAATACGCCATATCTAAGGGTTGTGGATGGACTGCGCAAGAATAAAAGAGGGGATATCAGTTTAGGTTTTTTAGGGCTTAGTTTAAAATTGGGCCTTAGTGGGCCGATTGTATTTATTTATTATTATTTTTTGGGTTTAATTTGTAATACGGACTGTTAAAAATAAACTACGGGCTTTGTTTATTATATCTATTTAATTATTGGGCTTTATTATAAGTACTATTTAATTAATATTTTTTGTTTAGTTTCGGTTCAATGATAATAATACTTAATAATAATAATAATATTAATAAAATAATAGTATACTAATATAATAATATAATGTTAATAATGCAATGATAATATAATAGTAGTAATAAAAGCAACAATAGTAACAATAATAAAGAAACCAAAATAATAATAATATGATAATAATATAATAATATTAACATAATAATTTTTGTATTTTTGTATATTTTCATATCATAATATAGTAACATATAATAAAATAATAGTAATAAGTATTATAATAATAATTTTTTAAACATAATGACATATATTATAGTAATACTAATAATAATGTTTTTTGTTCTTGTTCAATTGATAAAATATAGATATAATATTAATATATTAACTAATATATAAAAAGATAAAAACAACTGAAACCCATTATTAAAAAAGGCTAACAAAAGAAGAAAAAAAACGGGTTAATACCCCGGACAAAATTAGTGATTACGTGTTCTTGTTGTCATCGGTTGTGGTCATAGAAACTGCAATCGCACCAGTGGGATTTTACAACAAACCAGTCTGGCTACCCTCCAATGACAGCGTTGGTGTTGCATGGAAGGAACGAACTTCATATGTCCTCCCATAACCATACCCCTCAGCAGCCGACGAAGACGATGAAAATCTACCGACCAAGGCCAAGGCAGAATAATCTCCTCCGGCCCCGTGCTTCAATGAAACAAGACCCAGATTGGGTATAGCAAGTGGGGACACTCTTTTGCACACTCCCGGGTCGATGTTACCTTTTGGCATCAAAGATACTAATCTCTGTATACTCATCATCATTCATCGTTTTCATTACTCTTGGAGTCTCCATCATCATTTGCAAGTGCAACCAGTCAAAAGGTAAAAAAAAAAAAAACAGAACAGAATAGAAAAGGCAAGAACTAATGGATATTTGAGAGTGGAATTGCCTCTGGAATTCTATATTTTTCAGGTATATGCAGAGGTTGGGTACAAGGTTTGTCCAAAAATCAATCATTCATGCATAATAATTACATGTATAGTTTCACTCCAGCAGTGAATATTGTATACCAAGTGAGGAAATCAATACTCCTTGATTTTATCATTGCCTAATTAAGGGATTCGAACTTTTATCCACGAGTACTGGTCCTACAGTACACAATGGGAGTCAGAAGATAATTCACAGCCATCAGAATTACCAACATCCCACGGAAAATAATTGTATATATTCCCCGCAAGAAGAAAATAGAGGAAAGAACTTCAAACTTATGGAGGGAAAATAGAATAAAGAAAAAAAAGATAGAAGAAGAAAAAAAAATATGTCACGTCAGCGTTTTTAACGGAAGTTAATGAGAGGAACCAAAATAAAAGTAGACTAAAAGTTAGGTGATCCCAATAAAAATTTTAAAAGTTCAATGACCAAATTGAACGCACCCTAAAAGTTCAGTGACTATTGGTGTACTTTACCTTAAAATTATATCACACATGACAAAATATGAAGACATATACATATAAATATAAAAAGTCTTTAAATACGTTGCTCGAATACAATCACATAGGTGAAACAATATCATCTTTTATCATTGGACCACTTTAACGGGTTCAAAAAATAATTCTTTTTCATGGTTGGTTTAATATATTACTAGTAGTTAATATTCGAATCTTCTATTTTTACAAATACGCCATATCTATTTTTAATAACTTTAATATTTATATTTTTCAAATATTTTACATTTAATACTCGAATTTATTATTTTTATAAATGCGATCCTCGTGTTTTATTCATAACCAATTTAATACATATATTTATCAAATTATACGATTGTATATGTACAAAACTTGTGTCAAATATTTGAAAATATGATTTGGATTTCACGTCATGAATTATTATAATTTAAAATAAATAAATAATTTATTTATACTTTTGGGTATCTAATATGGATAGTTTTATGTAAAGTTAACAAAGATAAGTACTACTAAATATGTATTATTTGACAAATCTAATTATCAGTTTGATTTTAAAATATAGACAACTATATTTGTAAAAGGTGAAAATTCAATTATTAATGTATACGTTCGATAAATATAAATATCAAATTAGTTAAGAATACAAATATTATATTTATAAAAAGTGAGAAATTTAAATATCAAAACTTTTGAATTTTTGTATGATAATTTTATCTCTTGATATTGGTTTAATGATATAAAATTAGGTTTGATGGCACCGTTGACACTAGAGTATGCATTTTTAATGTGTTGTCCCCTAAAAAAATTCCGCGAACTTTGTCCCGTTAAGGCTTTGTCTTTTTGTTGTGTTTGGAAGACCAAATCAGCTTTTTCACCGAAAAAATCCAAAAGCAACAAAAAATACTTAAAAATTTGGTCTCCAAACCTTGGTTTGTCCACCATTTTAGCCCCCAAACCTTAGTTTGCGAAAAGCTAAATTTTTTAACTTTTACAAAACCTTAATTTGCCACAAACTTTAGTTTACCCACAACAACAAAAAAACGGGGCCTAAGTTTCAATTGTTACTTCCGTTATTGCACATTTTTATATTAAAAAAATTTGTATTCCAACCGGAGTGTGCCACATAGCAAGTTTGACAAAAAATTAATAGGTGACCTTTAATTGAAAAGAGTGAATTGCATGTTAAGTATGTCGTATTTTATTTTTGTTCATTTTAATCCAAAAAATATTTTGGTGGAAAATTAAAATTATTGAACAGGTTTACCACTGAACCTATGATTGTTCTTGGGAAGTTTCACAGCGAAAATTTAATATGTGAAAATAAAGACAGTGGAATTATTTATTTATTTTTCACTTGAAATATCTTTTATATCAAAAAATTTAATCTAAAGAAGATTTAAAAACAGCAAATAAGATCTAATATCTAAAATCACCATTAAAAGTTGAGAATTAAGCTGCTTTGTTTTTATCGAAGTTCACGTTCCTGAAGGTTTATGCAAAACATCAAAAGCATGAGGAAGTAATTGAGCATAAGAAAGTTGTTTGGCTAATGAAGCTTTTTAGGCACTAAAATAAATAAAAATAAACCTCGATAGATTTAACATGTAATTTACTCTTTTATTTAAAGGCAACTGCCTTTTTTTGTGTCAAATGTGCCATTTGGCACCTCTAATTGGCGTACATTTTTTTAACAGAAAAAAATGTGAGGGCAACGGAGGTAACAATTGAAACTTAAGGGAGATGAAACGTCTCGAAACTTTTTTAAGGGGCAACTCGTACAAAGTGTATACTTTAAGGGCCAATGGTGCTATTAAGCCATAGTAATTATTTCATGCATATTTGTTTATAGCGCCTTAATTTTAGGATTTAAGGATTTCGTTTAGGGTCTAGTGTTTAAGGGTTTAAATGTACTATTTTTGAATTTAGGAGCGTGGTTAGAATTTAAGTTTTAGAGTTAAAATTTAAGGTTTATAGGTTAAAACCTAAATTCCTAATCATATTACCCTAAATTTAAATCATAACATCTAAACTCTAACTTCTAACTCTGAACCCTAAATTATAAACCCATACATTTAAATCATTAAACCCTAACCTAAATTCATAAACCCTAAAATTAAGGCGCTTGCGATTTTTTTTTTACCGCTAGTGCATAGGCTGTTTTCCCTTTTTAGAATACTAGAATTAGATTTTGTTAACCTTTCAATTTTCGTAACATCCGCTTAGCCATTTTGTATTATTTTAGGCGAGAAAATCTCTTAAGTTATTATTAATTTTAAAATTGAGTAAATTAATTATTTTTAAAAAATAATTTAATCTCCGATAGTTTTGAAAATGAGTAAGTAAAGACAATTTATTGCATCTTTAATATTTTTCATTTTAATTTTATGTTATTTTGATTGATATAATCATAAATTTAATCCTTAGTGTTTATACATTAAGTCAAATTGATTTTGATTTTAAAACTAACACAAAATGTTAATATTTTTTAGAACATGGGATTAAAAACTCTCAGTTGACACTTTTTTCTTTTTTAAGTTGTAGGTTTAATAGAGCAAATTTCACCCTGTCTCGCTAAGTAGGAACCTTTCAAAAACAAATTAACACAAAACTTATACAATCTATAGATTTGAAGACTAATATTGATTTTTTAAAATTAGAACTAAGTTAGCATACTGTATAAACATTGAAGGTTAATTCATCAAAACGATATAATATTGATGGGGAATGTTAATATCATGATTAATTATCTTTAAAGGTAAATTTAATAATTCACTCACTCAATTATAAGTTTTAAAACAAATATGTCTCTCAATTAAAAAAATTGTTACAGTTTATTAAAATTGAAAAAAGGGCTTGTTATAATAATAATAATTTTAGCCACCGGAACTTATGCATTATATTGATTTGGTCTTGATTTGAAATAATTTAATAAGTTCAACTATTCATATTTAAAAATTATATAGTTTATTACTGAACTTTCTTTTCGTTGAGTCACGCCGGTACACCACATGCCTCAGCGAAAAAATTAGTCGGCGATCACCACCAGAGATTCATGTACAAAGAACGAATCGGGGTGAATAAGGGTGAAGAATTACATGTTTAATATCTGAAATTCTAAATTTGGAAAAGATAGACATCCAATCACGATTCCACGATGTCGATTTCTAAGCCGCAACGATAACACTCCGATCTCTACGTAGTTCACCCAGTTGAAACGAGCATATAAAACTTTTTAAACTATTTAGAAGGTTTTTTCAAAAAACATTAATGACTGCTATATCTCTCATGCCTTTATATAGCATTTGTAATCCTAATTCAACTTATATTAGGATTTCAATATATATTAATATATATAATCCTAATTTAACTTTAATTAGGTTTCAATATATATATTAAATATATATAATCCCAATTCAACTTAATTAGAATTTCAATATATATTAAATATATATGATCCCAATTCAACTTAATTAGGATTTCAATATATATCTATATTAATATACATAATCCTAGTTCAACTTAATTAGGATTTCAATATATATCTATATTAATATATAGGGGTGGCAATCGGGTGGGGAATAACAGAAAATCGTGGGGATCCGAACCGACAGGTATGGGGAATAACCGAAATCTTCACCCACGGGGCGGGTACGGGGGAAGTTTTATCACCGAAGCTCAAATGGGGATGGGGACGGAGATTGCTACATCCGAACCGTGGGGATAACCGAACTGTACCCGTATAAATCGTCGTGGGGATCCCCGAAAAATATCCACAGGATCCCTAATATTTTACAAAGTTGGATGGTCATAAGGGTAATTTACCCATTTTTCAACAAAAATACAATCTCTCATAATCTGAGTATGGTCGACTGGAGTAAGTTTGGAATTTTTCCGTACATTCCATAATAATAATTAGAAAGTGGTCTATACATCATTGTAAACGTGATTCAGTCTAGTTTTACTTAAAGAATACGATGATCGATTTCGATATGTATTTTATAAAATATGAACATTTAAATGTTGAAAGGTCATAAAAATTTGGTAGAAGATTTCTGATAATACACTTTTAGCGGTGATTGTGAAAAATCACAAAAAATTCTACAAGATAAATCAGAGAGTGAGCCTTATATTTTCTATAACCATACAGAAGTCGAGATTCGTTTAAAATAAATGGTTCTTGATTTCAAGTTATATATTAAGAGTTATTAATTTTCGAGTGATCAAAGGTTAGAAGAAAAGACTGCAAATTGTTTCTAAAAAACAACAATTTTAGCAATTTCCCATAAATTGTTCGAGTAAAATTAGAATAGGTAATTTATATGGTTGGAAAGATTATCGAATCTAGTTTCTTTTAGAACAAACGGATCATGATTTGAAACTGTAGATTATTAGTTACATATTTTCTTTTAAAAGTAATGCAGGCTATCATGTTTTAATAGTTAATATTTTAATCATGTTTTATAGTTTTGAAATGGTTTGTTTGTGGTTGGTAAAATTTGAATTTATCATTTATGTTTGTAATCTTGGAGATTTAATGTTGAGTATTTTTTAATGTATTAAGTTTTGTTTATTTTTTTGGTACGAGGATTAACTGAAAACCGCGAGAATCTGTAAGGGATGGGTATGGGGACAAAAAAAAGACCAGAAACGTTTGATGGGGATTCCCCAAAACCGTACCCGTAAGTGTTGGGGACGAGTGAGGAATGCAAAACATTCCCCGACCCGCCTCATTGCCACCCCTATTAATATATATAATCTCAATTCAACTTAATTATGATTTCAATAAATATTAATATAGATAATCTCAATTCAACTTAATTAGGATTTCAATATATATTAATTTAAATCGAATTATATTATTTATATATTAAAAGAGTCATAATTACAATAATTATTTTCTTTTAATAATTATCCAATAGTTAAATTATATATATCAAATATATATTAATTTAACTAAATTCGTGTACAACAAATTTGTACGTATATAATTCGTTTAATATATGATCATTTCAACCATGGGTGTAATCCTGTAGGTTCTTTGTAACGTTAGTAGTAAATATTAGAACATTTTTAATTTTACAAACAATGAGTGACATCTAGCAATATGTCATTGTCGCTTAAGTTACAAAAAATCATGATTCGATATAACATCTTCGTGATTAACTATTTTCATGTATTAAATCTTTTTTATCCTTATATCTAGATTAGACACAAGTTATGGAACAGTCACACTTGTATAGTCCATCTAATATTTCATGATATCTTGAGTAGACTATTATAAACGAATAACTATGATATCTCATATCAACTCATTCGAGCATGGCCATGTATTTCTAGTTTCACTCAATCACGCGACCTACGATATTACTCTTATTATGTAGGAATGACAAATCCTATCTTGATCAACCATATCTCACTACATAGATTGTGATATATCCAATATAATTATTTATAGTGTAGTTAATTACGACAAACGTTTGACTGTATCAAAACATGTCACTCACAATGTTGAAATAATAATGATCTCAAGTCTGAGGATCATACATGTAGTTATCACTATAAGCAATGTTGTGACTGTCACATAATAATCCAAGAAACATGTTCATAACGGGTCAGTCCAGTATGTCGTTCTCTAACACATACTAATTTATTGATTTTGACATCTCTATGTCAATGATAACATTTTGTCATCAATCAACTACATATTAGTCTTAATGCATTATTGTTGTCCATGTCCACAATAATACTCGACTAAGGACATTTAAGAATAACCATATTATTCTAAGAGCTTTATTATGATTCAGTTTATTTATGCACGCAAAATAGTAACTGAAAATAATAATGGCAATGTCCATGTATTAATAAACAAGGTAAAATAAATGACATTTACAATCATCTTATATTGGTCTTTGGGCATACTCTAACACTTTTTTCACTCCTACTGTAGTTATTAAAGTTTAAAATATTTCAATGTAATCATTAAATTTTTGAATTGTTCTTATTTTGACCACTTGACCGTTAAATAAATAAATATATTATGACTAGACATTTGTCTTTTAAAAATTATGTGATGATCTCAAAATTTTCTTATTTCTTACGAAAAAAACTCTAGCTTTAAATTTCTTTTAATTTTTCGACGATAAAAAAATTTCTTCCAAATTTCAACGATGGAGAGGTGGAGAAGGAAGACATGACCTATATATCTTTATTTCACGCTAATCAGATGGTAGAGATTGTAGATCGAAGTGGTTTGAGATTTTGCGAGTTTTGATTTTTGGTTTAAATTTTGTGAATTTTAAAATGATTTTAAAAAAAATCTAAACTGATAGAGTAGTAGAGGACGGAGAAGTGAGTTTGTTGGTTTCTTGATGGTCGAAAAAGACATCGAAAAACAACGATTTTGATGCCAGCGTAACACATAATTGAAGCTGTAAAAAAATTATCTTTGAGAGAAGATACAGACTGCGATAGATTGTATTTTAAACCCTGGTAAGTCACCTTCGCGAATAGTCTAGTTTCGATTTCTCTTTTCTCTTTGTGATTGTGTGGTCAGGAAGTTTGATGAGTTTGGTTCCCAAGCTCGTATGTTCATATTTGTTAGTATTTTTTTTATCTCTTAGTTGCTGTTGTTGCGCTGCTTGCTCTTGGTGGTTCTACAGAGTTTGGGTATTGCCTAGTTCCAGGAAACGAATTGTATAGTGAACCTCTTTTTAGGGACGGTGCTATATATGTACTGGGAGGGGCTCTTGCCCTTCACGCAGAGAATTTAAAAAAAATAAAATAAAATAATTATGAATTAGTCCTTCCTCACATTTTAAAATTAATGTTTTGCCTTCACCTCAAATCATGGCTCTGCTTCTGTTTTTTTCGGTAATAATATTTTTTATCAATTACTCTTGTATTCTTTTTGATGTCTGACATTGAACTTCGATTTAGTGTTGGTTACGAATTTTTTTTAATGAGCCTACGTTTATTTTCAAAAAAAGAAAATGGTATGAATGATATGAGCAAAAAAATAATTGCATCAGCACACATGATTGGCACATCAGCATTAGGCAGCCTTATTGTTATTGTTGTTTTGGTTTAAGATTGTACCATATGATTGAATCTTGGTCTTTTGCTTCCCCGACCATACTAACTAAACGACTGCGGTCGAGCGGCTACGGACGACAATAAGTCATCCAATCGGAATCAACTCGAGACCACGACTTTGCAAGAGCAAGGAGTTATTACGCCATTTACTGCAGAAATTATGTTGACACTGAGATGGCAAAGGACAATGCAACTCTTAGAACTGATTTTTCCTGTCAATTCAATTCTTCATCGAGTTGACGACCAAAGGTGTTGGTTTGTTTCAGATGAGATGAAATCTCCAAAGCACTGGCTTGCTTTCTAGAAATCAAGAAAATGACTACAATCCTTCCATAGGGATTTGAACTCTGAAAAGTGAAAATCCCAGTGCTTAAATCAAAACCTCAACACAACAATTGCTTGTCCTCTGCAACAACAACATCAAACACAAATACAAACAAGGACTCTAGTTGATCAGAAACAGTAAGCATTATGTCTGTTTTTATCTTCATTACACGTGTCTGATACAGAAGCTCATCAATTTTACCAGTGAAAACTCCATGGTCAGGCAAAATGAAGAGAGAAGGAAAAAATATATATTTGCGGTGAGCGTGGATCGAACACGCGACCTTCAGATCTTCAGTCTGACGCTCTCCCAACTGAGCTATCCCCGCATATACTTTTTTACCAATATAATTTATCTTATAAGCAATGTGTTTTGAAGTTTCTACAGAACATAAAAAGACTGGAGTCAGAAAAATAGCAATTCCAGCGAAAGGTGATCAGACCGAGGTCTCACGATTATATATTTTATGTATTAAAGCAATGAATGCATAATTCATGTGTTAAAATCTATTTAAAAATTTCAAAAGGAAATTACAAATCTTGACTTTTATTTTGGTGTAAATCGCGATCTCTCTGTCTGTTTGACGATTTAAACAAAAATTAAATTTGTTGAATTGATTAAAATCGTAATAACAATAGAATTATCAACATTTTAGAAATGTCGTTCTCACTCATTCCTTAATTATTTGTCAATTCATGTCATTTTAGATAAAATTGTCTCCAAAATAATGACTTACGTGTAGTTGGAGAAACAATGTACCATAAATCTTCATGTTAAAGTGTGTAGTTGGGGAACCAACTTCATGTTGAATGTGTAATTGGAGTATCGATGTGTTATTTCTCGCATCATATACTGATTTGGAAAAATCATATATTTGTGCATTGGTACAATATTTTGCTGTTTTTGACACTAAAAAACAAGAAAAAATCTCTAGTTACAACTTACTCTTATCTTTATTTAAATAATAAAACATAAAAAAAAAATGATTCGCAGTATCTTTCCTTGGAAATTTATGCCTTAAGCTGTAAATCAAACCTGAAGTTTCCTGTAGATATAGCCACCACCATCGATGAGTCCAAATGCAAAAGCCAGCATGAAAGGGAAAAAAAGTACCCTTTGAATTGGATTACTGGATAGTGATGAACCTGCATCGAATTGGTTCGAAAAAACGGGGCAAGCTACCGGGATCTGCACTTCTTTTCAGTGGCTTCCAGTTGGAGAGGCTTAAGTGATTCAGAAAAAACGGGGCTAGCTATTGGGATCCGGACTGATCATTCGAAGTCGAGTCTGAACCATCCTGCGACTCTGCATCGCCATCTATGAAATATGTCAAATAAAGTGGCAGTGAGGTAAAATGGCCTCCAATGTATGCAGTATAGATAGGGGAAAAGATTGTCAAAGTACCGAAAAGTGACTTCACTGACGGCCTCTTTGGTTGGGAGACCTTCTTCTTCTTCAACTCGGCTACAAAGAGAAGGAAATGTCATGTTATTCAGACAAACGCAGTTTATACAATGTAATAATAATCAAAAGAAGCTTTAGCATCTTGAAATACGCATTCTTGCACATGATTCTCAAACCGATACCATGCTTGCCTACATACATATTTCGATAAATAAAGCAGAGAAAGAAGAATACTTATCCCAGGCACTTGACCATCATTGACAATTTCAAAATTTTTGTATGTGTATCCCACAAAGTTGAGGTCCTTTGAGGAACGCATCTGCAAAGCAGATGGATAATACGGTTATGTATGTCATGAATTGCCATGCCAGGTATAATATCATCCATGGATAGTTCTTAGTCTCGAAAAATGATGGAAAGAAAAACAAAGCAATGAATTTGTCATTAGCTCACAGCAGACTAAAATGCAATGGATAAATGGCTCAGATGCTAATACAAAATATACTTGAAACTTACTTTCCTCCATGGGCCAGATTTTGATGATGGTTTTCCAACCGGAACATCAGACTGCACGGCGAAAAATAAGCAAACATCATAGATGACATTAAAGTTGCAACACAAACAGCAATATGGAACCAAAATTTAAGGTATACAAGTACCTCATCGAACTTCTCAAAATTTTGAGTATCTAATTCATCATTAACCTCAGGAATAAATGCAGCGTCCATTTGATATATCCTATCCCAGTCAACACCTTCAAACCATGGATGAGCCTAGAGAAGTAAAATGAAGCAAGATAATCTCCTTCATTTGGAAACAAGTTTTAAGGAACAGATTCAAGAATCGAGAATAGATAGGATATATAAAACAACACCTTAATTTCACCTGCCCCATTTGATCCTAGTCTTTGATTGACATTGCACAAGAGTTTGCTAATCAGATCTTTTGCCTCTGGAGATAACTGGGCTTCTTCAGGAAACTTCAAATGATTTTTCCAGTTTACTATCTGTGAAAGGAATAAAAAATGTGACATTATTAGAAAAATGAAACTTGTTTAAATCCTCCTTTTTCTTCATAAATTCATTCATTTTTTATTAAATGAGATGGCTAGAGACGGAGCTAGAAATCAAGCTCACGGGTGGCAAAGTATAATTAGAAATAGAAAATGGGGGTAATGTCCAAAATAATTAAAATTTGGGACCCATATAGGTAAATATTTCAACTAATATTAATAATTTTCCTATATATCTTTTAATATTTTTTTTTTTGGGGGGGGGGGCAACCCCAACCTAAAACATAAGGAAAAAAAAAACTATGAAAAAATAAATGCTTTTATCACTAGATTATGAGTTATGACAATTTCTTTTCACATTCCAGTCTCAGCATAACCAGGACCAAATAAATGCTCCTCAAATGAAAGGAGCAGATATTGAAAACAGAGCTAACACAAGCTAAAGACAAAACCAGATGAAGTACCAAATCAAAAAAGGAAAAAGCACACAATATTAATTAGCGATATTTCTCAGGTTACCTTTCTACAAGTTGTCATCGGATCATCTGAATAAAAAGGTGGATATCCCACAAGCATTTCAAACATAATGGCACCAAGTGACCACCTGTGCAAAATAATTTTCATCAGTCACTACAGTCCATAAGATTGTCGGAGTAAGAAATTAAGGTATTATAGACATTATCGGTAGACACCATCACTTTATCTTATTATGTGTTATTGACAGATGGAAGTTAACCTTTTAGAATGGAGTCACCATTCTAGCCTGAAACTAAACATAATCAATTCTGTTTCTAAATTAAACAAGTTTGAAGTGTCAAACAAACCCAAACGGGTATTGGCATGTGAAACAAAATGGAATTTTATTTTGAAATGATTAACTACTAACCAATCACATTCCATTCCATAACCCTTCTTCAAGAGGACTTCTGGAGCAATATAGTCGGGAGTTCCAACAGTAGAAAAAGCCTGCAAATTCAAGAATTTGACCCAAAAAATATGAATCATCGAACAGTTGCTGCTGATTTTTTTCAAGAAGCTTGTAACCATTAATTTTAAGTCTAGAACATACAAACAGAAACAATTCTATTTACAAATATACAAAAGCAATACAGGGTCAGGGCCCTCATTCAGTGATCCCACGAGTGAAAAGATGTATAGATGAAACTATGTTTAATTCACCAGACAAAAGCAACATAGCTCAGAGCGACCAATGTATTACTTACAAGCATTCTTCGATTCTTTTGCCAATGCTCTAGTTGCTCTTGCTGTGTTCGTTTTGAAGCTCCCGAGCGTTCTTCAGTTTCAGAAATCTCATTGCTGCCTCCGACCGAAAAATCCTGTTCCTTGAGAGTACTGCAATCTAAAGGTTTACATAGTCCAAAATCTGACAATCTCAAGTGTCCATATCTATCTAGAAGCAAGTTGTCAGGCTTGATATCCCTGCAACATTTAGACTCCAAAGATTAACCTTTTGCCAGAGAAATAACCTTGACGGTTCAATTTGTCTATTTACTAACCTATGAATATAATTGTGCTCATGGATAGACTCGATAGCCAAAACTGTTTCAGCAACATAGAATCTAGCCTCATCATCAGTCAATATATCCTTTCTCATAAGTAACGTCATCATATCTCCACCAGGTAGATATTCCATTATAAGATAAAGGAACTCATCATCTTGGAACGAAAAGTAGAGTTTGACAATACAATTGCTGTCAACTTCAGCGAGCAGGTTCCTTTCAGCTTTCACATGCTCAACCTAAAATAAGATTGAAACCAGCCAAATGAATAGTATACATAACCACGACGCAACCATTTGGCCAGAATAAATAAATACCTGTCCTCTTCGAAGCATTTCTGATTTCGTAAGCTTCTTCATGGCATATACTTGGCCTGATGTCTTTTCCCTACAAATTCTAACCTGCACCATAGAATAAAAAATAAGAAGTAATCAAAAGGTCAGTTTTAATTGGATAACAAGGAAATTGAGTAGTCTATAGCATTAGTACTCCTTGCACAAGGACAAAACAGGTGGTGATCTATTAGAATTAACATTCCATAGAAGTATACCTCTCCAAACGCACCCTTGCCGATTATAGTTAATAATTCAAAGTCATCAACACCAATTTTATGCCTCTGAAGGCGCATGTACTCAGTTTCCTTTTTCTCCAAGAACTTCAGTAAGTTGTTTTGGTCTTCCTCGGAGACATCAGCATCCGCCAACTTCTTTTCCAGGACCATTCGTCTGTTAATCAGAATATGAGTTTCTATAATCTACTAAAATTTGAAAAATATTAACAAAATATATCCAATGTCATAATATCATTATAAAATCCGCTCAAAATTATTAACTACTCCGAAACCAGCTCGGTTCTGCTTATCATTTTTTTCGTAAAATGTTAGTTTTTCCAAGTGCAAAATTGAATCAATTATTTCAAAAATCATAAGAATTTTGTGATAAAATTATTTAATCAATTAAAAAGAAGGTGAGATAAGATGTCAAAATATGTTTATAACCGACTGCGATGGTGAGAACGTAACCACGAATGCAATATAAATTTCTTGTCTCTACTAATGACAATAATGTAGTCGGATTTCGCAATATATTTGAAACTTATATAAGAAAACGGAAGATACTTTAGGCAAAATTTTAAACATAAGGTTGGGAAGCCGTACCGCTCTTTTCTTTCTTGGAGACTCTTCATTTGCTCCTTGTAATGATTCTCAATGTACTGCTTGGCAGCGGCGACTTTTTGTTTGGTGACATTGGAGAGAGCTTCTTCGTCCAAATTGGCATCTTGATTCCCTTCTCCGCCGCCGCCGTCTCCACTGCCGGACGACGTTGGATTCTTCTTAGACGAAGACCTACTCTTATCCCTCGGCTGTAACTTCGACAGCCAACTCCTCGATGTATTTTCCTTTTCCTTTTCCATTTTCTCTAATCAAAAATCAAATTTCACACCTCAATCAAATTCCCCCAGCGGTCTGCATTTCAATACTAAATAAGTAATTAACCAAAAAAACGAAAAATTAAGGGGGAAAATAAACAGATATCTGAAGTTTTTGGAATGATGAGAAAATGGAAAAGTAAAGGCAACAAAAGAAATTAATGCTACTGCGTGGTTTTCGTTAGACAATACGATCCGCGAAAAGCTCTCCCGGGAATTTCGAATAGTTTTTCAAGAAACGGTAAGGTTTTTGGCGCGCGTGATTTCATTTGTGCCGTTGGCGCACGTTTCATAATTTAGGGATAGCCATGGGTTGGCCGACCCGATCGAGTTCGGCACAAAAATTTAACACCTTCACTTGATTTAACTAGATATTTTATAATTCTTCATTCGGTCTTAATTTAACTTGAATTTTAGAATAAAAATCTAAATTCGGTTCGGCATGAATAAAAAATATTTTTATTTTTATTCGACAAAATAGAGAGTTAGTTAAAAAAATACAAATAGATATGAACATTATAATAATTATTCTATTTTTATTAGGTAAAATAGGGAGATAATTAAATTATACTATATATATAAATAAAGAGAGATTATAGTAATTATACCTCAATATTTAGAATAAAACTAAACTATTATTTTAGGTCGGATCGGGTATTTTTCACTCTACACATGAACCCAACTCGACTTGACCTAATTCTCAAAAAAATCTTTGCTCTGGCCTGACTCAAATCTAAATATTTTTTTAAAAAAATTGGTCATATAAAATAAGATCGAATTGGAATCCGTTAGATTTGGGTCCAATTACCGTCCTGTTTCGTATATCTGTTTTTTTAACATACTTGTTTCGTATATCTGTTAAGAGTACATATTGAGAAAATATATAGGCCATGTTTGATAAACAGTTTTTTGGGTCAAAATTAGAAATTTGACCAGTCAAATCCGCTAACTCAGATGTTTGATAAATAGATGATTGTAATAGCGAATTGGGGTAGAATCTTTCATTTTGAAAAATCTCACTTTATGAGCTTTTTGAGTTAGAGGTTTGGATAAAAGACTTGTAAAAACTTTTTGTCATTGATAACAAATAAAATTAAAAAATAATTTCATAAATAATAAATTAACATATACATATAAATTTAATAATTAATAAAATTTTATTCAAATATAATTTTATAAATAAGAAATTAATATATACATTTAAATTTAATAATTATTAAAATTATATTAAAAACTAATTTCACAAATAAAAAATAATATATGCATCCTTCATGTATGTTTAGTGATGATATTAAAAAAATAATTTTCATAATATAATTAATATTAATTGATATAAAATAATAATAACTAAAAAATTATTCAAACAAGTATTGAATATAATCGTGTCCTTATATGTCATTTTGCTTATTCGAATAATCAAATAGCTGTCAGCAATCAGTTAATTTTACCAAACAATTTTATACAATCTGTTAATACAATTCATTAGTTAAATCAACTAATGCTATCAGTTAATATAATCCGCTATTAGTTATCCTCTAATTGTCAAATAGAACCATAGATCTTGCTGCATTTAATCCACCTATGTGCTTACATAAAGATAATCATAACTTTCTTTAAAAAAAAATCTATATGGAATATCTATGTTAAATATTTGTATAAAATTAAAAGAGGATGACGTTAATCTATGAAATTTGGGTTTATGTATTTGTGTATATAAAATAGTGTGTATTAAAAAATATAAACAAGTATTACCGTATAATCATATCAGTATATTTTACAAAAATATTTATATAAAATTTAATACATTAATAATTTATATTATTGGTGAGAGTGTACAAAAAATAATTTACATGATGCAAATTAAGAGAATTATCTCATAATAAACCTCTGCAATACCTGATTCAGATTAAACAATCAATTCAATCCACATTCGTTAATCAATAAGTTGGATATCAAGATTATACAAAAATATATATTATATAAATTTCTGCAAGTTCATATAGTATTAACCCAATGGTATTTTTGATCTCAAACATTTTATTTTTTTATCAAATTGAATCAAACAAAACTTACGTAATTTATTGCCCTTTTACCCGATTCGGGTTCTTTTGTTTTGCCTTTTAGCTGATACAAAACTCAATGAATTAATATTTGGTGTAATGGTATCTATTATTTTTCGGTCACATTTTATAGATAAATTATTTAAATTTAAATTATCTTTTAAGAATAATAATATATTTTTTTTCATTTAGAACACTCGAAGGTTCTTTATGTTTAAAACAAAATTTAAAGAAGAGATACATTCTAGTTTATTTTGTTAATTTTAACTATAATGAATCATGTGATAACCACTTATTGATGGTTTTCTTTGAAAAAAATAACATGACTGGTCTAGTTGCCACCTATAAATAAGTCTCTTGCACTAGAAGTAAGATTGGAATGGAGAAGTTTATGACACTGGTGCAGCTGCCACCTAGTGGTATCTCAAAAGATCAGAAAGATTATAGGTAAGAAATTTTTGGAAAAAAATTTAATTAAATCCCTGAATTTTATGTACCTAATTAAGTCCTTAAAATAAGAAATTAAATCATTTAAGCTTTTGAACCAAAAGATTTAATAAATTAAACTCTTTAACTAATTTTGACAATTAAATCTTAACAATTTTTTTGGATCTGTTGGTTTAGAATGTCATATGTTTTCACTTGACAACTTCTTTTCTCCGACGACCCCTATTTCATAAAAGCATAGCTCTTCCTGGTCAAATAAGTAGAATTCTGGACATCTCATTCCCTGCAAAAGAGCTCTCATTTTGAAAGCAACAAAGAGCACTTGCATAAACCTTCGCATCATCAAACAAACACAAAGAGGGGTGTAAGAGTCGCCTCATCTGCAAGAAGCTCCTTAAGAACACGATTTATTTGCCTGTCTTCAACCACCATTGTCAGTGCCATATTTACGAGCTCATTTGACAACACATAGTCCTTGTCCTTGAGTCCAGAATTGCACTAATGATGATCGATTTATCTGAAGCTTGCTGCATTTCACGGATCCATGAGCTGTGAGAGAATCCTTTCTCTCTCTTCTTCTGAAACCTTATTAAACATCCACAATTCTGAACCTGCCTCCAGAACCTAAAAGTTAAATATGTCTGCGGGTCCTGTGATATTTTTTTTTGAATTGAGGGTTTTAAAATTTTTATAATAAAATAAAATTGTAAAATATTAAAATTTATCATATTACGATTGTTTCTTATAAAATAAAAAAATTTAAGCATATGAAACTAAGACAATGTCACAAAACAACTTTTATAATCGTGATATTTTATTTAAAAAATGTCATCCTTCAAACACTATTAGAAACAAAATCATCAACCAAAACTTTATAGTCTACTTTCTCCAAAATATCATTCTACAAAAAATTCTTATTTATGTCCATCCTAAGACAATGTCACAAAACAACTCTTCGTGACAATTTATTTAAAAAATACTATCTTTCGGACGCTCATAGAAGCAAAATTGTCAACAAAATTTTATATGCAATAATAGAATTAGAAAACATATTACCTTCAAAAATGTCAAAATAATCAGTGGCCCCGCTTTTTTCGGCAAGCAAAAACTCTCTACGTAACTTCAACTCCAAATACAATTCATTTCCATCAATATCAGATTGTCCTTTATTTTTGAAAATAAACTCAAAATAAGCACAATGAGACTTTAGACTCGCGTCATCTAGTGGCTGCAACTTATGAGAAGTGAACAAAAACCTAAATTTTTTTCATAGTCTTGGTATTGTTCAAATCTCCTATTAAGAGAAACAATAGCTTGATCAAAGTTTTAAAAATTTTCAAATTCTCCAATTAAAAATTCAACCTTCAAAACACTAATTAAAAATAGTAGTAAAAACTTTTTTAACCTTTAGAAGATGAATATTACTATTTAGTAGTTGAATCTAAAGTAATTGAAGAATATTGAAATTAGGATGGACATAAATAAGAATTTTTTTGTCCGTTAAACACCATAAATTTAGTGGGTTTTTTTAGGAAGAATTGATTATAATTAAATTATTGAGATAATAAGGAGAAAAATTAGAAGGTTTTTTTTTTGGAAATTATTTATTTGGTTAGCAAATTTTTTTCAAAGTGTGTGACCCCAAATTTTGGGGCCATGTAACATGTCATATGCTACACTTGTGAATGAACTGTAAATTCTTTTGGAGTTGAAAATGGTTTTGATTTTTTGGGTAGATTAGAGTTCAGGACCGGTGAAGAAGAGTTTAATCAATCAAATCCGGGATTTAATTTAGAACGAAGAACATTTAGGCTTTTGAAAATATTCTTAGATTTTTTGTTAATTGAAACAAAAAAAAAGAGAGAATTTTTTTTGATGTTGTGCTTAGTTTTGATCTTGAAAAAACATAAGAAAATGGGGATTTTGGTTTTTCTTAGGATAAAATAGGAAAGACGAGGAAAAACATAAGAAAAACAAAGAGTTGTTTTTTTTGGCTTCTATATGGAAAAAAAGGGAAAAGGAGATTTGGGTGTTATTGTGGATTGGAGAGGGAATTTTTGGAAGAACAAACGATGAATTGGGTTTGAATATGAGTTTTTGATCCGAAAATAAGAAGAAATCTAAGAATTTAAGTTTTTATTAGGATCAAATATGGTGAAAGAATGAAGTTTTAAAAGTTTGAGGGTTAAATTTAAAATTTAGTTTTTTTATTAACGTGTCACGTCATCGTATTAATAGAAATTAACAGTTGGGTGACCAAAAGGATAACGGTCGAAAACATAAATGTCAAAAATAATCTTTTTTTTTCAAATTGGGTGACCAAAATAGAACACGCTTCTAAATAAAAGGGACTTCCAGTGAAGTATACAAGGTATGATCTTGGTTTAGCAAGAAACTCTTTTTGGGGAAAAATTGTTTGCAAATATATGTAAAGAGAAACATCTTTATATGGTCGCGTACCAGCTTTGCTGATCTGTCTTATGGCCTGGAGTTTTAGGGTGATGAAATTTATGAGTTGATAAATCAGTTGAAATTGAGCATTTGGTAAAATAAGATTTGGGTTGACAATTCTCATATGACCTTTGATTTAACTCAAGGCATTGGGTAAGAAGTTCATATCAGGGAAGACCATGCTTGTATTTATGTGATTCAGGCTCGCAATCAGTGAGATCTGCTGTTACAGCTTCTAAGCCCCCCAAGCAAACCAAAACAATGCATTCATCATATGACCTTTGATTAAACAATGCTTGTGCCTCATATCCCTAGGAAGATTGAAGGGGTAACCTTAGGCAACAGGGTTCGGAAAACATAATATATTTTTCCAATCATTCTTATTGGTTACAGTAAGAATAACTAATGGTATTGGCAGGTCCAATTTCAGATCAATAATTGGACAAATCCTAGAACCCGTCAGCACTCAGCAGAGTTCCTCAAACAATATCTAAGCAATAAAATCACAATTCAACTATACTGGTGAAGAGACACGAAAATCATATAATCGCATGCTCGGTTACTAACAGATTCCAGATACAGGAGAGGACAAAGCAATGACAGTAACACTGACAGAAGATGGAAAAGACTATATGCTGCATTTTATAGCTGGCGCCTTCGTTATTCACCTTATGAAATGTGCTACATTTGATTGCAGGCAAAACATAAGGATTCCGAGGGGAAAATAGAATTTAAGAACAGCATAATGAGTCTACAACTAAATTTAATTCCTCGAATGAATTAAAAAAAAATACGACAAGGGTAACTTGACAGAACTACATCAAAACATCCATTGCTTCCCTCCCCTTGGAAGGATTTTTTGGCAGGTCAGTTATACATTTAATAATAAACAGAATAACTTCATTGAAAACCAAAATGAGAACAATCTCACTAGTCAGAACTATCAAAATGCAAGTGGTCTTCAGTTCTTGTCTTCATCATTAATTAGCCCGAGCTACTAAGTAGCGACACCAAATCACCCTTTTTCATTTTGGAAAACCCCTTTAACCCACGAGATTTTGCAAGCGCCCTGAGTTCTGGCAGCTTCAATGCACTTAAGTCCTCATGTTCTGTCTGCTGTTCTCTGTCTTCCTCCTCAACATCCTCAACATCAGAAGATTCATCCTCCGACAAATCATCCAATACATCAGATTCTTGATAGATTGACTCGGGCTCAATCTCGAGCTCCGACTCAGATTCAGACTCTAGCTCCTCCTCTATTTCAGGCACATGATCGGCTGTAGGATGTGACTCAGAACTCAAATTTCTCTTCCTATCGAAATTGACTGTCTCCTCACCGGAATAAATTGTTTGATATTTCACTTGTCGAACAGGTGACTTTCGTCGGAAATTTGATGTTGGTCTGCTTAAGCTAGGGGCAAAGAATTCTTTGGTCTCACTCCTCGCTCTATCGTTTGAACCAAAGAAACTGGAGCTTTTATCTTCATTAGAAGAGCCATTAACTTCTGGATTATCTAAATTCAAGTCTCTGCTGTTGCCATTGCTGTTGTTTTTCTTACCTTGTTCAACTGAGTGCTTCCGCAATAGCTTTAGGAGAGAATCAACTGTTTCACTCTCTTTGCCCTTTCCCTGTGAGGCTTCAGTTTTCTTTTCTTCTTTAACTGCAGCTCTTTCTCGCAGTTTAGCTTGGACCTTCCGAAAAAGCTCCACAATCTCCTTCTCTCTTGGACCTGGGGCTGCAGTGGCTTGAAATTTTGTGGAACCAGAAAGGGAGAGTAATGGTCCATTTTTCGAAGATATCATCTCAGATTCATCTATATTTTCAAGATTCTCTCTCTCTTCATTTTGCCTATTCCTCCCTCGAAACCCATGTCTTTGCCTCGAGAAGTCAGGGTTTCTCCTGTGACCACTAGAACCTGCTCTGCACAAAACAGATGTTCCCCTCGAACTACATTTCAAAGATCTAATCTTCACCTGTGCACAAATTTTGTGGTCGCTATGGGAAGAGCAAGGAGAAAGGGTCACCGCTCTTCCAGAAATGCCCGAGTAGGAGAGAAATCTGCGGTCTGTTGGTCCATAACCTACAACAGATCAGTACCGAATGACACAAAGTTAAGAAAATAACCATTTAAGAAGCAGTATTATCTTTGGGCTTAATCCTTTCCCCGTAAAGCACTTGCCAAAAATCCAAATAAGTATCATAAACCGACACTCTAGCGCGGAAACTACCTTAGGCAAATCGCACAGTGAACATCAATCTTCACAAAGTTGCAATAACTTTAAACAGTGCTCACAAAGTTCTAATAATCTAGACTATAAAAATCAAACCTTCAACATTAGCTAATACTCTTTCGAATACATACCAACCGAAGTCTATTCGACTTAATTTTACCACGCACTAGGGATGGCAGACGGGTACAATTTTGTGGATTCCGCACCCGCCGCAGTTGGGGTGGGGATGAGTATGAGTTTGGTAGGTAGTGGGCGGGTGTGGATGTAAAAAGTTATACCCGCCGTGAGTAGTGGGTAGGTAATGAATTTTAGAACTTACCCGCCCCGTATCCGCCCGCATCCACCCGCCCCACCCCACCCCACCCCACATCCGCCCGTCCCGCCCACTGCCCACCATATGAATTATGGACCATTATGAATTTAAGAATAAGTTCACAACCTATTCTGTAAACCCTAAGATTTTAAAAGATGTGTCTTATAATTTAACCAAATCTTAGGATATAAAACATTTTTTTATAATTGTCTACCACCATTAGTTAGTTAAATGCAGTTAAGTAAAATTTATACCGGCATAAATATGCTTTAGTTAAGTTAGCTATAGTTAGTTAGTTAGTTGTAGTTAAATTTATACAAGTGTAAATGTATTATATATATATTCACTTGATAAATCAATAAAATATGCGAAGTTTTACTCTTCTTTACACAAGTTTATGGTTTATTTTTACATAATTTGATATTAGTAGTGGCTTGCCAAGTGGGTACGAATTGAGCGGTGGACACCAAGTTAGGTAGTAGGTATGGGGATGGATTTAAGAATGAACCCGCTTGGGCGGGTGTGGATTTGAAAAATGGTATCAGTCATTGGTAGTGAGTAAGTGGTAGATATAAAAATTTCAAATGGGTATGGATATGGGGAGGGTTATCCGCACCCGCCCTGCCCAGTTGCCATCCCTACCCCGCACCAGCACCGTACGAAAACAACCGAACAAGACACGATTTTTCCTTCTCCTCTGGCTCATCACAGGGGAAAATTAATTACTATAGATTCTAATATCAACTGTATAATTCAGTAATTTTTCCTTTCAAAAAATGCAACTAAAAAATAACAGAAAACAAGAGAATTCAGATCTAAACAAATTTAACATGTCAACCTGAATTATTCAACAAAGCATTTCATAGAATCCAGCATGAACAGTCAAAATAATCGAAGGATAAGATTAAACCAGCAAATTTAGAATAAGTAAAAAATGGGGAAAAAACACCCATTATTGAAAACTGGGATGTGTGTAGAAAACACTTGTTACAACCATGAATCTCGAGTTGAACACACATTTCCTTTCATTTTCTTTTTTTTCCCCTGGTAACCAAACAAAAAGCAAAGAAATTGAAAGGAATGCACAGACCCCCAAAATAAGAAAAGAATAGAAATGTTTACCAGGAACGTTATTGGAAAGGAGATGAAGTGCATGCGACATGAGTTGAGGTGGAACTTCAAAACAAAGCGTGGTGGCGGTTTTGCATTCTCTTTCGCAGGGTTTTCTGTGCGTTGTTGCGCCGAGACACTGATAAGGGAGTCCCTTGGTAATTTGTGATTTTGTTTATGGGCAATTCCGGGTTAAGGAATTAAGAGGCCTTCTGGCATTGTCTAATGTATCAAAACGGGAAAGGCCCATTTCGTATTCATTTTTAGGGATGGTAAAAAAAAAAAACCCGAATCCGACGAGCTCTGACCCAACCTGTAAGTTAATTTTTTTTTTAATTTTTGGTTTTTGGGTCTAGTTTTAAAGAAATTTAATTCGCGTTCAGGTTTAGGGTAGATATTCCATACCCGGTTTATTTATAAATATACATTTATATTTATTATATATTATATTTAATATTTTTATTAATTTTCTTCGGGGCAGATCAAATTTTTTATTAAAATTTTGGGGCTGGGTCGGAGTCGGGTTATACTTTTATTATATCGTGTCGGGTCAGATCGGAAATAAAAATATGTTGAACTCGGGTCGGATCAGGTTGAGACTTTAAATTTCTGAGTTAGGTCAGGGCGTTCAAAAAATCCGCCCAGTCCCGTTGCCATCCCTATGACCGTTTTTTTTTCATTTTTCTTAGTATATAATATAAATTTAGGATGAACATGGTGGCTTTTTTAGGGAAATATTGCAATTAGAATGATATTTAGGGAAATGGGATATATGAGTTTAATTTAGTTTTTACGGTGAATGCTACAGTGTTTAAGTAAGTCGTCATCTGTAGCTGGCAATACTTAATATATTATATATATATTTAATAATTTTTATCTAGGAAAGAGAAAATGAGAAATTTATTCTTAATGAATTTAAAACCTACAATCTAAGAGAGAAAAAGACGTCAATTGAAAACTTTTAACAACTTACTTTAAAGATTGTTAACTTTATATATTTTTAGAAGCTTGTAAACCGTCATTTTGTAACGACGATCTTATTTTTTAAAATAATATTTTATTGATATCGCAAACAAGTTGGTTCCAAGCATGATTAAACTATGCAACCTTTGACCAGAGTAAAATATCAATAAAAATGGGATTGCCATGTGTAAATGACAATTTGCAAGATTTCAAAAAAAATAAAATATTAAATGTGGCTACCTAGAGATGCTGATTTTACAACATGTACCTCATTTCCTTAAATATGATTTCTAAATCCATTATTTCCAAGGGTTAAATTAGGGAGACGAGAGGTTAAGGGTCCGTTTGATTTTAGAGAATAGATCATATTTTTATTTAAAAAAAAACGATGAAGAAAACGTATTTGGTTGATAAATTAAAAAATATTTTTAAAAAATAAAAACAAAAATAAGTGAAAATTTGAAAACATAAAAAAGATGTTTTCATTGAAAATGTCTTAGGAAAGTAAAAAATATGAAAACAAGAATTTTTTAATTTTAACTCCATTTTAACCCGGGTTCAAATCCTTCTAATGCGATTTTTTAAATCTTTAGTTTATTTACTCATATTTTATTTATTATTATACTAATATTTTTCTAACTAAATTTTATTTTAATTATTTAATAATTATTTTTCACTTCTATTTTGAAAAGTTACATATCAAACACATTTTCACTATTTTTATTTTTGAAAACAAGTTTTCATTCCTATTAACCGAGCATGTTTTCTAATTTTTAGAAAACTAAAAATGAAAATTATTTTCTGAAAAATAAAAATAAAAAACAAAAATAAAAAATATTTTCTAAAACCAAACGGACCCTAAATCTTTACAATAAGGTTGAAAATTTTATTTTGATTTATTTACATTTCATTTGATTTTGATACGAGCATTAGGGCCCAAGATCGAACCCTTAGACATGACAAGTTGATTTTTTTCACATGGTCCGATTGCGAGAGCAAAGTCAAGATAATTCAAGATTAAGCTACACTTAACAATACTAGAATTTGTGAGCAAGGGTCTACAAGCCTTCTTGAAGAATCAAGCTGATCATCTTGGACAAGAGGTTGGAGATATTTCGCAAGTCTAGAATGTCAACCAACTTACAACGACTTTTTGAGTACGATTTGAATGTTTATGGATCAACATGCCTTCTTAAAGTTAACCATATATCTCTTAACTTTCCAACGCATCTTGAAACACGTTAATCCGATATCAGAAGCTCAAGTTAAGATCAATTTAGTGAAGACATCACATGCAGAAATTTTAACTCACAAATTATGAAGCCCGTTGTGATGAATCCATGTAAAATTCTATCTAAAAGCAATTTATAATGCCTTGGACGAATTTAAACAGCCCAATAAGAGGATTTATAGTCTTTTATTTTATCTTTATGTCATTCAAATAATTAAAAACAAGAGTTGAATCTAGACCGTTAGATCTCCCTTGTTAGATTAGATTAATGTCATTGCTTACTTGGCCAAGGTTAGCCACCTATCACCTTTGGTGGTTTAATCTCATCCGTTGAATTTAGGCTAGATTATTATTAGGGTTTTCTCATTGCTTTCTCTTAGCCTATAAAAAGGAGGTTGCCTCTTCATTGTAAGACACAACTTTCTTTCTTGATTTCAGTCCATAAATGTTTACTGAGTACATTTTTGCAAGTGCTAATACTTGTGTTTTCGAAGTTGCTCATCGCTTTCTTGCAATAAGAATCGTGGTGAAACCATCTTTGTCACACCCTCACACCGACTTAGAAGTAAACCAAGCCAATAGTGTTAAAGGCTAAATAAAAGACTAACTTGCAACACAAGTTAGTATTCGAATAACCCCAAAATAAGAAGTAGAAAACTTAAACATCTTATTTTCACATTACCTACCATTTTAGATTGATATTTAAGTTCAAAAAGTACTTAAGAGAATAACTTATTTACCAAGAAACATTTTTAACTTAAGGTTTGTTACTATATATTCATAACATAGCCCATTTAACTTAATTTAATTCATAATAGGCTCCAATTTATTTCATAGATTACCAATTAACTAACAAACAAATGATTACTCTAGCCTGATCAAGCATGCGCATACCTCCCTAATACATTTGACATCTATGTTTTTCACAATTAAACTTTTATAATCAAGTTACCATAATCATGCTTTTAACAACTACTAGATCATCTAGTATTATTGTAACCTTCTCAAAAGTACTAATTCCATGTCTATTTTACAGTATCTTTGCTTGTCTTTGAGCATATTTAGTTGCATTTAGTTGTTAAAAACATGCATTTGCATAAGGAGTTTAGAATTGGGCTATGCCAGTGTGAAGTGTTGTTTGTTGGCAATATTGCAGGCACGACAGAGTAGATCAGCGCAGGAAGGAAGCAATGTTAGGGAGGATGCCGAGTAGATGTTGGCAGTGAAGGAACAAAAAATTACCGAAGCACCGGTTGGTAGAGAAGAAGTGTTTGATGCCCGGTCGAGTGGACGATGAACCATTGATGACGTCAGCCCTAAGATTTAAACGCTGGATAAGATGATCATATTCCTTATCCTTGAGCATTCAAATTCAAATTCAAGGCTTATCCTAGGTCATCCGTGCACGCCTATTTAAAAAACTCAAGCAAGCACTTGAAAGGGGCGATTGGGAAGGAGAAACTCATTGACCATAATCGGCTGCACCAAGGAGACGTGGTTCGATCGAACTTGACCTAGAGCTTGGACTAAGAAGGGTTGCATCGAGAGACCCTCTTCTAGCCAATTCTCTTTGTCAATTTTATTTTTATTTATTTTAAATGATGATGTTGGTAAAAAATGATGAAGGTTTTTGGTTTGTTAACCTCACCATGAACTAATTTAATAGTTGGTGAGGGATGTTTGCGTTGAACGCTATTTTCATGTTTTGTCTTTAATAATTAAAATGCCTCGACATTGTTTTCCCTATCTGGCATGTTCTTCAATATTTTACAATAGTTGTGCCAAGCGAGAGCTGACATTGTTGGCTTATTGAACTTTAATATCTTAACAGACTTAGGGGACAACGATTTGTTGCCAAATACTAAGGAGAGATGCTTCAAAAGATGATATTCAAGTAGATGAACTTACTTCGAAAGTGATTCTACCCCTTAGGAGTATAGATTGGAACTAAATCAAATTGATTTATGAAAAAACTTCATTATAGAGATATAAGGGTTTTTGCATAGTTAATTTAGGGCTTTGCCATCGAGAGAGGCAGCGCCAACTTAAATCTGCTTGGAAAACAATGCCAAGACAGACGTCATTAAAGGCTGGCATGGTAAGTATAGTGTGAAAACCAGGCATCATTTGCTAACGCTCATCACTTATTTGAAACTCTCTTTGCTAACACTGTTTTCTTCTATTTCTTTTCTCTTAGAATATTTCCAAAACCAACTTCAATTTAAACCACATTTTCCTTGACATGTAAAAACTCGAAGCAATTAAAACTCTTGGTCAATCCCTATGGGATAGATAACCAGCTTATTGTTGTATTACTTGTAAGACCGTGTATACTTGCACGCAAAAGACTTAGTCTTGGCACTGTTTTCATACATTTCCAACATATTTTCTACCATTTTTCCAAGCACTCTCACAGTTGCAACAAGTTTTTGGCTTCGTTGTCGGGGATTGCAACAGAGTTTGTTGTTTTTAATTTTACTTGTCTTCTTTTTATTTTTGTTTTTATTTGTTTTGACCGGTGTATGACCAAAAACCGTCATGTGGTGGAATATTGGCTATACGATTCAAAAATAAAAAAAACCTTGCGAAGGTTAAAGAAAAAGATTCGAGAGATGGCTCAACATGGTAATGGATGAAATGGTGTGTTAAACAATGATCCACTTAATAACAATGGAATACCACCAGCTCATGTTACCCCGGCTAATAATGTGGAAGAAGAGAGACCTATTAGAGAACATTCGACACCAAACATTGACAATTTGATGCTAGGACTAATTGGTCTCGAGGTAAATACACCTAATTTTGAACTCAAGCAGGTAATGATACAAACACTTTTGAATGTAGAACAATTTGATTGAGCATTTACTGGAGACCCAAGGCAACATTTGAAGCAATTCATGGAGATTTGCCAGCTATTTCAGCAGCCTAGAGTATTAGAGGATACCGTGAAACTAAAATTATTCACATTTTCCTTGAGATGTAGAGCAAAGACTTGGCTCAATTCTTTGCCACCTGGCTCTGTCACCTCATGAGGGGGACCTATGCCAGAAGTTTTTGACGCGTTTCTAGCCACCGACACTCACTGCTAAGTTGTGGGGTGAGATCATTACATTCAGGCAAGCTGAAGATGAAACCTTATATGATGCTTGGGAAAGATTTAAAGATTTATTGAGAAGATGTCCTATGCATGGATTCCTGAATTGGACCCAAATACAAACTTTCTACAATGGATTAAATGCACAAGCAAGGATTGTTGTTGATGCTTCGGCAGCCGGTTCGTTGCTTGACAAGAACTATATTTAGGCTGTTGGCATCTTTGAGAGGATTTTAATTAATGATTTTGAATATCCTGTTGCTAGACTTGAGACCGAAACCAAAACTAGTAGAAAATTAAAGGTGGATGAATTAACATCTATTCATGCTGAGATTTCCAATCTCACCCGCATGGTGATAACTTTGCAAAGGAGCAACGAGTCTCAAGAAGTTAAAGCACTAGATCCATTCTGCACCATTTGTGGCGAGAGCCACCATGTGGATGATTGCCCTGCCAACCTTGAGTCGATAAATTATGTTGGCAATATAAATCACAATTTTAATTCTAACACATATATTTACAATACAGGATGAAGGCAGCACCCAAATTTATCCTGGATGAATCAAGGAGGCAACCAATATAATGCCCAAAAGTAGAACAACCATGCCCAACGTCAATACAATGCCCAACGTCAGAACAATGCCATGCCAGGGGTCAACCAGAATGTCATGCCACAAAGGGCACAAAATAATTCTTATGGAGGACAAAGGAATAACCAGAGGGCTTTGACGAAATACATAAAAAGGAATGATGCAACTATCCAAAGTTTGGCAACCTCTATGAGAAACTTGGAAATCCAGATTGGACAGCTCGCCAATTAGCAATAGACCCCGATGAATTTTGCTAAGTGATACAAAAGATGCCCGGCAGAAAAACAATGAACAATGCAAAGTTGTAACTCTTCGGAGTGGGAAATAATGTGAGGCTGAGACAACCGTCAAGCAGTCAGTTCATTGCCAAAAGAAAGAAGAGGACCAACAGATGAACCAAAAGAACCAGAAAACAAAGAAATAGGCAGTAACAGTGCCAATGAGCATACTGATGCCAGCAATCAGACTGTTGCCAACGAGCATACTGATACCAGCAATCAGACTGATGCCAACGAGCAGATTGATGCCAGACAACAGTCTGATGCCAATAAACCATTGGCAAGGCCGACAGAACCAACATATGTATATCCACCTCTACCATTTCCACAAAGGTTACAGAAGCATAAACAGGATCAACAATTTAAGCTTTTCTTGGAAGTGCTTAAGCAATTGCAGATTAATCTTCCATTAGTGGAAGCACTCGAGCAGATGCCTAATTATGTTAAATTCATTAAGGATGTTTTTTCCAAGAAAAGAAAACTGGGTGATTTTGAGACTGTAGCGCTCACCGAGGGATGCAGTGCCATGGTACTTAATCGGTTACCAATAAAATTGAAAGATCCAAAAAGTTTTACTATCCCGTGTACTATTGGCAATAGATTCATGGGCATGGCACTGTGTGGCTTGGGAGCTAGTATTAACTTGATGCCGATGTCGGTGTTCAAAAAGCTTGGTATTGAATCAAGGCCCACTATCGTGACACTTTAGCTGGCAGACCAATCTTTTGCACATCCTAAGGGTAAGATTGATGATGTGCTGGTAAAGGTAGAGAAATTTATATTCCCAACTGACTTTATTATTTTAGATTATGAGGCCGATGTAAATGTCCCAATTATATTGGGAAGACCTTTTCTTGCCAATGGTTGAGCTTTGATTGACGTGCATAAAGGAGAATTAACAATGCGCATGAATGATCAGCAAGTTACATTTAATGTATTTCAAGCTTTGAAATGTGCAGATGAATCGGAGGAATGCCAAGCAGATGATAGGATGAAGTTCATTCTTAAAGTGTACGTGGCATGGCTGTGCCAAGAAGCTGATTGTGATGCCAGCGAGACTAATAGTGAAGGAGAAACAAGCATGGACATTGAAGAAGTAAGCTATGTCAAACATCCAGAACCACTGGAGTTGGATGGCAGGAAGATGGTGGCACCAAAACCATCTATTGAGGAGCCACCAGAATTGAAGCTTAAACCATTGCCAGACCACCTCAGATATGCATATTTAGGTAAACGCTCAACTTTGCCAGTGATTATTTCCGCTGATCTAACCAATAATCAGGAAGGAAGATTTCTAGAAACTTTAAGTAAGCACAAACAAGCGTTGGGTTGGAGCAGACATTCGGGGTATTAGTCCAACTATATGGATGCATAAACCTGGAAGAATATCATGGCAAAACAATTGAAGGCCAAAGAAGATTGAATCCGAGCATGAAAGAAGTCATGAAAAAGGAGATTATCAAGTGGCTGGATGCCGAGATAATCTATCCCATATCCGATAGCTTGTGGGTTAGCCCGGTGCAATCCGTGTGTAACGACCTCATTTTAAAATTCAAAATTTAATTATTTCGTTTCCAATGGGATCGCTAAAAAAATGAGTAGTAGGTTTCCCTTGGTTTTTTCTGGAAAATGGAAAATTCATTAAAATTCGTGTCTTTTGAAAAACAGTAAAACTTGGAGTCGCCACCGGCCACTGAGGTAGGCCGGACACCATAAAACCAGAGATTCGATCAAAAACAGGGTTTGAGAGTCGGTTATGGATGTGGAAGGTTTTGGCACCCCCACACCGTCAAAAATTGGTATTGTAAAAGAAAATAAATAATTACCGCTTTATTAATATTAAACTTTCCGAATTAAAGTGACGATTAAGTTAAAATCCGGTTATACGTGCGAGCAAATTTTAAGAGCCTCGTTATTCGAAAGTAAACAGCAAGACCACCATCACTACGTTGATACTGGTGGCATTTACTCCCGAATAAAAAAGCCCCGCATTAGCAAATTATATTCCGGATGCAACTTTATAACATGGCAAATATAATACAAAGAAAAACATGAGACAAATGTACAAATAACGTATCCCAAACATCAAATGTTAAATCACTATACCATATGAAGATTATACTATGTACATATAATAAGGTACTACATATGTATATATATAAATATAAATACGTATAAATATATAAAAGTTTGGTTTTGGCAGTAGCCATAGTTATGTATTTACCTTTAAAATATATATTGTAATATACAAACATATAATATATATATAAATCATATATGTTATAAACATATACATAATACACATATATCGAAAAACGAACATTATATGCTATTTATAAAAACATATAATATATATATATATACATATCAAAAATCATATATTATACTATATAAAAGCCATTTATCCTATGCTAATACATAAATCATATATTATATAAAGAGGAGAAAAACATATATTATATACTAATATGTAACATATATGTATATATCAAAGCCACATTACATACATCTATGTCATAGCAAGGCAAGAAAAGCTAAATAAACACAAAAAAACACAATAGAGGACTCGAACAAACACGAACATCAAACTCAACTATTACACTACGCAAGAGTAATACACATATACGTGTATATATATATATATTATAATGTACGTATGTATGCACACATAGAATATACATAGCATATAAACTTAGATAAGGTACAAGATATAAAAAAATGATATATGGCACGTAACATAGGGTATAATAATAATATGCATAATACGCATAAAAACTAAGACACTTAAAACGTAAAAAACAAGTACACTTTAACATATTGAAGATAAATACCCTATAATATATATATATATATATATATATATATATATATATGCATGTAACGAAGATAACATGGTACATAGTATATACATGATGGGCAACCCAGGTTAAGGAAATACCAAGCCCAACAAGGCTGGGCTGTAGTCTATATGGTGAAGTGGTTGTTAGAGCGGGTAACCTCCGGATCTGGGGCGGGTCAAGCTGCTGCGCGGGTCAACAGATAATAGGGGTTAACATCCCCTTCCCTTTAGTTTTTCAACTTTACCTAATAATAGCAAATAAACACTACACTTCCTCAGAAAATCCTAGCCGACAATGCCGCGTCTTTTTCACCACCACCGTCGCTCCGGCGAGTTCTCCGGTGATCCGAGGCCGCCACGACAGAGCTTTCAACCTCCCATTTCTTTCCATCAGTTTAAGTTCTCTCAAAACAAGCCTACAAGCCTTTGAAACAAGGCACGATCAGGGGATATTTTCTTCGTCAGATCTCTAACGTTCGCCGTTGGATCTATGCGAAACCAGGATATGTTTCTCATCACGACGTGGGTTCGTCTCTCACCGTTAGGATCGGCCATTAGAGGCTTAGGTCATCGGAAACCGTGGTGACCGAAAAGGAAAACCCTTCCTCCCTCTTTTTTTTTATCCTCTAAAAAAACATTCCTCCTAGAGTGTTACCAGTACACTAAAAGCTTTTTTTAGTTTAGCTTCAAAATCAACGAGGCTCGGATTTGTGCGAATGAAAAAAGAACGAAAAAAACTATAAAAAAACTTGTTCTTGTATTTCTCTTCCTTTCAGTTCGAGGAAAAAGCTCCCCTTTTTATAGTGTTTGATGCCGGTTTTATAAACAAAAAAAATACAATGAATTTCAAAAAAAAAAAAAAACTAATAATCCCCATTGGTTTGCTATGGTACTCTAATGTTTTTGTTTTTTCATGCATGTGGGCTTTCTGCCGTTGTTTCTAATTTCTATCCTTGAGCCTTGCATGCGGTGGTCGATGGAAGAGGGGCCGTTCTTGGCATTTTGCGCCTCGGGTGGCACAGGGATGCAGAGGAAAGAGAACCGACAGCTTTTGTAGAGCGCGTGGTTGCGTACGAAATGGTAAAGCTGGGCGGTGATCTTAACGCGTGCGTGAGAAGAGATCTTGGCCGTCTGTTGTACCTCTAATCCAAAGGTCACGATGGAACGGAGCTTGGGCACAAAGGGGGGAGCCTTCAGTGGAATGATCTGGACCGTCAGATCTCGCCAGATTTGACGGTCGCCATGTGATAGCGCAAGAGACATAAAATGGGTGTTAGGGCTGATTAGATTAGGTTTATTTTGAGGGCCTATCGGGCCTGCTGTAATATATGTACTATATATATATATTTTGGGCTTAGTTTTAATTTAATTGTAAATGGACTGAATATATATATATATATATTGGGCTTTTACTATTTAATTTAGTCTTTTGGATTTTTGTGTTTTAACTTTTGTTTCAAAATAATAATAACAATGTAGCTATAATAATAATAATAATAATAATATAATAATAATAATAATAATAATAATAATAATAATAATGATGATGATGATGATGATAGTAATATATAATACTAAAAATAACATATAATAACAATAACTTACAATCGAACACAATAATACTTAATAATAAAATAAATACTAATATTAGTAATGTTTTGGGGTTTTTATAAATAAGTAATAATAAGATAATAATAATATTTGGTTTTTTGAGTTTTTTAGTAAGCATAGTTACCAAATAATAACTAAAGCCCATTATTTAAACGCTAACAAAAAAGTAAAAAATGGGTTAACACCCCGCATAAAATTAGTGAGTACAGCTGCCTCTCTTTGCTTATCCTTGTAGAACAAGAATAAAGCAAATACCATAAGCACTAATTTTATCTGACTTTCCTGTCTGAAGATTTCGAGCTGCGAGTTCCTCCTATATAGAACTGTTCGCCCTTCCTCTTCCCGATATCCTGAAGCTTCGAGTTTCTCATATATATAACTTTTCGCCTTGAAGTCTTTGAGCTATGGGTCCCTTTTCTTCTTTATAAGACCCTCCATCAGGGGTTTCAGGCTATATAAAAGGAATCACACCAACACGGCTACCAATCGGATCTACCTCTTCTTCAGGGGCTTCAAACCACATCAAAGGATTCACGCCAACGCTACAAATCGGATCTACCTCATCTTCAGGGGCTTCAGACCATATCAAAAGATTCATGCCAATACGGCTACTAATCGAGTCTACCTCATCTTCAGAGGCTTCAGACCATATAAAAAGATTCACACCAACACGACTACCAATCGAATCTACCTCATCTTCAAGGGCTTTAGACCATATAAAAGGATTCATACCAACAAGGCTACCAATCAGATCTACCTCATCTTCAGGGGCTTCAGACCATATCAAAGGATTCACGACAATACGGCTACCAGTCAAAAATCTTCAATAGGATCTACCTCGTCCAAACGAGGCCGGAGACCAAATAACAGGATTCATGCCAACACGACTACCTATCGGAAATCTTTAATAACCGAATTCACGCCAACATGGCTACCAAAGAAAATCTTCAATGAAGGCCCCAACTTCGGATCTTTCTAACATAAAAAGATACTCGCTACTCTCGGATAACCGAAGATCGAAAGACCTTTGAAAATCCTAATTATGCAAGCCAAAGGATTCTTGGTTCTCTGAAGTCTACTTCTCCTCTTGTGAAGCTATAGATCAAACCTTTTATCAATCTTCGAATACTTGTTTTGAATAAACAAAATGCTATGATGGTATGAGTTAGCATGCTCATAACATAAGGAAATCTAACTACAAATGATGCATGAGTAGAATCATCTTTAAAATTGTTGGGGAAAACTCTTGGTTTCTGACCGGTCACCCTTAGCTCCCATAGGCCCTTTGTCTTTGTAAAATCTTCATATTTTGTCCCTTCTTGAAAGGGTAGCGCTAACTTGCATTGGTCGGAACACAATCTGTCACTTTCTAAAGTTTAACTTCAGATCACTGCCCCCGTTTCACTCGAGCTTAAATGTTGTCTCTTCAATAACCCTTCACGATGAGTCCCCTTCATTCTCAACATTGGGGTGAGCACCGTGCGCCCAAGTTTCTAAGCTTTTCGTACTTCGATAAGGCCTAATTTTTAATTTCTTGAACCAAACAAGGATTTTTTTGTCTTCACTGAATCTTCAACTTTTGTCTCATTCTAAACGGCAATTGCTACCTTACACTAGGCATACAAATCTATCGTTTTCCATCTTGTGTCATTGCCCTCACTCAATTTGGGCTCAATTGTCACCTCTTCTACGACTCTTCAAGATTAGCCTTATTCTTTCTCGATGTTGGGGGGAACAATGTGCCCCCAAGTTCACAAATTTCCTTATCTCAATAAGGTCTCGGGCCCTTATTATTATGAACCATACAAAATATGGCATGAAGTTACTTCGAATCTCGAAACTGTCTGGCATATCAAATCTTGCGATTATTTTCATTCCAACCACTGACAAATTATTCATTTGCGTTAGATTGACCATGTATTTCCCCGACCTAAAACTTCGGAGCCACGCACGGAAACATTCTTCTTCTTCTTGACCTTGGTAATTCCCCATCTCACCTTTGAGTTTGACGATTATTTTGCCTTTGACCCATCAGAACGGTCTTTCTTCTGTCTTGATATTGGGCTGAAAGCATGCCCACTAAACCTCTAAACTTATTTTAAGGCTCAATCTACATTTTGCTGATCCAACCAAGACATTATAGCAAATATTCATTTTGAGTCCATAAAATGTGCCGCGCACTGAGTCGTGCTATTATTCTCTTCAGAACTACTGACAGGATTTGTAGTAGGTCGACCATGTACATCCTTGACCTAAAACTCTATCCAGAAGCCATATTGAAGAATAATTTCCTTCTTTCTGGATCATGGTAATAACTTATCTTGCCTTCGAGTTCGACCATTATTTTGTTTATGATCCAACTGGATGGTCTTTTTTCTATTTCAACGGTAGGCCAAAAACATTCCCTAAGTCTCAAAATTTAATTTCTTCAATAAAATTCAATCTTCATTCTTTTGAATCAATCAAGGCATTGCGACAGACAATCACTTTGAGTGTTTGGACCGTGTAGCATACCAAGGCTTGCTATCATTCATTTTTGGATCACTGACGGGTCATCGGTGTTAGGTCGATCATGTATGTCTCCGCCCCCGAATTCTAAATTTTTTTCTCGATACAATACAAATAAACCCCATTCTTTTTATTTTTTCTTTCTTTTCTTTTATTTTTATTTCTCTTATTTTTCTCTTATTTTTCTTTTCTTTTTTCCATCTATATGTCAGTTTGCTAACTATCATTTCAACAAAGGATGCCTTTTGGATTAATATACAAAATCAAAATTAATAGAAAAAAAATAGAATACTCCGGATATCAAATGCAAGAGTGGGTTAGATTCAATCCCTCGGTGATCAATAGCTTGCTTTTGAATGTTGTGGCGATATTTAAAGTTGTGAAATTCCTCCCAGATTGCTATGTTCATCATCGTGATTATGGTATTTGCTTGATCTATTCGAAAACTACTCCTTCTAGTTCTCATTGTTTGTCTCCAAAATATATTTATTGTTTTCGAATTTGCTTAACACATTGAATGTAAAAAATACCAATTCAAGAATTTTAGTACATGTGTATTCTTAATATCATGTCAGCGCCTTCAAAGAGTCATCTCTGACGCTAGGGTATTGAACATTTGGAGTATATCTCCTTATTAGATTTGTTCTCTCCCCCACAACTCCACCAGGATGCTCTAAGACTTATTTGATTGTTTGTTTATTTCTTATTTTTTTAAAATTTTTCTATTTTTCTCGGGAATTCAACTCATCACAGTCATTTGTTTCGAGAATAATGATGGAGCATACAACAATACCCCGAGTTACTCAGCATAATCATGATTTAAAAGCTTACTCATACATCCAAGGCTTTCGACTCAATTAGAGTAAGTGGAGCAAGGCATCCTTATTTAGCCTTTTTGCTATAGCGGAGTACCCATCTAATTTAATTTAATTTTAAATTTTAAATTTTTTTACATGTGTTCTTAAAAGATTCCCCACATTTGAGAAACTCTATTGGGCTTTTCTAGGAGATTTTTTTTATCATCATCGAACATTATCAAAAGAGTATTAATCTTACGTCTCGCGCTGTACCGACCAGAGCGGGCTAAGCATAAAATCATACTTTATCGTGATCACAACATTTAATTGATCTTTTATCATAATCAATGCCACATCATGCACGTGATATCCGGGGATCTATGAGGGTAAGAAAGAATATATACAAATATTTAATTAAAAGACGCATCATTTCATTGAAATGAAAACAAAGAAAACATAACATAAGCACTAACAAGATTCTTGCTACTTCCGGGCAAATAGTAGCGAAGTTGATTACACACATAAAAGGACAACAAGTAAAACATGCGAGAAAAACGAAAAATGTGACACCTAAAACCATAGATAGGATGCATTAGAAATCCTTGAACATTGCAACACCGATCAATCACCCTGAATCTTTAATCTTTCCCAAAAACTTGACCCTTTTGTTAATCTTAGGTCCTCCATTCTCGAAAGAAAGTGTTTTTTTCCGTAAAAGTTCATAGATCTTGTCTTTCAAAAACAAACACTCTTTCGTTGTATGGCTAAGATCACATTGATGATATCCGCATGGGACCTTGGTACCAAACACATTAGTATTGAAATAAGCATTTCGCTTCATGAGAGACGGCCTCAAGAGTTTGTTCTGAACTAACAAGGGTAGTAGCTCAGAATTTGACATCGGGAATAATATCTTCGTCCTTTTGTTACTTCCTTTCGCATATTTGTTATGCCTTTTAGCCTTCCTTGCCCTCATTTTCCTTAAATAGAATTCTCTTTTCTTTTAGAACGTCATTATTCTCAAGCACTGTCAATTTTGTAGACTCTTCTAGAACTACTCCTAACTTTTTAAGCGGGTTCAGAACAACGCTTTCTACGGGATAGTTAGGATCATGATAATTGCTGACATTTTCAGATTTTGATGATGTTGGCAATTTTGCTTTATCTGCCTCTTCTATCGTGGTGACCTGATCTTTCCCCAATTTCATAGTGCTGGCCACAATTGGGAAATTAATCTTCAGACCTAGACTCGCTTTCCCAAGCTCTATCACTCTAAGATCTAGAAGATGTTGAACTTTACTCTTAAAAATCACACATCTTTCGAGAGAATGCCCTTGAATTTTGGCATGGTACTCGCAATGATTTTTTTTTGAACCATCTCAAATATGGAGGTGACTGGGCTTTGACAAAGCATGGTGCAATCAGTCGAGTATCTAGTAACTTTGAGAACAACTCTCGGTAGGTAAGAGAAATAGGACTAAGTTGAAAGCCCTATACTTTTTTGCCTTTATCTTAAGAACTGAAAGTTGGGTTTACCGATAACTGGAGAGACCCACGTGGTTCTACCTCATATGTCCTTCCATTCATTAGTGAAGACAAATCTTTTAAGAGAGAGTCATCGGTCTCACCCATCACTAGTTTGGTAGGACATTCAGAGGTGACACTGCCTACCTCACACTGGTTGGTGATAGCTTGGTTTTCATCCGATAAGGTATCTTCCACTACGAAGTCATAGTCCTGACTTTCACTTATCTTTTCAATCTCTTCATTCGTGAGAGAGTCTTCAGTCAACTTTGCCATGCATAATGGTTCGAATTCCTGACTTAAATGCGACTTGTCTCGTGGCACATCCATCTTTGCCTTCGTTGCATTTACCTATTCAATAGCACTCATGTCCTGACCCTCGTGGCTAGAAGATGGATTAATTTGCACACTAGGTCATTCACACTTCAAGACTTCATCTTTTAACATACTTTGCACCACTTTCTTGAATGTCGAGTAATTCTCTATAGTGTGTCCCACTACTCCGGCGCGGTAATCACAATATGTGTTAAGGTTATACCATACTGGTAAGACGATTGAAAGGGAGCAACAAGACATGGTCGAACCAAATCGGCCTTGCATAGTTGTGAGTACAACTCCACGTACGAAATTGGTAAAGGGGTGAAGGATTCTTTTTCTATCTCCCTTCTAGGACCCCTAATCTTCTTTCTATTCGAGCCTTGCACATTTGGGGACATGGCCTGGGGTGAGGCAACCATTGGCTCCTTAGGGGATTCGTAGGTGTCTGTGTTATTAACCTCATGATTCATTTTCTTAAATTACTTATGAGCGGGTTCTTGGTCCTTTGGCATAGATAAGATTTTCAAGAGAGAATTTTCAATCTTATCTAACTCTAATTCGATGGGACATTCAGAAATAGTGCAGACTATCTCATGCTGGTTGACCATGGCTTGATCTGCATCAGACAAAGTCTCTTCCGCTATGAATTCGCAATCCTAATTGTCACTTGTTTTTCCTATCTCCTTTTGATCGAATGAGCCTTCGGTCAAGCCCTTTCCTTTGGTCATGATACTCATCAGTTCATCAATTTTCCCCTAGTTTCCTCTTGGAGCTTTTTCATATGCGTTATTATCTCTCTTTTATTCCAAGCTAGATGTTCTTGGAGCTGTTCGAGCTTATCCACTCTAGCCACTAGGCCATTCATGCTTCTGAAGCTGTACTGGCTTGAGGTCCTTCCTTTTCTCTCTCTATTTTCTAAGATGGATGCCTTTCTCAAATTGGTTTCCACTTTAGCAAAATTGTCTTCCATTTGTTTTTTTCAGGGTCGAGCAAAGTAGGAATGTAGAATATTTAATTATTGTCACAAAATTCCCCAATATTAATCTTGTTGTTTAATTACTTAATGCATGATATATGCTTTATGCAATGCATGGAACCAATAAAATGCATGGACATATGCAACTAAAGGCATTGATTCCCTTAGTGACCACCCTTGAACAACTTTCATTGAAGACTAAAAGGTTCTCATTACAAAGAAAGATAAACTCCAACAAATATGCCCCTGCCCTAACTCATAACTCTTCGATAGCTTCAAGCAGCTGAATGAACATGGGTGCCTCCTCTATGTTCGGTGCTATAAAAGAAAGAAAGGCTTCGGCTTCGTTGGCTAGATTCCTCACGTGTTGGGTGACTTCTTGCACTTACACCATTAGGTTAGTGTCATACTGATCTCGATCTTAAATCATGCGAGTAGCGTCGCGAAGGCACCTCAACCAATAATTGTCTCCTCCCTTGGTGACTTCTTCAAGAAACACAATCCTTCTGAGGTAATCTTGAGTTGTGGCCTCTAATGTTCTCAATATGAGCTTGGAGCTTAAGAAAGCCATTTCTAGCCCGGTATTCATGAAGGGACCGATCTAGCTCCCTAACCCTTTTTTCTTCGAATTGAGCATTCCGGGCTTGGCTTTAACTCAAGTTCTCAAGGGTAGAATTATACAGACCTTGCATCTCAAATATTCGATTCTTGATCGGGATCCGTTGTCTTGTCATTGATTCTTATACGCATCCAAAAAGCGTAGTCCAGGGTGAACATGCACTTTTTATCCTCTTCGACCTTTATGCGGTAAAGGTGATCCCAAGCTCGAGAAATATCCTGAACCTTTGCCCTATATTCGCCCTTGAAAGAAAACTTGGAAGTGCTTAAGCCGGTGGTGAGAGGCACAAACTGTCGTGACCCGCATTACCTTGATACCAACAAAGGAGCATAAGCGATTCCACCGTACAACCCTATCACCATTAGCCAATCGTAATCCCCGCACCTATACAAGAACTGAATGATCATACCGAGCCAAGGTCCCCTCCACACAATATCCTCATCTTGAATATTTTAAAAGATCACCGTCCATTTCTGTTTGTCTGGCTCTTCCCACCATTCTTATGCTAGATACTTTCGCAGAGGGGGAAAATCTCTAAAAAATATTCTGGGCAGAACCTTAGTTGGTGTCTTCCAAAAATGACTCTGAATCCATACTTGAAGTAATTGTGCACATCCTCTAAAATGCCCTTCTTTGTACTTTTGGCTCGCGTTCAAGGAAATAAAAGTTTCGGTCAGGATTGCCGATATTGGGTTGGCCTTCTTCTTCAGCCTTTCAAAAAAGTCCAAAATGATCACATCAATGTTACCCAAAACTCTAGGGAAAATAATTAGACCGTATATCCCCAAAGCGAGTAAATCTACCTTTACACTTTCATCTGGGTGTGTCAGTATGACATCTCGAATGCACTCTCATAAAAAAACAGTGCTGTCACCTCGAACCTGAATCAAACACTTGACCCAATCTTCGCTCATCACGGCTATGGTTTTAAGCTTCAAAGGGTAAATCTTAGACATTGACGGCTTTGTGTAAATCCAATCTTCATGAATGTTCTTCTGATTGAGCAAAGCAGTATACTCTTCGATCGTAGAAATCAAATCTTTCCCGTTGAAAGTGAAGCAACAAAATGCGAGATTCCAAAACTGAAAGATGGCTCAGAGCATAGGTTGATTAATTCGAACATACATCAAATGTGCTATGTCAACATAATTTTCCCGGAACAAATTTTGCAATCGTCGGTCCCATCCTTCCCAAATATCTTTCAAATCTCATAGATCATTTTGTTGTAGACTGACATATGTATACCCCGCCACAATGCGCTCACTCGGTAAACTGTCACCTTGGACCCTTTGGTTGACTTCAGACCAATGTCGAACGGCTGAGTTAATTCTTCCTTCTTGAGGTACCTTCTATCCATGATAAAAGATTTCAACTTGGCAAACCACTCGAATCAACATCTTCATGTTATGCAATGTACATGCCAAATATATGCAAAACTAAACAAAGAAGAAACAAGTTAGTACCATATAAGATTAACATATACATAAAAAACAAAGCGGGAAATTAAATCAAACAAAACAACCCTATTCACATCCTTTCTAAAGACCTAGGTTTAACCGCATGGCTATAAAGGGGTGGGCTTTCTAGGTTCTCTACATGCAGTTTTGGTTATAAACGGTACCTGAATTGTCCTCGATGTCCTCTTTTAAAGAGTAGCAATGCCTCCGGTCATCATCCATTATAAGCTCCTCTCAATCGAGTTTAATTCAGGGGACCCTTTCGCTATGTCCATACGGGGAAACAATATTCCCACGAAAACATAGGGTAGTCGAGTCCCGAAGGTACTTACTAGGCCCATACAGAGGAACAATATCCACACGAAAGCACTAGCGTTTTCCCCACACTTAAAAGGACGAGTTTAAATGTCAAGTTTTAAATGCGTTAAAATAAACTCGCATTTATAAACGGATATCAATTTAATCGTCACTTTAATTTACAATTTTTGATATTAATAAAGAGGTAATTATTTATTTTGTTCTTTTTGAAAAATGACACGACTCACTTTAGTTTTAAAAAATCAAAATCAGTCCCCAGCGGAGTCGCCAGCTGTAGTGACGTCTTTTTGAAATTCGAAATTTTAATTATTTCGTTTCCAATGGGATCACTAAAAAAGGACTAGTAGTTTCCCTTGTTTTGTTTTTTTTTGGAAAATGGAAAATTCATTAAAATTCGTCTTTTAAAAAACAATAAAACTTGGAGTCGCCACCGGCCACTGAGGTAGGCCGAACACTATAAAACCAGAGATTTAATCAAAAACAGGGTTCAAGAGTCGGTTACGGATGGGGAAGGTTTTGACACCCCCACACCGCCCAAAAATTGGTACTATAAAAGAAAATAAATAATTATCACTTTATTAATATTAAACTTTCCGAATTAAAGTGACGATTAAGTAAAATTCGATTATACGTGCGAGTAAATTTTAAGGGCATCGTTATTCAAAAGTAAACAGCAAGACCACCATCACTACGTTGATACTGGCCATATTTACTCCCGAATAAAAAGGCGCCACATTAGCAAATTATATTTCGGATGCAACTTTATAACATGGCAAATATAAAACATGAGACAAATGTACAAATAATGGATCCCAAACATCAAATGTTAAATCACTATACCAATATGAAGATTATACTATGTACATATAATAAGGTACTACATATGTATATATATAAACATAAATACGTATAAATTTATAAAAGTTTGGTTTTGGCAGTAGCCATAGTTATGTATTTACCTTTAAAATATATATTGTAATATACAAACATAATATATATATATAAATCATATATCATATATGTTGTAAACATATACATAGTACACATATATCAAAAAACGAACATTATATGCTATTTATAAAAACATATATATAAATATATATACATATCAAAAATCATATATTATACTATATAAAAGCCATTTATCCTATGCTAATACATAAATCATATATTATATAAAGAGGAGAAAAGCATATATTATATACTAATATGTAACATATATGTATATATCAAAGCCACATTACATACATCTATGTCATAGCAAGGCAAGAAAAGCTAAATAAACACAAAAAAACACAATAGAGGACTCGAACAAACACGAACATCAAACTCAACTATTACACTACGCAAGAGTAATACACATATACGTGTATATATATATATATTATAATGTACGTATGTATGCACACATAGAATATACATAGCATATAAACTTAGATAAGGTACAAGATATAAAAAAATGATATATGGCACGTAACATAGGGTATAATAATAATACGCATAAAAACTAAGACACTTAAACGTAAAAAACAAGTACACTCTAACATATTGAAGATAAATACCCTATATAATATATATATATATACACGTATATGCATGTAACATAAAATAACATGGTACATATTATGTACATGATGGGCAACCCAGGTTAAAGAAATACCAAGCCCAACAAGGTTGGGCTGTAGACTATATGGTGAAGTGGCTGTTGGAGCGGGTAACCTCCGAATCTGGGGCGGGTCAAGCTGCTGCGCGGGTCAACAGATAATTGGGGTTAACATCCCCTTCCCTTTATTTTTTTAACTTTACCTAAAAATAGCAAAAAAACTACACTTTCTCTGAAAACCCTAGCCGACAACGCCGCGTCTTTTCACTACCACCGGCGATCCGAGGCCGCCACGACAGAGCTTTCAACCTCTCTTTTCTTTCCCTCGGTTTAATTTCTCTTAAAACAAGCCTCCAAGCCTTTGAAACAAGGCACGATCGGGGGATATTTTCTTCGTCTGATCTCCAACGTTCGCCGTTGGATCGATGCGAAACCAGGATATGTTGCTCACCGTGACGTGAGTTCTTCTCCCACAGTTAGTATTGGCCGTCAGAGGCTTTGGTCACCGAAAATTATGGTGACCGAAAAGGGTAAACCCTTCCTCCCTCTTTTTTTATCCTCTAAAAAAACTACCCTCCTAGAGTGTTACCAGGACATTAAAAGCTTTTTTTAGTTTAGCTTCAAAATCATCAAGGCTCGGATTTGTGCGAATGACAAAAGAACAAAAAAACTGTAAAAAACTTGTTCTTGTATTTCTCTTCCTTTCGAGGAAAAAGCTCCCCTTTTTACAGTGTTTGATGCCGATTTTATAAACCGAAAAATACAATGAATTTCAAAAAGAAAAAAACCTAATAATCCCCCCATTGGTTTGCTCTATCTAGTTTGTTTTTATTCATCTAGTACTCTGATGTTTTTGTTTTTTCATGCATGTGGGCTTTCTGCCGTTGTTTCTGATTTCTATCCTTGAGCCTTGCATGCGGTGGTCGATGGAAGAAGGGGTCGTTCCTGGCATTTTGCACCCCGGGTGGCACAGAGATTTAGAGGAGAGAGAACCGACAGCTGTTGCAGAGCGCGTGGGTGCGTACGAAAGGGGAAAACTGGGCGGTGATCTTTGCACATGCGTGAGAAGAGATCGCAGCCTTCTGTTGTACCTCTAATCCAAAGGTCACGATGGAATGGCGCTTGGGCACAAAGGGGGAGCCTAGGGTTTCCTTCAGTGGAATGATATGGATCGGTAGATCTTGCCAGATCTGACGGTCGGCATGTAACTGCGCAAGAGACATAAAAGGGGTGTTAGGGCAGGTTAGATTAAGGTTTATTTTGATTGAGGGCCTATCAGGCCTGCTGTAATATATGTACTATATATATATATATTTTTTTTTGGGCTTAGTTTTTAATTTAATTGTAAATGAACTGAATATATATATTGGGCTTTTACTATTTAATTTAGTCTTTTGGATTTTTGTGTTTTAACTTTTATTTCAAAATAATAATAACAATGTAGATATAATAATAATGATGATGATGATGATGATGATGATGATGATAATAGTATATAATACTAAAAATAACAAATAATAACAACTTACAATCGAACACAATAATACTTAATAATAAAATAAATACTAATAGTAGTAATGTTTTGGGTTTTTTATAAATAAGTAATGATAAGATAATAATAGTAATCTTTGGTTTTTTGAGTTTTTTTCAATAAACAAGTTACTATATAATAATATTTTTTGGTTTTGTTTTTTGTTGTTTGTATTAACAAATAATATATATAATATTAATTAAATATATATAAAAAGGTAATAATAACTAAAGCCCTTTATTTAAACACTAACAAAAAGGTAAAAAGTGGGTTAACACCCTAGATAAAATTAGTGATTACAGTGTGCCAAAAAAAGATGGCATAACCGTGGTTCAGAACAGCAAAGATGAGTTAATACCTTCCAGAACTATTATCGGATGGAGAGTGTGCATGGACTATAGGAAGCTGAACAATGCCACCAAGAAGGACCACTTCCCATTGCCCTTTATTGATCAAATGTTGGACAGATTGGTAGGTAAAGCTTTCTACTATGTTTTAGATGGTTATTCAGGATATAATCAAATTGCCATAGCTCCGGAGGACCAAGAAAATACCACATTCACATGTTCATATGGAACGTTCGCATTTAGGAGGATGCCATTCAGACTATGTAGTACACCAGTAACGTTTCAACGATGTATGATGTCCATCTTTTCGAACATGATTGAGCATAACCTGGGGGTCTTTATAGATGACTTCTCGGTCTTTGGCAAGACATTTGATGAGTGTTTACAGAGTCTGGAGCTTGTTTTGAAGAGATGCATAGAGACTAACCTGATCTTAAACTGGGAGAAATGCCACTTCATGGTGAAGGAAGGCATAGTTCTCAGTCATAAAGTGACCAAGAAAGGTCTGGAAGTTGACAAGGTGAAAGTGGAGGTAATTAAACAGTTGTCACCTCCTTCAAGTGTGAAAGGTATAAGAAGTTTTTTAGGTTATGCAGGTTTTTACCGCCGTTTTATTAAAGATTTTTCTAAAATTTCTAAACCTTTATGCTTGCTATTAGAATAGAATGCCATTTTTGCGTTTGATGATGCTTGTTTGAGCGCGTTTTAGGAACTCAAGGAGAGACTAATTAATTCCCCTATAGTTGTGACACCAGACTGGAGTAAGCCATTTGAACTCATGTGTGATGCCAACGACTATGCCGTCGGAGTAGTACTGGCACAACGACATGGCAAGGTTTTTCATGCCATATACTATGCCAACCGAACTTTGAGTGAAGCATAACTCAACTACACCACAACAAAGAAAGAATTTGTAGCTGTTGTATTTGCTTTTGACAAATTTAGATCCTATTTAGTTGGTAATAAAGTTGTTGTGTATACGGATCACTCAGCATTAAAATACCTCTTGGCAAAAAAGGATGCCAAGCCCAGATTGATCTAGTGGACACTTCTACTACAAGAATTTGACCTTGAGATCTGAGATAAAAAGACCAGTGAGAATTTAGTAGCTGATCATTTATCACACCTGGAACATCACTGTAAAAATGGGAAGACCAATTCCATAAGAGATGAATTCCTAGACGAATTATTACTCGCAGTCCAAACTATGCCATGGTATGCTGACATAGTTAACTATCTGGTCAGCAATATTCTGCCACCAGATCTGATATATAATGCCAGGAAACGTTTTCTATGAGAAGTCAGGCGTTATTATTTGGATGAGCCAATATTGTTCAAACAATGTGCCGACCAAGTAATAAGACGATGTGTTCCAGAGGAGTAGCACGACATTTTGCATTTATGCCATGCCGCTCCCTATGGAGGTCACTTTGCCAAAATGAAAGCTGCTGCTAAGGTGCTGCAGTCTAGATTCTTTTGGCCCAAATTATACAAAGACGCTCATAACTATGCCAAGACATGCGATCGATGCCAGCAGATAAGGAATATCTCTGGCAGACACCAATTACCGTTCCAAAACATTATACTTGTGGACTTATTTGATGTATAGGAGATAGACTTTATGGGTCCATTTCCTCCATCATTTGGTAATCTGTATATCCTTGTAGCTGTGGATTACGTATCCAAATGGGTTGAGGCTGTGGCATTGCTAACAAACGATGCCAAGGCCATTGCCAAGTTCTTGCACAAACACATTTTTACTCGATTTGGTGCCCCTATAATGATTATTCATGATGAGGGTACCCATTTTAAATGCAACTAATTTCTAAAGCTTTGAGCAGATATAGAATTCAGCAAGGATTGCGACGTACCATCCTCAAACGAATGGGCAAGCCGAGATCTCAAATAAGGAAATCAAGAATATCCTTGAAAAGACTGTGAATCCATCAAGGAAGGATTGGTCCTTGAGGCTAGATGAATCATTGTGGGCTTATAGGACAACATTTAAAACTCTCTTGGGCACTTCACCATTTAGACTCGTGTTTGGAAAAGTATGCCATCTGCCGGTAGAGATATAGTACAGTGTGTATTGGGCTATCAAAACACTCAATATGGTATGGATAGCTATTGGGGAAAAGAGATTACTAGACCTAAACGAGCTGGAAGAATTTAGAGCACAAGTATATGAAAATGCCAGGCTCTGCAAGGAGATGACAAAACCCTGGCACGATAGGAGAATCTTGCCAAGATATTTTGAAGTAGGCCAACGTCTTCTGCTATTCAACTCGAGGCTCAAATTATTCCCAGGCAAGCTCAGGTCGAAATGGTCAAGCCCTTTTGAATTCATTAAACCATATGTTCATGTAGCTGTGGACATTAAAAATTTAAAATCATGAGAAATTTTCAAAGTAAACGACCAACATTTAAAGCACTATTGAGACGATGATCAGAAGAATGCCAAGGAGGTTATCCTCTTGGCAGAGGTACCATAACTTCATCATCAGGTTTGGAATTTTTGTAAATATTAGGATATGTGTTTTTTTTTCTTTTTCAGCAATTTCTTTAATTTTCCTTTTAAGTTTTGATTTTTATATTATGCGTTGAAAGGTTTTCTTTGAGTGTATGCAGGTCTAGTGTGTCCGGAATAACACCAAGGTAGGACTTGGCATGATACAATTACAAGTGGGGAAGTTCAGCGTGCCATTCACAATGCCAGCGTAAGCTTGTCTTGCGACGAACGTAATTTTGGGAAAACAAGATTTACCCTAGCTTGATTAAATTTTAAAAAGTGAAAATTTTGAAACCAAACCTTAGCCGCCCAATAAGAGATAAGTTTTAATTTAAACTTTACTTCTTACCCCTCCAAAACTTTAAACTTACCTTATCACTTACACCCTTATCACATCACTTACACCCTTATCAAATCAAACTCTTTTTATTTTCCCTATACACGCATAATACCATCATTGCCCATCTTTTAAGCCATCCACTTTAATAACTCCCATTAAACACTCAATTGCTACTTCATCTACCCTAGCTGTTCAAAAACGCTTTCACTTTTCCTTTGTTTCGACTCTTTATCAAGCAAGAACCAAGATATTTCTCTTCTCTTTCAACAACCATTCAAGCTGTCGACTTTGCTTCCATGGCGTCTTCATCGAAACCTTTCAAGACTTTCTTCAATGACGAAATCTGCCAAAAACATAAGGAAAACTTTTCCTCAAAGATGTTTTGCTATGAAAAAAGTTTTGAGTTTAAGAACGAAAAGAATTTGGGTTTTACCCTGGATTTTATGGCAGTAGTCACCAAGTACAAATGGATTTTATGTCCTCGAAAGGGCACTGAACGATCAAGCGGTTGGCACTAACATCGCAACCAAGAGGGTAGAATCACTTTCTTAAGGCAAACCTTATGCCTACAACTTATAATGAAATCGTATCGGAGGAGAGGGTGGCACTATTGCATTCTATTATCACTGACAGGAAAATTAATGTTGGTCGGATCATCATTGATGAAACATACAAATGTGCTAGTAAGCCAACTGGTGGTTTGTTCTTTCTATTGTTGATCTCTAAGATTTGTATGAAGCATGATGTGCCCAAGAACGATTCTGAAAAAATTCAAGAAGTAAAGGGAACATCAATCACACTGACGGTATAGAAGAACCTCACTGCCACCGATTCAAAGGATAAGGGTAAGGGAAAGGATGTCATGCCCACATCAAAGCCAAAAGCACCTAAGGTCGAGTCTGAGGGTTCTGTGCCAATGACAATGTTCTGCCAGATAAACCAACGCCAGAAGTTAATTCTTCAAAAGGTGGAAAAATCGAGGAACAGAGCAACAAGCTATGGCATTACATTCATGCCAGGGACATTGCCATTAAGAAAGTTATTACAAAGTTGTCCCTGAACTCTATGCCAGCCTTCCCAGAATTTTTTATGGAAATCCTTGCCAACGACGGTGCCATGTCAGTCAGTCCTCGACCCGTTCACACTCTAACACCATCTGATGCCACAATACCAATCTCACATGTTCAAGTAGAGTCTATCAAGTCTGAAACACCACTAGAATCTGAAGAAAAAGTTTAGAAGAAATCAGCTGCCCCTGCCTCGTCTGCTGCCACTCCTGCCACATCAGAGCCAATACAGATCGTGAAGGAAGCTGGTGCTTCCACTGATGTCTCGAAGCCCAGCCTTTAAAGGAAGAAACATATGGCCCCTGATCGTAGAACATTTGTGAAAAAGAAAACCCATGTCACAAGGCATGAACCATCTAAAGAGGAGTCATAATCTTCTTAAAACTCATTTTTGCATATTATTCATGCTATTGCATTTCACATGTTTGTGCATTTTATTTTCTGTTTTATTGTTTATATGTGTTGTTATCATGCATTGAGGACAACGCACATCTTAGGTTTGGGGTGTGCGTTGCCTCACATTTATACCATGCCATGTATTCATGTTTACATTTCTGTTGTCATGCCATGTATGCCATATATGTTAGACTTTAGCCATGCATACTGGACCAATAAAAAAAGAAAAAGAAAATTTTATCTCGGCCATATTTTGAAGAATGTCAACACTTTGTTAGGCAAGTTTGCTAGTTTTAGAGTAAGCTGTCTGATGAAGAAATTTTAAATCTTAGTTGTTTGATGCCAGCAGAGTAGGAATGTCAAGGCTGCTTGGCAATAGAACTCTAGTTTAGGGAACTTTGGTTTCACTTTACACGAGGTATGCATCTAGTCTGCTTAATGAACTTAGACTCTCTTCAAGTTGAACTTAGAAAAAACAAAAAGAGACAATAATGCCAGAGAAAAAATAGATAAATAAGGCAACAATGTTTGCCAAATGCTGAAGAACTTTAGAACACTCATCTGTCTTAGGGAAAATTATTAACTTAGGTCTTCGTGGTTTACTCCCTCTTAGTTCTCAAGCCAACATGACTTAGGGTATGAGTGTAATAGGATAGTCAGTGATGTAATCTGGATTAACGTGGGTATTAAAAATTATGAATATATCTTTGGCAGAATAATAAAAAAATTATGAATATATCTTTGGCAGAATAATAATCATGAAGAAATTTTCTGAGTTTGGGTATTAAAAATTGACTAAGTGAATTGAGCAAATTTGATGCATATCACCTGCACTTTTGCACACTTAATGACCTTAGACTAGATCTATATTGCTGCACTTAGATTTGCTTTTTTCTTGGCATAATTGCACGAAGATAATCGATGATAGAACTAGAGCTTAATTCTGCTTGCCAGCACTTGTTGGCATTCCAACCAAAACTTTGCTGAGGTACTATTTTCACAATTTTTTGTGTTTTCCCTAGTTTACATGCATTACTTGAGGACAAGTAATAAGTTAGGTTTAGGGGAGTGTAACCTCCTTAAAAGTACTGATTTTCATGTCTATTTTATAGTATCTTTGCTTGTCTTTGAGCATATTTAGTTGTTAAAAACATGCATTTGCATAAGGAGTTTAGAATTGGGCTATACCAGTGTGAAGGGTTGTTTGTTGACAGTATTGTAGGCACGACAGAGCAGATCAGCGCAGAAAGGAAGCAATGCCAGGGAGGATGCCGAGTAGCTGTTGGCTGCGAAGGACCAAAAAATTATCGAAGCACCAGTTGGCAGAGAAGAAGTGTTTGATTCTCGGTCAAGTGGATGGTGAACCATTGATGATATCAGTCCTAGGATTTAAACGCTGGAGAAAATGATCAAATTCCTTATCCTTGAGTATTCAAATTCAAATTCAAGGCTTATCCTAGGTCATCCGTGCACGCCTATTTAAGGAACTCAAGCAAGCACTTAAAAGGGGCGATTGGGAAGGATAAACTCATTGACCACAATCGGCTGCACCAAGGAGACGTGGTTTGACCGAACTTGACTGAGAGCCTGGACCAAGAAGGGCTGCATCGAGAGACCCTCTTCTAGCCCATTCTCTTTGTTGATTTTATTTTTATTTCTTTTAAATGATGATATTGGTAAAACACGATAAAAGGTTTTTGGTTTGTTAACCTCACCATGAACTAATTTAATAGTTGGTGAGGGATGTTTGCATTGAATGCTATTTTCATGTTTTATCTTTAATAATTAAAATGCCTCAGCATTGTTTTCCCTATCTAGCATGTTCTTCAATATTTTACAATAACTGTGCCAAGCGAGAGCTGGCATTGTTGGCTTATTGAACATTAATATCTTAACAGACTTATGGGACAACGATCTGTTGCCAAATACTAAGGAGAGATGCTTCGAGAGAAGACGTTCAAGTAGATGAACTTACTTCGGGAGTGATTATACCCCTTAGGAGTATAGATTGGAACTTAATCAAATTGATTTATGAAAAAACTTCATTATAGAGATATAAGGGATTTTACATAGTTAATTTAGGGCTTTTCCATCGAGAGAGGTAGCGCCAACTTGAATCTGCTCGGCAAACAATGCCAAGATAGACGTCATTAAAGGCTGGCATGGCAAGAATAGCGTAAAAACCAGGCATCCCTTGCCAACGCTCATCACTTATTTGAAACTCTCTTTGCCAACACTGTTTTCTTCTATTTCTTTTCTCTTAGAATATTTCCAAAACCGACTTCAATTTAAACCACATTTCCCTTGAAAAATAAAAACACGAAGCAATTAAAACTCTTGGTCAATCCTTGTGGGATTGGTAACCAGCTTATTGTTGTATTACTTGTAAGACCGTGTATACTTGCACGCAAAAGACTTAGTCTTGGCAATGTTTTCATACATTTCCAACACGTTTTTTACCCTTTTGCCAAGCACTCCTACAGTCACAACAATTATCTATGATCATCAACTAGCAACCAACCATCAAAATATATATCAGCCTTACAAACTTATAACTTAAGAGTTATACACACCTGAAAGATAAACTACGTGCATCTAAAATAAACTTTGTGCCACCACTCTAGGAGTGTTACAAAATGTGATATTACATACACTAAGTTGTACTTGCGATCCAACCAAGCTCCAAGAAGGGATGTGCTTAAAGTTTATCTTGAAATGTAGTGAAAAAGATTTGTAAGTATACACTTAGTGATGTAGTTTTAAGTACTTAATAGCAATAAGCAAACAAGTTAACCTTTCACTACAAAACTTTAATTCAAGAGTTTTCAAGCTTGAACAGACACTAGATATATCAAGGTAAGTCACTCGAACAAAGCTTATCAATTCTTCATCACTTAACTTATAAGTTTCCATATTTTCTTATTAACATAGCCTTGAGAATCGAATAACAACCTAGGTACACTAATCCCCAACCAACTATCGTCAAATAAAATAGCGCTCACAGTACCGGTCAATTCCTCCTACTGTCGCCAAGTGACCACAAAACTTCCCTCATACTGTCGCCAGATAAGGACCGTAGTCTACCCCAAACACGAGCTTTATAGACTCTATGGCATGCCAACTATACCTAAGACCGACTCGAAACCAAGGCTTTTCTATTTATTATCTTTATTAGAATAGGGTGAGCATAGCTCCTTATCATGATTTCATATCAATAACTCATTACCCCTTTTTCAATTCGGGTATGTATTCACCTCATGTGAATTCCTCATTATCTCATTTCTTACAATCAAATAGCTTCATAGCCAAGTTTACTTTCAACATATATCATGTATAGTTCCTATTATATGTATGTTACCAAGTTCACATAAGTTTGTTATAATCAAGAAGTTTACAAAAATCAAGTCAAAATGTAAAAGTTTTGTGAGGGGATTATGGGTACAAAAAAGTTAATGATGATACACAAAAGGCTACAAAAAAGAGGCTCTTAACTGAAAAATCCCAACAAATAATGACCCACGTGTGGTGAGTAAACTTATATGTGAGAAGAAACTAGTGTCTCAAAATATTTATGCAAGGACAAAAGACTTGAGAAAAGCCCTTTTAACCACACAACCTCGTATTCTTGTTCGTTTTCGACAAACTTATTTCACTTCATCTACTATGATTGATTCTTTGCCTATTATTTTTCTACCACTTTTGCAGGATTATAATGATGTCTTTGATGATGCACCTAAAGAGTTACCACTATTTTGGGGTATTGAGCATCAAATTAATCTCGTTCTGAGATCTGTTATCCCTAACCGTCTAACATATAGAAGTAATCCTGAGGAGAAAAAAGAGTTACAAAGGCAAATAGAGGACTTGTTAGAGAAAGGACACATTTGTGAGCGCTTGAGCCCTTGTGCTGTTTTTGTACTTTTGGTTCCCAAGAAAGATGGTACGTTTCATATATATGTTAATTGCAGGCCCATTAATCGTATCACTATCAAATATAGACATCCGATTCCATGATTGGATGACATGTTGGATGAGTTTTCTGGTGCATGCATATTCACCAAGATCAATTTGAAGAGTGGATACCACCAGATTCGTATGAGAGAAAGAGGCGAATGGAAGACAACTTTTAAAACCAAGTTTGGTTTGTATAAATGGTTAGTTATGCCTTTCGGGCTAACAAATGCCCCTAGTACTTTTATGCGCCTTATGAATCATGTTTTAAGGCTTTTTCTTGGTAAGTTTGTAGTCGTCTACTTTGATGATATATTGATATATTCTACTTTTTTAGACTTACATGTTTCTCATGTTAAGTCAGTTTTGGATACTTTATAAGCCGAGAAACTCTATGCTAACCTTGCCAAATGTACTTTTTGCTGTGAAAAGCTTGTTTTCTTAGGTTTCATTGTCAGTGCACAGGGTATTCACGTAGATGATGAAAAAGTTAAGAAAATTCAAGAATGGCCTACGCCAACTTCCATAACTGAAGTGAGATCTTTCCATGGCCTAGCTAGTTTTTATCATCGTTTTGTAAAGATTTCTCCACCATTGCAGCCCCATTGATGGAAATCATTACGAAATCTACAAGATTTAATTGGGGTGCTTCACAAGGGAAGGCTTTTCAGACCTTAAAGGATAAGCTAAGTTTCACTCTAGTTCTTCGATTACCTAATTTTTCTAACACCTTTGAACTTGAATGTGATGCATCAGGTATTAGAATTAGAGCCGTTCTTATACAGGATAAACAACTTATTGCATTCTTCAGTGAGAAACTCAAAGGAGCACAACTCAATTATTCTATGTATGACAAAGAGTTACTTGCATTGGGTTGAGTCACTCAAGTGGTTGTACAATCAAGGTAAATTGAGTAAACGACATGCTCGTTGGGTTGAGTTCCTTGAATTATTTCCATATGTGGTATAAACATGGTAAGGATAATATTGTTGCTGATGTGTTATCTCGTCGTTATTCCTTTCTTACTACTTTTGATACTAAAATCTTGAGATTTGAACTTATTAAGGAACTCTATTCAAAAGATTCTAATTTTGCATCTATTTACGATAATTGTGGAACTGGTGCTACTAACAAATTTTATATGGTAGATGATTTTTTATTTTGCTTGAACAAGTTGTGTATCCCACAATGTTCGCTTAGGGAATTATTAATTCGAGAGGTACATTCGGGAGGGTTTATGGGACACTTTGGTGTCACCAAGACATTAGATATTCTTACCGATCATTTTTACTGACCACATATGTGGAAGAATGTCAAAAAGATATGTGCATCATGAATTGCTTGCAAACAAGCAAAATCAAAAGGTATTACCTTATGGTTTGTACACCCTTTTGCCTACTTCTTCTATTCCATGGGTTGATCTATCGATGAATTTTATCCTTGGACTACCACGTACTAAGAAGGGTCGAGATAGTATCTTTGTTGTTGTGGACAAGTTTTCCAAAATATCTCACTTTATACCTTGCCACAAGACTGATGATGCAACACATGTGGCATACTTGTTTTTTAAGGAAGTAGTGTGACTTCATGGGATCCTATGCACAATAGTTTCTGATCATGACATAAAGTTCTTAAGCCATTTTTAGAAGGTATTATGGGTTAAGATTAGGGGTGAGCAAAACTCGACTCGAAAAAACTGAATAACTCGACTCGAGGCGAAAATACTTGACTCGTCTTGACTCGACTCGAAATTTGATAAACTCGACTCGAAAAAATTTCAAATAAAGTTTGAGTTGTAAAATAGAAACTTGAATAACTCAAAATTTGTAGTAATTAATGGATTTATTTTTAAGTTTGAGACGAGTCCCTTAATTTTTTATTATATATATACCGATATATAAAAATATGAAGAAATATTGCAACATATGAAAAAATATGAAGATATATATATATATATATATATATATATGCATATCTTATATGATTAGAGAAAGTGATTTAAATTGGAATCAAAACGTACTATACAATTTATCGATTGAGCTAAAATATATATTATATAATTTTATATGATATTTGATTTATTAAATAACTTTATAATTCTTATTTATACATGTGAAAAATAATACGAATATATATATCTTATATGTTTATATAAAGTCGTTTAAAATTAGAATTAATTCGTACTAAAATTATAAATAATTACAACTAAGCTCGAATAGAAACTCGAATAACTCGACTCGAATTTCTTCAACTCGATTAGACTCAAAAAAAATTTGAATGACAGTTCGAATGATAAAATTAGACTCGTCAACTCGAATAACTCAAAAAATTTTAACTCGACTCGATCGAACGTTCACCTCTAGTTAAGATTAGTACTAAACTTCTTTTTTCAACCACTTGTCATCCTCAAACCGATGGACAAACTGAAGCAGTGAATCGAATTTTTGAGAGCACTACTCCGATGTGTCGTGGGTAAGAATGTACGCAACTAGGAAGAATATCTATCCTTTGTTGAATTTTCTTACAATCAATCCATTGATTACTCTACTGGATATTCTCCATTTAAAATAGTTTACGATTTTAACCCTTTGTTTGCCCTTGATCTTGTGCCTTTGCCTATTGAGAACATTTGCAGTTTAGATGGTGAGCAGAAATCTGACTTAGTCAAAACTATTCACACCAATGTCAAATAACGAATAGAGAAGATAAACTAATCTAACGCTTCTAAAGCCAACAAAGGGCGTAAACAAGTTCTTTTCGAAACCAGTGATTGAGTTTGGGTCCATATACGTAAGGAATGATTTCTTACTAAAAATGAGGACTAAACTTGATCCACAAGGGGATGGACCTTTTCAAGTTCTAGAGCGCATCAATGATAATGCTTATCGTATTGATCTACCATGTGAGTTTAATGCAAGTTCTTCTTTTAATGTTACTGATCTTTCTCCTTTTGATGTTCATATTCGAGGATAAATCCTTTCGAGGAAGGGTGAATGATACAAGCATTAGGGCCCAAGATCGAACCCTTAAACATAACGAGTTGATTTTTACACATGGCCTGATTACGAGAGCAAAGTCAAGACAATTCAAGACCAAGCTCCACTCAACAATACAAGGCTTTGTGAGCAAGGGTCTACAAGCCTTCTCGAAGAGTCAAGCTGATCATCTTGGACAAGAGGTTGGAGATATTTCGCAAGTCTAGAATGTCAACCAACTTACAACGACTTTTTGAGTATGATCTGATTGTTTATGGATCAACATGTCTTCTTAAAAGTTAACCATCTATCTCTTAGCTTTCCAACGCATCTTGAAACACGTCAAACTGATATCGGAAGCCCAAGTTACGATCAATTTAGTGAATACATCACATGTAGAAATTTTTACTCGCAAATTATGAAGCCCGCTGTGATGAATCCATATAAAATTCAATCCAAAAGCAATTTATAATGCCTTGGACAAATTTAAACAACCCAATAAGGGGATTTATAGTCTTTTATTTTATTTTTATGTCATTCAAATAATTAAAAACAAGAGTTGAATCTGGACCGTTAGATCTCCATTGTTAGATTAGGTTAATGTTATAGCTTACTTGGCCAGGGTTAGCCACCTATCACCTTTGGTGGTTTAATCTCAACTGTTGGATTTAGGTTAGATTATTATTAGGGTTTTCTCCTTGCTTTCTCTTAGCCTATAAAAGGGAGGTTGCCTCTTCATTGTAAGATACAACTTTCTTTTTTGATTTCAGTCAATAAATGTTTATTGAGTACATTTTTGCAAGTGCTAATACTTGTGTCTTCGAAGCTACTCATCGTTTTCTTGCAACAAGAATTGTGGTGAAATCATCTTCAACCTTTTCTTTGCCAAGTTTACATTCTTGGAGGGGAGATTAGAACCTTTAACGGAGTTTGCCGGATTAGCCTTAATTCGGAAGGTTCCTAGGACAACATTTATCTCACACTATCTTTTTCTTTCTATTTTGATTCAAGTTATCATCTTATTTATTCCTTAAGCTTCTTTGTTTTTATTATTTATTTAAACTTCTTAGTTTTGAATTGTCAGAGTTCACCAAGATTGCCGTTCATCCCTTAAAGAGTGTAGAGCCTTTAGAGAATTTCGCAACTTGAAGAATTAATCTTTTCCGCTGCCATACGAGTTTTGCATCAGATTTACTTTTACTCGTTGATAATCGAAGAATATTTTTTATTGATGAAAATATGAGTGTTTCCAAATAAAATTGGAATCAAAATATATAATTTAAATGTTGTAAAGTATTTTTTTAATTTTCAGTGTGATTATTAGATAATATTTGTTCATTAATTTTAGTTGTTTAATAATGTATACACTGTGCGTGCACAAACTCGTTTATGAGATTTTGGTGGCCTAAGGGCAAACCTAAAAATTATGCCTCTAATAACAAGTATTGAAAAACTTTAATTTTAAGACCAAACCCTTAATAACAAGTACTATAAAAAAATTGGGCACCTAATAATAAGTATTGAAAATAATAAATTTTAGGAGTATGCCCTAATAACAAGTATTGAAAAATAATGGGCATCTAACAACAAATATTGGAAAAATTCAATTTTAAGAGTAGACCTCTAATAATAAATATTGAAAAAAATAGACCATTAATAGCTAGTATTAAAAAAATGGGCTCCAAATTACAAGTATTGAAAAATCGAATCCCTAATATTAAGTACTGAAAAAAATTGATTTTCAAGAGTATGTCCCTAATAATAAGTATTTGACCGTAATAACAACTATTAGAAAAAAATTAACCCCTAAACAACTACTTTCTTGCTCATGACCATGGACAACTCTGCATACACATTGCTCAAACCCGGACCACCTTGAGATATCAAACATTAAATAATAAAATTTTAATGTATGAAACAATAATGACAATCAAGCTTTTTTTTTATGGAAGCAACATTTATCAAAAAAATTTAAAAATTAGGCCCGTTTAGTTTTAAAAAATATTTCTTATTTTTATTTTCTATTTTTGTTTCATAAAAGAATTTTCATTTTTAATTTTCTAAAATTTAGAAAATGTGTTTGGTTAATATGTTGGAAACTTGTTTTCACAAATGAAAATAGTGAAAATACGTTTGATATCTAGTTTTTAAAAATAGAAATAAAAAAATATTAAATCATTAAAATAAAACATAATTATAAAAATATTATTATAATAATAAATAAAATATGTGTAAATACACATTGTAGACAAAATGATTTGAATACATGTCTTCTATGATGAGGATCATCCACTTTTTTTACTTGAACACTTGTTAGGTTTCTAATTAAGTTATATTTAAATAATATTACTTATTATCATTATAATATATTAAAATATTATTTTTTATTTTAATATAATAATATAAGAACTCATAAATTTATTTTTGTCGATTTTAAAATGTATCAAGCTCGTAATTTTATATTATTATTATTATTATTATTGTTACATAATTCATGTGCAAATATATAGGCGGAATAAATTCTACTTTTATTAGTGAGCAGTTCTTTTTAAACCTTTAAGAGTGTCCTTTCAAGTAATTTCACACCAAACATTAGTATCGGAAACCCTAGTCCTTCACTCAGCTTTGATATCAAAGGACGAAACTTTAGTGCTCTTCAAGCAACAGGCGCACCTTAATTATATCGTTTTTTTTTCAGGGAAAATTCCAGAAGAAAATTTCGGTTAATTTCCCTAACCAAACAACCTAAACTTTCATTCAAAAAAATATAAATTAAAGTCTCCTTATTTACTCTTGTTTTGGGTGGAAAAAATCCCAAATTTGATTCCCACACTTGATGCATATGTAAAAAAAGAAGGAAAAAAAACCAGACGTTTTCTGAAGAAATTCGATTGATTATGGCTAGTAGGAAGCTGGTTCGAGATTTTTTCATTGCAAGACATCCCCTTATTCAACGCCTTTCGTCTCAACAGGTACCGAGTTGCTAGCTTGTTCCTCGAATATTGTAAAGTAAAGTTCTATTGCTGTTTTTTTTTCTAAACATTTTTTTTAATTTTTTGGCGGGTGTTGGATTTTGGTGTTTTAGGGTTCGAATGTAAGACTAAGATTGCTATCTGGGAATGGGTACTTGAGCAATCGACAGTTCAGTGTCTTAAAAGAATTCTCCAAGAAAATTAAAGGCGAAGTTAGCAGGTATTTTGAAGTTACTAATACTTTTTTTTTTCCAATTTGAAAAGGGTCAAAAACAAGTTTCTTATTTTTCCTTTGATGGGGTATTTTGAAAATATTGTAGAAACTCGGAATTTCAGCAATCAGTTGAGCAGCTAAAGGGGAAAGCAGAAGAACTGAAAGTTAGGTAATGTCTCCTATTACAGTAACCGTTTTTATGTTCTGTCGGAATATTAGCATTGTTAGGGTTAATAGGCTGAGACATACCCTTGTATGTCAAGGGATTGCCTGAGATGGTGAAATGGCGAATGCAGAACGAAGCAGACAACTGAGCAGCTTTATAAACAGGTTGACGGTGCGTGGACAGAGGCCGGAACTACTGCTAAAAAGGTTAGGGTTCAGATTTTTCTTCTCTTGTTCTTTCAGGGGTTTGCAGGTATCCTGTATGTTCTTGTCAAAGCTGTTTTTCCTTGTAATGCGTATTTATGTGATTTACTTAATAGCCGTTAAGTTATATGTAGCCTTCTGTGCGTAATTTGTATCCGATTCATTTTGTGGAATAAATATGTAATCGAGCTTAATCAACTAGTTATACTTTAGAACTTGATCGTAGCTATGATAGCCTGCTTCATACAAAAAGCTGAGTATGATTGCCGAAAAGCAACCTCCCTTGAGGAATTCTTGTTGCCACATGAAATTAGTGTCTTATGTAATTTTAATCTTGGGTTGAGGCTGAGATGTTGAAAAGGTTCTGTTTCGAATATGAAGTTTTTGATGGAGTTTCTTTCTATGTTAATGATACCTAATTTATATTTGATTGGTATTATGTCGTCAGTAGGTTTCTGTCAACATGAAAGAGAAGATTTCAGCTGCCAAAGAGGAGGTAATTTTTTTTTTAAAATTCAGATAGTTGACCTACAATTTATGTCTGTGACCGCTTTTATATTGCTGTAGGTTAAGGAAAGTTTTGGGATTGGAAAGGAAGAGTCTTCGCAGTCAACCAGTACTTCAGCTCAGCATGGTGCTGATGTGAACGATGAAGGTAAGGCGTCATCCAAGGAAGAGAATTACCAGCAATCTGGATCGGGTGATACAGCAGAAACTGTATTTGGAAAAATTAGGTCTCGCATTTCCTCTCCTAAGGTTTCTTTGGCTTTCCAAAGGTTAAAGGAAGCTAAGGTTGTTGATTTAGCAAAGAAGGGTTATGACATTGTTAAAGATGAGTTAAGTGACAACCCAAGTAAGAGAAAGCATCTGGAGTATACAGCCCCTTCCTCATCAACAGGTGAAAGAAGTACGAGAACTGATATTGTTGTTTTGCCGTCTAAGCAGTCCCGTTGGAGTAAAAAGTGGGAAGCATTAAAAGAGAAGGTAAGTTTGCTGTCAGTGTTGAGGTTTACTGGATGGAATATCACCAAAAAGTTTCACCTATCGCCTGTGTTTCCCTTCTTCTTATTGAATGGATTTTGTTCTCTTCTGCATAGATGCAAGGTCATCCATTATTCAAGCGTGTTAGTGGGATAAGTGAACCTGTAGTGACAATGGGCCAAGAGGTTAGTTTCCAACCTATGCATTTTTCATCCCCACTGCCCTTCCAGTTCTTTTACTTGCTTATTCTGGTTATTGCCTATACTTGAGTGTCTCAATTTGTGAATTACTCGATACTTTATATTGAACTGGTTGAAATTATTACATGGTTGTATTGGCAGATCGCTGAGGATGCGCGTGAAAGATGGGAGACCAGTGATAACCCCATTGTTCACAAAATTCAGGAGTAGGCAACACATTCTTGTTTTCTTTTTATCCCTTTTCCATGCTAGTCTGCTAGCACAACTATTCAACCTAAGATTTAGAAAGTTATTTATGTGATGTTTTGGTTGCTGATTTCGTTATTCTCGATTTGACAGTATAAACGAGAGTATCTTTCAAGAAACAGATGCTGCAGCATCATACAAAGAAATACGCCGACGAGATCCGTATGGTCACCTTCACCTCTCCTTTATTTTTTCTAGGATATTTAAATGTTCCATTTCTTGATCTATGGAATTCTTTGGTGCATGGAGTAGGTCGTTCTCTTTGCCAGAGTTTGTGGCAGAAGTTCAAGAAGCAATTAGACCGGTCCTCAATGCATATATAAAAGTAGGGTTTCTCTGGCTTATATTCTAGTGTTCTATATTTTTCAAATAAGAAAGTGTCTCAGGTAGTGGCTGTCTCTATAATATATTTAACTTTATATGCACAGGGAGATGTTGAAACTTTGAAGAAATATTGTAGTCCTGAAGTTATTGATAGGTGCAAAGCCGAACATACTGCTTATCAGAGCCATGGTATATTTTTCGATAACAAGGTAATACTGACAATTTTAATGTAATGCCGTAAGCCCTATTATATGGCGCATGATAAGATGGTCATATTTAAAGTACAGATTTATCGAGTTTTCCTCTTTTTATTGTAACAAAAATCAGTAAGAAAACATGTACATTTAATAACCAAATGTGGTTATATATTATCATGGCCTTAAATATGTCAGCTTGCAGATGGGATTATTGGGTTGTGAATGTCATGTTGAATCATATTCTTGATACGAAATGATATTTACTAATTTCACCTGCTTTTGCTGCACAGATTCTACATATATCCGACGTAGAAGTTAGAGAGACCAAAATGATGGGGACATCTCCCATTATCATAGTGGCAGTATGAGTTTCTTATTCTTTTCATTCTTGATTTAAGCCTTTTAAGGTTTTTGAAACTGATGCTGGTGGCTTTTGTACTTTCAATGTTCACAGTTCCAAACACAACAGATTCACTGCGTGCGGGATAGAGAGGGTAAAATAACAGAAGGCGGGAAGGTAAATGAAAGATTATTTTGCTGTTTTTCATGCTTTGCCATGAGGTATAATAGTGTATGGAATGAACTTCAATAACTTGGAACTCATACAATTCTATGCACCGGAAGATGTCTATATTCATATTTGATTTACCATTTGGTGACATTAACCATATGTTGATCCTAAACTTCTAAAATTGTCTTCTCACTAGGATACAATTCACACCGTGTATTATGCATGGGCCATGCAACAAGTGGATGTAGAAGAACTTGGAGAGGGTGCCCTCTACCCAATATGGAAGCTTAGAGAAATGCAACAAATTGGTGTGCAAGCCCTTATCTAGCTTGATTTACGGTCAATGTCATCTCTTATTAATAATGGATACCTTATGATTTAAAACCCCCTCTGATATTTTTTTATACCGATCCTCCTGGGTTTTGTTAGTTTCTTCTCCAGGGAGAATTTACGTTGATAAATGATTTTTTTAATTATTTTCTGCAAATAAACGAATTATCATCAGGACGTTTATATTCCTTTATTTCTAGAATCGGGTTTGCCTGAGATTCTTCAAAAAATGAAGCGATATTAATACATCATTGCCATATATAATACCACTAAAATCAAAGAGTGGAAGCCTGTTGCTTGAAACTTGCTGAGAAGTAGCTTGAAATTGTACAAGTTCACCTTGTAACATTATGTACACCTGATTGAGTTTGATCAAGAAAAAGTAATACTCAAAATCCTGCAAATAACATCTTCCGCCACCGGTCGTTATATCGGATCGGATCGAAATTTGTTTCAAAATGTGACATCAGGATCATCATCGTAGTCAAAATCCGGTTCGCTAGAGTGTCTGTCTCTTAGCTTCTCTAGCTCTTCCCTTCTTTGGTTTTCCTCTGAAGAACACGGACATAAGTTTAGTTTGCTGGGGGTTTAGAATATCTTAAAGCATTTGCAAGCCTCCTTAGTTTTTGTTTTCAAGCATTTCAGACAAAGGTAAATTTTACAAAATTAATGCACTTACTGCCCATTCGCAAAGTAGCCTCCACCCTTAGGCCGACCTGTGCCGTAGTACGATTTCCCTTCTGCCAAACACAAAGGAACAATAAACAATGAAACATCAAGAAAGGAAATTTGTTGATTCACCTGCATGCTATAGGCTCACCATCTCTAGCAGCGGCAGCCTCTTCAGCCTGAAAAAGCAAACTGTAGGAAAGGAAAATTCGGTTTGATTGGTTCTGAGAGAGAAAAAAATAGCTGCAGTGAACACTTTAAACTATTTTAATGAGAATTTCATCTGTCATGAAATTCATAGTTATTCCCACATTTAAGTGGTCATGGTAATTATAGCCTCCATCACTGCTAAGTAATGACATGTTTGGAAGTGGAAACTGAGCTGTATTTTGGAAATTTTCTGTGGAAGGGGCAGCAATACACATCAACTTCGATGCCATATTTGAAGAGCTTAGCTAATGAGGGCATACAATTATGGTGCGTTTATTTGCAGCAATAGCAACAGTATTCTCGGCAGATCCTAGAATGGTTGTAATGCAGTCTGCCTTTGAGCATGCAATTGAATGCAAAATGAGAAATAGAACCCAACCCCAAAGCAAAGACAAATTAAGAGAACATATATAGACACGAATCAAAAGACATCTAATTCATATTCTAAATTCCTCATCCGATTACTGATCACATGTTTTCAAAATCCAAATGCAACTCCACATAACAGAATAATGATTCAAATATTCCCTAAAACAAGAAAACGTTTGGAAATGAGCGTTTGTTATGTGCCAGCATTTGATAAAACCAATTTCAAATTCCACGTCATTTGACATGATAAGTAGTAGATATGCACACAAACAAGAAAAGAAGAGGGAAACTTATTTAAGAACACGCACGCACCGCGGGTGAAGTAACAGAAGACAATGAGAATAGCCTATCTTCAGGCTGGAACTTCCTGGACCTCTTCAAGCTGCGAGACAAGTCGAATAGGCGGATCATGTTCAATATAAAATCATAAGATAAGTTTGCACTGAATCGAATTGCTCTTAAGGAATGTGACTACACACGGACTGCAAATCATGTTTGTTTCATAAACAAATCCCAAATATATATATAACTGAACAAATCAGACAATTCTGGAATTATATGAGAACTCAACAGTTCAATGAACATAAGAATTATGCAACAAACACAATTGAATACAATTAGCACGACACATTTAATATGTGAATCGTATTTGTAATTTGTGTTGTGTTTATGCATACCATACGGCTGAGATGGGGCAAAAACACACAATATTGAGAAGGATACACGAATTTTCAGCTCTGCTAACGATAAATTACACTTAAATAAACGAAGGGAAAAAGTGATAAACCAGGCAATCCATACATCGCAGTACTCTTGGATGAAGAGAGGAATCCCTCAAAACCTTTCAAAACGTGGCCGCATTGGCTCGGATCCTGCAAATAACTTGTTTCCATATCTTACACCTGCATTTAGAAATAAGAATATAAAACATAAATCTAATTCGAATAAAATCGGGATGAGGAAAAAGGATGAAATTAACTTGTCTTTCGATGTTTCGAAGCTCTTCTATTAAGCAGAGAAGCCAGCATTGTTGATCCTCTTTGACCTAAAAAACAAAGGTTTCAATTTTTTTCTAATAATAATAACAAAAGGGAAATGGAAATTCAAAATTGGATTGAAAAGAGAAATGGTGATCGTAACGGCTACCATCGTAATCCATATTTTCGCGCGAAATCCGTTGAGATTATTTAGAGCCCTAAAAACCTAAGTAGAGCTTCCCCAATCCTTTTTGGGACTCGGATCGGATCCCTTTCGGGTTTTTTAAGAAAAAATTAAAGATTGGAATGAAATGTCCCGATTTCAAAAGAACTGCGCCATTTGAAAGTTTCCGAAATTGTCAGTACGATCAAGATCTTCCAGCCAACAGAATCGCGCCATTTATACGCGGGTATATGGGTCCAAATGCCGCATATATATTTGGCGATAAGGAACGGACAGGGTTCGGATATTGGGCCGGGTTTTAGAAGATGGTTCCGCGGCAACCAGTAGAAGTTGAATGAGATTGGATCTACGCATATGAATAATAATGATTAATGTGTAAAAAATAAGAGAAAAGCTTTAATACATAAACTTTAGTTTATACAAGTTTTTTTAATTTTAAGGGTTAGAGATTTAGTTTAGGGCTTAGAGTTTAGGGATTTAGGTTATAGGTAGGGTTTAAGCCTAGAAAATGGGACGAAATTCTTTAGTGAATTTGTGAAAATCCTTAGTAGGAAGCTAAGGTAGTGGATGTAAACCTTTTTAGAAGGTTGAACCACTATAACTCCTTATATCTCATTGTTTTTACTGTCCAATTTTCTTCCAAAAGTTTTAATTGCCAATTCACCCCCATCTTGGCCACTTTCTCCATTGATTGATCATCAAACAATTGGTATCAGAGCCGCACTTATTCGAAGGTCTAACCACCGTTGAAACGATCCTAGAGGTGATTCAATCAATCGACGATCAAGCCATGGCATCTACTTCTGGCAACAACTCATACGAGTCTCAATCCATCACCAAACCTCCTTATTTCAATGGGGATAACTATCTCTATTGGAAGAATCATATGAGGCTCTTTATCAAATCCAACGACCTCTTTTGGGACGTAGTAAAAGATGGACCAACCATTTTGATGAAGAGAGAAGGAGACCGGCTAGTTCCTAAGTCCAAGCATGATATGACCGATAAAGATCGAAAGAATTGCAAATCAATGACAAAGCAATGCATATTATCTTTTGTGCTCTTAGACTCGATGAGTACTCAAAAATGTCTTCTTGCACAAGTGCAAATAAGATACGAGATAAGCTAGAAGTGACGTACGAGGGCACAGACGAAGTAAAAGAGACCAAGATTAGACTCCTAAATCTAAGCTACGAGAACTTCAAAATAGAGCCGGATGAAGACATTTAAAAACTGTTTGATCAATTCTCCGTCATCGTCAACGGGCTAAAAGGATTCAGAGAAGTTATTTCAGAAGAAAAGCTTGTCCGAAAGTTTATCTATTCTCTTCTCGAGTCATAGGATAGAAAGAGAACCTTCATTATCGAAACAAAGGATCTCAAAACTTTAAAGCTCGATGCTCTCATGGGGTCTCTTCTCACTCATGAGATAATAAAGAAAGGAAGAGATGAAGAAAAGAAGAAAGAAGATAAGAAGACAGAAAAAAAGAGGTAGGGAAGAAAAATATAGGAATCGCTCTCAAAGCTTCACAAGATAAGAGTGATTCTAGCGAAGAGGAAGATGAAGAAATGGCTATGCTAGCTCAATTCATGGAACCCAACCGGGAAAGAAAGTTCTATAAAAAAGGGGATTTCAAGAACAAGAAAAATGTTACACTACCGAGACGATAATGATGAAACAAGTAAATAAGCGCAAACGCAGAAAAGAAAAATAACACCAAGAATTTACGTGGAAAACCCAAAAGGGAAAAACCACGGGCAGAGGATGAGAACTTTCACTATGATGGAGAAAGAGATTGCAACTAATTTATGATGTTCTGTCTAAACCCCTAATCCCTAATATCTATTTATAGGGTAAATTCCTTGTTTACAGAGGAAACTTGCATAGAAACAAATTCTACTCAAACTGAATTTCCTACCTTTAATTAATATAAAGTAAACAAGATCTACTAAAAGTAGGATTCTAACTTTAAACCAAATCCAAAAAAAAATTGGATCACAACTCTAACAAATCTTTACCTTGAGACAAATTCTTGTCGAACAATATCTCAGCCTCTTCCACGAAACCCCTTCAAGGGGTAGTCTTTAGCAATGAACATCGACCGAATCCAAGCATTGCCCAAGTTTGGATGTACAAGGTAATTTAGTCTTTACGTTGGTAAGATCAACATTAGTGCCAACTTTGCTTACAACTATATCACCACAAGCAATAGCACAACCCCGATCATTAATGGCACTACTACATTTCTCATTATTTATCTTTGAAGAAAATCGAACTCTCTTAAACTTCTCAAATTTTTTATACCCACGGAATTCAACTTTCTTCTTTTCAAATTCGTTATGCCCATGAAATCAAACTTTTTTCTGCCTACCAGAACTGTTATGCCCACGGTTGTCATGTTTAACACAAAATCGTCTTTTACTTGATTTAGTCATGATGCCTTCACCAGTAACATCGTCATTTGACACGCACGAGGAAACAATAGATGCATCACGTAAAATAGTTGAACCTTCTATAACATAAAAATTGGCTGCTCTTTTATACGCTTTCATCACAACGAGAGCGCTCTTGCAAATTTTCATAGCTCTACCTTCATTAGAGTATCTGTACCCTTTTGAATCCAGAGTACCTAACAAAATTAGATTTCTTCTTAAATTTGGAACATGCCTCACATTACCAAGTGTTCGAACAATCCCATCGAACATCTTAATCTTGATTGTGCCAATACCTGCAACTTTACAAGAGGCATTATTTCCAACAAGACAACACCTGTAGACACAAGTTTATATGTCGCAAACCAATCCCGATTTGGACTCATATGAAAACTGCTACTATAGTTAAGAATCCACTCCTCACTCGCTACAGAGTATTCTCCAGAAGCAGCTAAAAGTTCACCATCATTATACTCCTCTGCAATATCAGCTTTATCTTCATTGGAACTTTGATTCTCAGATTCCTTCTTTATCTTATTCTGTAATCTGTAACACTCAGATTTAATATGACATTTTTTTTTACAGAAATAACATGTTTTACCTCGATTTGACGACTTAGACCTGCCTCTATTTTGACTGCTAAAATTACGATCACCTTTTCTTTCGCGGTCTGAACTAGTCGATCTATGCACCATGAGACCATCTGCTTGGAACTCAGAGCCGGTAAGATGTTGCATCTTGTCATGTGAATTCAAATTATCATATACCTCTTCAATAGTAAGGGTATCAAGGCTGTGTAGGAAGGTGCTTCTAATAGACGAATATGAAGCGGGCAATGAGCAAAGTAAAATCAAACATAAGTATTCCTTATTGTACTTTACCTCTATCATTTCCAAATCTGAGACGATCTCCTTGAAACCGGTTAGGTGGTCGTTAAGACATGAACCTTCTGCTAACTTGTGGGAGTATAGGCGTTGCTTCAGGAGCAACTTGCTGGTCAAAGTTTTCTTCATGCAAATTTGTTCCAATTTTGCCCATAAGTCGACAACTGTCTTCTCTTTGTGAACATTCTGCAAAATACTGTTTGATAAGTGCAAACAAATCTGGGAAGCAGCTTTCCTATCCTTGTTGCGCTTCTCTGTATCCGACCATTCTTTCGGCATATTATCAAACCCATCTAATGCATCATCTAAATCCATCTGAACAAGAACATCTCGAACCTTCACCTACCATAGCGAAAACCTGACGTTGCAATCCAGCAACGGAATTTCATACTTCACTTTTGTCATTATCCTGAGTAACCTGAAAAGCTCTGATGCCAATTTGTTATACTATCGGGACGATAATGACGAGACAAGTAAATAAGCGCAAACACAGAAAAGAAAAATAACACCAAGAATTTACGTGGAAACCCAAAAGGGAAAAATTACGGATAGAGGATAAGAACTTTCACGATGATGGAGAAAGAGATTACAACTGATTTATGATGTTATATCTAAACCCCTAATCCTTAGTATCTATTTATAGGGATAGATTCCTTGTTTATAGAGGAAACTCGCATAGAAACAAATTCTACTCAAACTGAGTTTCTTACCTTTAATTAATATAAAGTAAACAAGATCTACTAAAAGTATGATTCTAACTTTAAACCAAATCCCAAAAGAATTTGGATCACAACTCTAACAAAAAAGGAAAAAGAGAAGGATCATATAGTGTGCTATGAATGCAAAAAGCCGGGACACATCAAGATCGATTGTCCCCAACTCAAGAAGAAAGGCTTCGAGAAGAAAAAGAAGCATAAGACCCATGTAGCCACTTGGAGTGATGAAGAATCTTCAAGTGATGAGGAGTAAGAAGTAATTTGAATAATTTTAAAAAAATAGATATATGCCAAGTTTTTTTTATCAAGAGATAAATATCAAGTTTACGCATAACTTTGATGAGATTGTTATATGATACATAAATTTTGATTTGGTATAATTATATCGTATGAAATCAAAAGACTCAATTGTACACGTTTTAAAAATCAAATATATTTATTATTTTCATGTTTGGTAAATATTGTACATATATATATTTATATAAGTATGTAAACATAAATGATGATATATTAAAAATGTTTTTACTGATTTGTGAATCAAACCGAAAATTCATATACATTGTTATGGGATAACGACAAGTATAATGAGCGCTCAATGAAGGAGACATATATTTTACGTGAAAATTCTTGACGAGAAAAATCACAGACAAAAAAAATCAGTATAACGTCAAAACAATTATAAGATGATGAGTTGGTGCGACTAAATGACTTTGAGACGACTTAAGTCTTTCTCTAATTCGCACACCTAAAATCCTAAATTACATTAAATATTTATAGGTTACAAACTTACGTAACAAGAAATATACTCAAATCTTTATAAAAAATTATACTTAAATCAAGTTTCTCACTTTAAACCAAAGTTCAATTACCATTAATGTAGTTTACCTTTTATTTTCAATATATTATATATTTTATATATGTCAAAATTAAATATATAATACAATAATATATGTAATAAAAATATATTAAAGTTTTTAATGTATAAAAGAATAAAAAAATAATTTTAATAAAACAAAAATATTGAATTAAAAATATAATGTTTTTAGATAATTATTTGATGCACAATAAGTGGAAAGTTCCCTTCCACAAGCGAACTTCTAAAGCTCTCACATATTACTTTTAGAGGCTTTAAACTCTAGCCCCTAAACTCTACACTTTAAAGCATCAAATATATTTTTAAACCTTAAAATTTAACCACAAACACTAAACCCTAAAAACTAGGTGCTTGTGAAAAACAAGTTTTTCACCGACAGTGATAAATATTTTTCCATAATTTTCTTAATATAAAATAATAAATAAAAAACAATATGGATAGGTTAAAACGGGCATGTTTGAATAAAACCGGGGGTCATTTTTTGAGTCGAACCAAACTTAAATAAAACATGAAGTATGTTGATCTCATATATAAATTTGATATGATCTGATTCGACCTGACCTATAAGCATCTTTAATGATATAATGTACTTATCTTTTTAATTATAAAAATATCTAATATTTTTTTTGATTAAAAGAGGTTATTATCATGTTCTTCGTTAAAAATTCTTAAATAAAATTATATAATTATTAACTAAAAATGCTTATAAATGATGAGTGATAAAGCACAATTCTAGTAGTAACATCATAGGTATAGAAAACCAAAAGCAGATAACATGAACTATATTTATATGGAACAAGGTTCAACCCCCAAACGAAAAAATGGGACAACTCCAAGGTTCAACCCCTAAACGAAAAAATGGGACAACTCCAAGGTTCAATGAAATCTAGAAAACGAAAATACATAAAAAAAAAACACACCGACCAATCGATCGTTGTCAATAGCTTTTACCATGGACCCGAACTTTCACAAGTTAAAAGTTGTTCCAAGTAATCAGCTCCTAAATCCTCAAACACCACCAAGTTCTGGTGTTTTTGATTTTCGGCCACCGCGCTCCGTTTACATTTCTTGTTCTTCGACCTCTTCCTCAAGTAATGCCTCTTCTTCAAAGCCATAACAGGGGAGCAGCCCTCCTCGCATTCGTACTCCATTTCCACGAGCAATTCCTTGACGACTTGGATCGGGAAATTGAGAGTGGCCAACGTTCCTCTCATCGCGAACGCCGCTTGGTCGTAAGCCAAAGTGGCTGCTTCGGCGCTGTCGAATGTTCCTAGCCACACCCTCACTCCGTTCCTGGTTGAATCCCTGATTTCTGCTGCGAATTTCCCCCACGGCCTCTTCCCTACCCCTCTGTAATTCTTTTCGGGTTCCGGTTCGAGTTTAGCATCCGAAGTAATCTCTTCGGGTTCGGGTTTGGGTCCGCCTCCTCCGGTCAATAAATTCATCCAAAGCAGTTCCTCAGCGTCATTGAAGTTGAAGAGAACATAATTGTAGGGCTCCGGCGAGCAAAACGGCGATTCCGAGAAGATTTCGTGTGTTGTCGAGTACTGGAAGAAAGAAAATTCGTCCATAATGAGGTTAGATTTGCGGAGGTTGTTCTGTTTGTTGTCGCAGTGGCAACTGGCTGCTGACGAACTTGTGTTTTGGTGTCGCAACATTTCAACCGCCTAACCCTCTGTATATAACGGTAGGGAAAATGTTTTTTCCTTTTAAAAAGGAATTGAGCACGCGAGTCAAATGACGCACGGCGGCGGGGGTTGGACCTGAAATTGCATAATGTATAGTGCCATGTCAGCATACTTGGAGAAATTATTAGATTGATCGGCTCACCACGTCATCTGTAGTCCATCTAATAATATTCAGCTATTTCAATATAATTTCTAAGTAACTATCAACTCTTTAGTTACATGTAAAAAAGAGGTAAAAATTTATCTTGAAAAAATAATACATGTACAAATATTATTGGATAGGACTATTATTGATGTGATGAGTCATACTCATCTAATAATTTTTTGCATACTTGATTTTATTCTGTATCTACGTGGCAGCCATTTGTCACAATACCGTAAATGGAACTTTTGACCATCCGATAAATTTTGGAAGATTTAAGGTAAAATTACTGGATAAGACTTTGAAATGACGAATACAAATAAATTTACCTCCAACAAGTGTCTCACTAGAAAAACGGATAATGTTCATCTTAAGAGACACGGTTCAAATCTCTTTGTCTATAAAGTGTATGCCCATTGTCAAAGGGTTAAAAATATGTATGAGCATATACTATCTTATAATTACCTTTAGACCATTCAAAAAAAAATTTAATGTGCAAGTCCAAGCAGATAACAAGTGCAAAATAAATAAATAAATAAATAAAGAGTTAATTGTATTATATGTCCGTAAACTACGACTCTCATTTTAAATTGATCCTCAAATTATGATTCTTATTTTAAATTGGTCTTCAAACTATGATCCTCATTGTAAATTGGTTCCCAAACTTTTGAATATTTCAATTTCATCCCCAAATTTATCAATATATGCAACAATAATTATTGTTTATGTCACATCATTTTATTAAATAGTACACATCAATGTTTACATGCAGTTAACAACTTTTTAACGGTTTATTAGCAAGGGATGTGATTAGAATATATCGATAAATTGGGGATGAAATTGAAACGTTTCATAGTTGCATGTAAAAGACGCATTTGTGGCATTATTTCCTTGCACTTTTACACCGAATCCTCAATCTTTTGACATACGATATTCCGTCGACACTCGTCTATCCATTCAGGCATAAGGAGAATGAAACCTGCTTATCTGTTCAGGCGCAAGGAGAATGGAACTTGTAACACCCCAATAGTTGTTTAGTGACCAAATAGTAAAGATTTGAAAGTTTTTGGTTTTAGTTCTAAAACGTAAGATTTTAAAGTTTAGAGGCTAAAATGAAAAGTTGAGAAAAGTTCAAGGACCAACATGGTAATTTTCCCAACAATTATTTTTATTCTATAAATTAATAGATCACCTAAGGGTGTGGATCGAATATAAAAATTATGGTTTGATCTGATGTTTCTATTATTGGGAAATTACAGTTGAAGTTTAAAATGGAATTCAGGTAATCATATGAACTCGGAATGTTGTAAACTTTTGAAGGAAGTTTTAAGATGACCCGAGGAATATGAAATTATGGTTTTGAATCGTTTTTAATTAATTTAGATTCGATTCTATTTAGTATTTTGTGTAGGTGATGGAATGGCATTTTTGTAGATATGTTATTTCATTAATGGCAATTTAGTCATTTCACCTATACTTTTTAATATAAAATGATTATGGAAGATGATAAGGATGAGGTGTTGGCTTTCTATTGGTTATAACTCAAGGGCAAATTAGTCATTTGACTATTTTGGAGATTTTTTTATAATTAGCCAAATATAAAGACATTTGGCATCAAATTAAAGAAAGAAAAATTTTGGAAATTTTGCTCATCTTTCTCCCAAGGTGCCGAGTTCTCCAACCCTAAGTAAGAGAATTTTTTGGTTCAATTTTAAGCTTGATTGGATTGGTTTTTGGGTTGAGACATGAAATAAGAAATTAATCTCTATGACATTCTCTTTCTTTTGGTACCATTTCTATGTGGTTTTCATGTCTCTAAGTTGAATTTTGAAAGATAGGGTGGATGAAGGACATATTGAAATCTTTGTGTTTTATGATTCTATCAAGTTGGATATGGTGTTGTAGTGTTATTTTTATGCTTATAGTGATGGAAATGTTCAGATTTAAAGTATGGAGAATTTTTGGTGAAGTTGGAAAATTAGGGGAAATTATGTCAAAATTTATTTTGATGAGGGAAGTGATTTGAAATGATGTTTTTCATGTTTGGTTGAAGTTGGAATGTTGAAAACTTGAGTGCTGGACTATTATGTCAATTATGGAAAATTAAAGGGTTGAAGTGTAGGAATTTATTTTAATGTTGGTTATGAAGAATTATGTATTTTACATGCTTTAAAGTGTTGTTTGAAGCAAAAATCCCATGTTGAAGTGTTAGGGACCATTTCGGCAATTATCTAAATTATTGGGGAAATTTTTGTAAAATGTTAATTTAAAGTATTTAGGTTGAGTGTTATCACCTAAGCTTTATTTTGATGTTTGTATTGTTGAACATGGGATTGAATTGTGAGAATTCAAAATGTGGGGTGATTGAGTATAAGTGAAAGAAATGAGAATTTATAGGAAGTTATGAAGTGAAAAGGTAGATTGAATTGAAGAAAGTATTGATATGTTGTTAGTACATTAAAGGAATTTTTATGAAATTTTCTCCTATTAATGTACTTAGTGGATTGATAATCTAACATATACATTTAATTGTATGTGTTATGGTTGGATAAATACAAGTAGCTGACCTAGTTCAAGATCGAAATCAGTTGAAAGATAAAGAGAAGGTCCCAGAGTAAACATAATTTGGTACAAGTATTTAGTGAGGCATATAAGGTGAGTGCATTTATATATTTCAAAATATATTTTAATAGACTTTTAAGAATTTTATTTACTTGATTTTATTGAAATAATAACATGGTTTTTGTATAAATTATAAGGTGTTTTACAGACAAAGGAAAAAGGTTAGTACATGATAGGGTATGAACTGCCCTATTATGTTTTATTTTGACAAGTTATTATTGAGTATGGTGATATATGAATCATTTACAAAATGATAAATTACAAGTTAATGATATAGATTTATTGCCCAAGTTTACAATATAGAGTTACAGTATAGTGGCATGCCATTAGAGGTCTAGCAGTCTGGGACTGCGTGTAGCTACAGACCGATCTTCAGATCTATATGTTTACCGACACTTTATGTGTCTCTATGTTTAGGCACTTTATGTGTCTACAAGTTATCGTCACTTTAGTGACTAGTACTCAAGGAGTACCGACCTTGCGTACTTCAGTATCTCTTTATACAATTCTTGGGCTAATTATAAAGTTAATGTATATGAAATTCACCATTTCTCATGGTATAAGAAAGGTTTAAAATGAACTTGCCTAACCATGTTTTTATTTATTTCAGTATTTACTTTTACGACTACCTAATGCCTCATTATGTTATGCTTAGCGTGTGTGTTTTGTTTGTACACACGTAGGTTGATAAGGCACGGTGGTAAGCATCAGTAGCTCGGATTATTTTGCGGACGAGCACATACTACATGTTATCATAGTATCATTTTGACATCCTATATGGTATTTTGATTAGTGGCATGTATAAAGTAAAACTCTTGTATTTTGTGTAAACCTAGCTCTAATATCTCTAAAGATGGTGATGTTTTTAGTTGATGCATGATTTAGTAATGTTATTAGGTAATTTGTAGTGATATAGAAATAGTTTTGTAGACTTGTAATCGAAATAGGTAAAAATGGTATTAAAATTCTGCACTGGGCAGTTAGTTTGAAAAATCACTATAAATTCTACCGGTTGAGTTAAATGATGAATTTTACATGTATGAACTAGAAATTGAGTCTAGTTTATTTGAAAAAAAACTCTGACTGATTTTGAGGTCTGTACTAAAAGTTATGAATTTTTATTCGACGAAAAGTCAGAAAAACTGGAGAGCAGAATTTTGGAAACCTTATACTGTGACGAGACTTTGAGAATTTTTATAAATTTTTGTAGATTTTATTAATTTTTTTTGGAATATACCGTTAGAATCGTGTTTGAATCTAGTTTTTATCGGTATAAATAGAGTTTAATTCCGATTTCTAGACTGTCCGGTAGAAACAAAAATGTGGAAAGTGGTACAGAATACTATTTTACTAGAAGCAAAATTTGAAACGTTTTTCAGTAATGTTTTATAACATTACCGACTCGTATTTGGAAACGAATACGGGAAGGTGTCTTACATAACTCGTCTATACATCCAGGCGTAAAAGAAATATAACCCTGCTTCTTAGCAAACTGCTTATCTATTTGGCATGAGGAGAAGGGAACTTTTATTTTTCAGCACAACGCCTATCTGTTTGGGCGCGAGGAGAATGGAACCATTATTTTCAGCATAACGCCTATCCGTTCGGGCGCGAGGAGAATGGAATCTTGCTTTGATGTCCATCAACCAATTTGCAGTATGATTGGATAAAATCAGTGCATTTTATTCTTTGCTCTATTCTTGTTTCACCGATATGAGCAAAGAGGGGCAGTTGTTGTCACTGATTTTTTGGCTCAAAAATGCAAGAAAAAGGAAACAAAGCTGGACTGGATCAAGTAAAAAGGGAAACTACATTATTCCAGAAGAATTGAATCGAAAAGGAAAGAAGAACATGAAGGGGATTCGAATGAGAATAAATCAATCCTAAATATCTTCAAATTCAAATAAAAAAAGAAAGAAATGGCATAGTCAAGCAAGAATCAATTGAAGAAGAAAAGCTGAAATCAAATCAAGAAATTTGGACAATATTCTTACCCGATTTTTGGGATTATTATTCCAATCTTCCATGTATTTTAGGTAGTGAAAAACCTATATAAACCCCCATTTGACAACACTTCACACATACATTTCATCTTTTCACTCACCATTGTAACACACCACATTTTTCTCATTCACCACCACTCATCACTCCCCTCTGTAACCACTATACACCACTCTCTACACCACATAATACTGTGAAACTTTATATTCAGATCTTTGGAATACAAGTCAAGCAAGGTTTCTTTCTTTATAGGTATTTCTTTACTTTTTCTATGTTTTTTATTTCGAATGTAAATAAATTCTTACACGCTTCAAATTGATGTCGTCGGAATTACAAAGTGGGTGACCGGAAATTCGAAACGTTTTATAAAGGAGAGTGGATTTGAAAAGTTTTCAAATAATTCGAACAATTTTAAAACATTTTTTGGTAATTTCATTTTAACCTAGCTTGGATTAAAAATATTTTCATTTACTTACAAGGATATTGGCGCTTATTTTTAGAACGTAGAAATGATAAAGATGGTAAGTTAATGTAATCCTGTTGGAATGATAAAGATTTGCAACTTTTAAAAGTTTCACGTAAATGTTCCATAGCCCGTTGTTTAATAAATCATTCCATTGATCTTCCGCTTTAAAAGTTTCAGGTCCAATAAATTTGTTTATATTTCCTTTACCTTTTGTAAATTTTGCTACTTTCCTTTTGTTTTTAAAAAAGAATCCACCTCATATTGAGTGTTGACCCGGTTAAAAGGGATGATACAACTTCCCTTTATTTTAAAAAAGGATCACATGTAAACATCTCTGTAAATAAGATATTTATGTATAAATTCTTGCAATTTAATTCCGTGTGATTGTTCCCATTTTCGTTAAGTTTATTAATTTTATTAAAGCTTTTAAAAATAACGTTCCTTTAATTAAATCTTTAGTAGTTAGATCCTTGAAAATTGGAAAATAAAAAACTCTTCTTTACTATAAAATTAATAAAACACACTTAATTACATTTGAACTCCAATAGGTAAAATTCTTTTAGGGTTAATAATCATCAACTTAGAATAATAAAAGTTTCAACGCACCAATTGTCTTTGGTTGTTTGCTTAAAAAGTGGAACTTAATTAATGCAATGTCCTATCAAAATGAGGTAACGGGTTAGCGCTAGAGATGTTGACGGTGATTAGAGTTTACTCTCTGGATGGTGGGACCGTTAAAACGGAATCATATACATAAATAGACAATAAGTTAAATTTTATACGAACTTGCAAATTCTGACATCAAAACATTTTGTAATCGGCTGGGTACCAATTTTTGGACGTTGTGGGGGTGCTAACCCTTCCCTACGTGTAACCGACTCCCGAACTCATTTTTGTGTTTTTGCAGACCAAAATTGTAGTTTTAATAAAATAGAATGATTTTATTAAAATAACCCGTTTTTAGGTGATCCAACCACACCTCGAAAAAGATTGGTGGCGGCTCCGTTGTTTTTGTTTTCTTAAAAAACCGTCAGAACCTTTTCCCCCCAAAATGGTTGCGACATGCCTAACATGTGGGTGAAGTTGTTCTATCAACTAATTACCTCTTCTCAAAGAGACAAGACACCATATGAGTTATGGAAGGAAATAAGACCTTCCTACAACTACATAAAAATGTGGGGGTGTCCTGCAAAGGTAATATCACCATTACTGAAGTAAATGAAAATAAGTGGACTATATTTTCATTGACTATAGTAACGGATATCAATTTCTTGTGTACCCTAAAAATATGATAATGGAAACAAAGAATGACTCATTTTTTAAAAATATATTTCCTGTATAATTAGGGAAGTTGATCCAAGTTCAATGAAGCGATCTTTGGAGACTATTGATGGAAAATAGTCACACTACGTTTAGTAAAAGGTTGAAAGTAAGATATTGTCATAAGAGTGTGACAAATGTGTGTATGTCAAAACTGGGATATATGATCCTATGTTGATGACATGATAAATATACCAAAGATTTGTCAAATTCAAGATTGACATGGAAAATATGAGATTGACAGATTTGATTCTGGGCATCCAAATCAAACGGTCACTTGAAGGTATCATATTGACACAGTCACACTACATGGGCAAAAAAAGTTTGGCAAGGATGTTCCCTGCATAGCCAGAACTCCAATAAATACGAGCCAATATTTGTTCAAATGGAATATGCAAGTATATTGCTTTCACTGTAAGCAATTTAAGCAGTCTCACAAGCAATCCAGGGCCAAAAACTCTAGATAGCGATTGTGAGAGTACTGTGATATCTCAGATATACTCAAGATTATAAATTGTAGTATTCTAGAGATCCTACTATTTAGAAGAATTATTCGATGCCAGTAAGATATCTAATTTTCAAGATATCAAAGGCACAAGCGAATACGTTTCACATTGAAGAAATGAGATATGTCATGAGATTTATCAAGACAAATGTTTACAACCAGATTCATAATGGAATTTGAGTTTTAGCTCTAGACAAGTCTGGAGAAAAAGTCAAATAACTTTAAAATGTCTTGGAGGATATTCCTGAATGGCCAAAGCATGTGCCAACAATATTCATATATTAAAAAACAAAAGTTAGTAGAGCACAGAGCTTTATGTACAATGGTAAGTCAAGACATATGCATCATCGACATAATATCGTTAGACAATTGATCTCAAATGGAGTTATCTTTATTGATTTTGTAAAATCAAAGGATAACGTTGAGGATCCGCTAACCAAAGGGTTAAATAGAGATCAAGTTGGGAAAACATAGAAATAAATGAGACTAAAGCCCAGGAAAATTTAAGGCACTATATGAAGGAAAATCCTACCTAGTTGATTGGAGATCCCAAGATCTAGTTTCAAAGGGATAACATAATTACATAGACATGTGCAGTCACTGTGGGGTTCTTCTCCTAAGTCCGTTCCTATGATGTAAACAATGATCAAAAGTGTTATAGGCTAAGCAAAGCTTTTAATGGCCATTGTAAGAGTGGAGTGGGGCTGCTTCAAGAAGACTACTAGGCATAGTTCTCTCAAACTCTTGTCAGAGAGATAGTTGTGTGAAGTATATCATCGTTTACACAAACATCTAAACAGTTCAAGGACATCACGTCTACCGGTTAGCTAGTAAAGTAAATATACTTTCACAAGGAAAGGTTCAAAGGATCACCATATCGAGTCAAAATGTTTTTAATAAAATCATCAAGTTTATTCATGTGGAAGATTGTTGAAAAATGTGAGAAAAATGGTAACTTTGAGCCATATTTCAAATGGGTAAAGGTGGAGATTCGAATAATAATTTTATTGGATCTAATTCTACTCCATGAGACCTTTACAACGGTATCTCATATGCTCAAAACGGTTGAGTGATGAATGAGAAATTGATGCTCAAAGTAGGGAAGTTGTGAATTGAATAAGGAAGTGGAAACCTCCTATCCTACATTGATGAGATAAATTGAACGAGAAGTGTTTATATACACTTACCCACTTGGTGGTCATTGAATGACTTGAATAGAAACTGTGCCTTGCGCGCAGGAACAGGGGGCGGATCAAAGCTCGTCGAACCCATTCCGGTTGGGGCGCACCCGCACGACGTGGGCGACGTGAATGTCTAGACCGGTCGGGCTCTACGTGGGCCTGGGAATATTTTACTCACTTCGAATTAATTTTTCCTTATTATTGGCATATCTTTTTGAATATTTCGAATGTAAAAGGATAATTTATGGTTTCCTTAAATTCAAATATAGGTAACGGCTACAGTTCACAGAAATATATCCGATTAAATATGGTATTAATTAAATGTTTCCAAATTAAATTAGATGGAGAATTAATGGCCATAATTTCAGAATATTTGTTTCCCACATTTAACCTAGCTCACTCCCCTATAAATAGAATGTCATTCCTTTGGTTTCAACTAAAAACCACAGAAAATTTTTATTGTTTTACTCTGTAGATGTTACAAAGTAGTTTTCGGTGGTATGCGAAGGCAAGGGTCAGTTCGTGATCTCCAAAGTAGTGCAACTGTGGCTAATCATCTATTGTTGTATTTTGGGAGACAGGCGACCAACGAGCTCGAGCACCATAAGAGTGCCCGAAAATTTGTCTTAAGGAAACTGCGTTCGTGCAGGCCTCAACACGTTTCCTTTCGGTTTTCGTTTCCAATCGGTTCGATTTACATATTGTTGTATCGTTCTTAATTTTGTACTATTCGTTTAAATAATAATATTTTATCTTATTATCTTTATTCTTGTATTAACGTTTATTCTAACATATTATTGCCCTTCTCGATCTTTGATCGTAGTTCCTTCCTGCAAAGTAAGAGTCACTTTAACATCTACATATTCAAATCATTAACTAAATCTCCTTACCTGTAGTTGATTTAAATGGATAATGAAAAAAGGAAATATTTAAACAATTCATATGATTATCTTCAGAAATTATATTGAAAATGTAAAATTGTAATGGTTTTTTCTTTTATCTCAAACCATGACAATAGGGCCGGTCCTAAGATTTTAGAGATCTGGGACAAACCGAAAAATTAGGCCCCTAATAAAAAGTGTTAAAATTAAATTCTATGAGTAGGTCTTCAATAATAAATATTGAAAAATAATAAATTTTAAGTGTACGCCTATAATAACAAATATTTAAAAATTTTGAATTTTAAGAATAAGCCCTTAATAACAAATATTAGAAAAAAGTAAACCTATAATAACAATTATTAAAAAAATTAGCCCCAATAAAAAATTAAAAAAATAAATTTTAAGAGTAGACCCCTAATAATAGTTATTGAAATAATAATGACTTTAAGAGTATGCCCCTAATAACAAATATTTGAAAAAAGAGCCTCTAATGATAAGTATTGAAAAATTTGAACATCAAATAACATGTATTAAAAGTTTTTGGACCACAAATAACGAGTATTGACAATTTAGACCCATAATAACAATATTGAAAAAATAAATTTTAAGAGTCATCACCTAAATACAAATATTGAAAAAATGAATTTTAAGAGTAGGTCATAACAATAAATATCATAAAAGAATGAACCTCTAATAACAAGTATTTAAAAAAAGGAAAAAAACTTTGATACACAGGCTATGTAAACTTTAGTTTACACGTGCATTTTAGTTTTAGGGGGTATAGTTTTAGTTTAGGGTTTAAGGTTTAGGTTGTAGGGTTTATAATTTAAGGTTAGTGTTTAGAATTTAGGGTTTATGGTGTGGGTTTAGTTTTTTAGGGTTAGGGTTAAGAATTTAGGATTTGAGTTTTTATAGTGTAAATACACTAGCTTGTGTAAAATTAATTTTACACAACCTGTGTATCAAAGTTTTACCTTTAAAAAAGTTGGGCATCAAATAGTAAGTATTGAAAAAAATTGGACCCCTAATAACAAATATTAGAAATGAATTTTAAGAGTAGATCTCTATTAACAAATATTGAGAAAAAAATTGAGCCTCTAATAACAAGTATCGAAAAAATACGCCACAAATAATAAGTATTAAAAAATTAATCTTTAATAACAAATATTAGAAAAAATTAACCTATCATTAAAATCTCAATTATGACACTAAGACTCATTAATGTTTAGACTAAATAAATAATTTAATTAAGGATTATGGACTTCATTAATAAATATTTAAATTAAAAAAAAAACTATATATATTATTGAAAAATATAAATAGTAAATCAGGGCCGGCCCTGCATGACACTTGCTTATAACAAATGCTCGGTGGCGAATTAGACCTTGAGGAAAACTTCCACGTGATAAATTTAGGGGGACCCTATGATTCATCGTACGTGTTCCGGTGCTAGATGAGACATTGTAATAATTTTAACCAACTATATCATTTTATTATTATTATAAGCCCTCGATCATGACTGGTTTATGTACCATTGAAACTTTTGTCACATTCCAACATTACTTTACTTTCGATGCCCGGGGGACCATGGCCTGATCTTAATGGACTCACCTTTATTACAAACAAATGGGAAATCACTAATATATATAAGTAGACTATAAATATGCAGCTATTCTTATAGGTATTACTATAGATAATAATAATTAAAATAGTATGATATGTTGATTCATTCCAAAAACAGGTAAAACCTTGATGAACATGGGTATTGCGTAAGGTGACTGAAACGCACCAGTGGGGTTAGAGACGGTTGGGGCTGAAGGGAAAACATGCGGTGCAGTCAGGTCAGGTTTGGTTAGGGAGAAGGGTATGGGCCCCGTGCTGCGTGGTAGAGACAGCTGAGAGATGCGACGCTCGAGAACAAATATTTGATAAAGAAGAGGCTCAACCACTGCGTGTAGTAGCGCCGAAAGTGGACCTATTTGTGCTCGAACGATAGCCTCCTTAACAACAGTAGGGAATGAGACAGAAAAGAGAAGGAATTGGTTTAGCAAAAAGGGAAAACTGATGGAACATTAGGGCTTTTTTATTTTAGTAATATATATATATATTAGTAAAATAATATTAACAAATAAATATAAGAAATTAAGGAAAATGTGGCTTTCTAATTCTTGTCGAATAGAAATTGCTTAAATAAATAAAAAGAATTATTAGCTTAATTATTCTTTGAATTTTTTAAACAATATAGAATTGTCTCTGAAATTTTAGAAATCGCGACTTTAAACTCAAAATTTGAGTTTATTCGAATTTAATTCTGAATTCAAAATTTTTAAATTAAAAATAAAATGTTTTTTGAAATTACGGATTAGACCTGAAAGTTTAAAATATAGCAAGTTGGTCTCGGAATTCGATTTTTAAATTATAACTTATAGTTACAAAACTTATCACTATATGACTTTTTTTTTGGCCTAAAAATGGAGGAAAATATTTGTGACTATACATTTTGTCACAAAAATTAAAATATATAACTACAAACATAATTTGTCACAAAAAACTTGAATCTCATTATTTGTTGTGACAATTTTTTCCGTAATAATTATTAAAACTTATAGTTTCAAAACTTGTCACAATATGACTTTTTTGGAGCCAAAAAATGGAGGGAAACATTTGTGACAGAACAAGGTAACAAATTGTATTTTGTCATCATATGTTACACAAGTTTGCTAATTGTGACAAAATATTACGACGGTTTTAGTTTTTGTTACAATTTTATATGTTTTTCTAATTTAAAGTGACGTTTATTTATTTTGTCACAATAAAGCTACTAATAGTGACAAAAATAATTTTTTCGAAACTAAATTTGTCACAACAATAGAAATTTCTTGTAGTGGATGGAGTCTTCAGTTTGTCGTAGTTGTATTGAGGAGGCGGACTCTGAAGCTTCGGAAGAGAAATTTGATGAAGCCGGTGAATTACGTTCTAGGAGAGAAGGTGGGGAGGAGAGGGATGGTGTGTGTAGAACACAGTCTAAAGACAAGGTGAGCCTTTCTATTGTGGAGAATATAAGGGTTGGTAATAAATTGCAAATAGAAGAAGGTGAGTGGCAATGCAACGACTCCCTTTTGGAAGCAAAGGGAGGGATATCGGACAAGGAGGTAGGATTTGTGTTGCGGGATGAGGGTAGTAGCAAAGACCTGGCGGGTGGGAACGAGGGATATGATCCGTGCTTGGTGGAGTGCCTGGTGGAATACATGGTTGGGCGGGATATGGCGAGGTCTCAAGAATTGAGTGTAGAGGTAATTGATGATGCTCAAAGAGAGTTAAATTCAGACGATGAGAGGGAGAGACAGGTGAAAGAGGTTGGGTTGGACTCTAAATTAGCTGGTGGGGATAAGAAGTTTGTTTCCAAATCGAATACTAAGGCAAGAAAGACAAATAAGCTACAGAGATTAAGTGGGACAGAAAAATATACGGTGACGGATACTGAAATGAACAAGTGCATTTGCTAGAAGAAGCTCGAGCAACAATCGAACTGAGCAAACTTTTAGGAGCAGATACAATTGGGAACGAGGAAGGGATTGTTCGAGATATCGTTGTTTTATTGCAGCGGCAAGAGCGCCGACAATAGTAGACAAGGATGAAGGTGTTGTCTTGGAATATTCGAGGGATGGGTTCAGCATCAAAACGTAAAGCGATTCAATCGTTGGTAAGGCAGCACCGGTGCGAGATGGTTGTCATCCAGGAAACCAAGTTGGAGGTGGTAAATGAGCAAGTGGTTAAGAGGGTTTGGCACTCGGATTCATATGAGTTTCTATACTCTGCGTCAGTTGGAAGGTCGGATGGGCTGTTGGTGATTTAGGAAGCATCTCGTTTCAAGTTGGAGGCATCATAAATACATCAAAATTTTGTGGCTTTTTAGAGTCGATGAGTGTTTGATGATTAGCGATGTGGAATGATCAATGTCTATGCGCCTTGTACGGTGGAGGGTCAGATATCGTTGTGGGAATTGTTACAAGAGCGTGTAAATTCGCAGATAGGGTCGTGGTGCACTGCAGGAGATTTTAATGTGGTGAAAGCGAGAGAGGAACGCTATAGCTGTCAGGGTTCAAATACAGGTATGTTTGAGTTTGTTCAGTTCATTGATTTAGCGGGTCTAATTGATGTTAAGATGATTGGCAAGGGATTCACTTGGTTTGGGGCAGGGAACAAATGTAGTCGTTTAGATCGTTTTCTAGTTAATGGGGATTGGGTGGACAAATTTCCTACTTTGAGATGATGTAATTTGCCGAGAGGTTTATCAGATCATGCACCGATTGCATTGGCTGGCGAGGAGGTAGATTGGGGGCCTAAACCATTTCAGTTTCTTAATTGTTGGCTAGAGAAGAGGGCGTATATACAAGTTATGGAGAGTGAATGGGCGAAATTGGATAGTGTGGGTGCTGGCGATAGATTGGGGTCTTTGGTCGAGAAGTTAGAGAGGATGCGCAAGTTTTTGAGGGTGTGGAATCGCACGTCGTTTGGTAGCATAGAGTAAAAAATTACTGCGACGACTCTATTACTAGAGGAATTAGATAGTCAGATGGGTAAAGAGGATACGGTACCTTCATGTGCGGAAGAGAAACGACATTTACAAGCGGAGCTATAGAGATTGCACAGGTTTCGGGAATCTATATGGAGACAAAAATCGAGATCAGTTTGGTTGAAAGAAGGTGACCTTAATACACAGTTCTTTCAGAGGACAGAGAAGATTCGAGGTATGAGAAACAACATAGCGGGTTTATGAATTAAGGGGTAATGGACTTTGGAGCCGAGCACGCTGAAACGTTATGTGTTTGCTGAATTTTGAGCTCATTTTGAACAAAAACAACAATATGAAACCTTTGGAACTGATTTGAGGTTTAATCGGTTAAATGAAATGCAAAGTTAGGGGTTGGAGGTTGAGTTCACCGAAGAGGAAGTGAAAGCAGCGATTTGGGGGTGTGATGGCAGCAAAGCGCCGGGATCGGATGGTTTCACATTTGAGTTCTATCGCAAGTATTGGTCATTTGTAAGAGAAGATGCGTTGAAATTGTTTCAGGAATTCTATAGTACAGGATGCATATCGAAAGGAATAAATCATTCATTTGTGGTACTTATCCCAAAGACGGAGAAGGCGAGGGAGGTTAACGAATTTCGACTGATATGCTTGCTGAATTCGGTGTATAAGATTATTGCGAAAGTGCTGGCTAATAGATTTCAAAATATGGTGGGGCAATTGAAAAGTGATACTCAAATGGCGTTTATTAAGGGTCGGTAAATAATAGACGGTGTTTTGCTTGTTAACGAAATGATTCATTATTTGAAGAAGGCAAGAACGGGAAAGGGGGAGCTTTGTTGAAGATGGATTTCGCAAAGGCATATGACTGTCTAAATTGGGATTATTTGGACCGAATATTAGGTAGTATGGGCTGCGGACAAATTTGGAGGAAATGGAGACGTTAGTGCATTAGAATGGCTCGGTTGGCAGTTTTGCTAAATGGCAGTACGACAAAATACTTTTCAATGGAGCGAGGAGTTCGACAAGGAGACCCTTTATCGCCGTTAATGTTTGTGGTAGTGGCAGAAGTATTCCATCAGTTAATGGAGGAGGCATTGTCGAAAGAAGTTATTCAAGGTATAACGGTGGCTACAGGATTTCAGATTTCACACCTACAATTTGCGGATGACACATTATTATTTCTAAGTGGGGCGGTGGATAAGGTTATTCAGATAAAACAGATTTTGATGAGTTTTCAGTATGGATTTGGTCTATATATTAATTTTGCAAAGTCATGTGTGTATGCAATAGGAGTGGAAGATAGTATTGTGAATGAGGTTGCGCAGATTCTTGGGTGTGGGAAGGGAGCTTTGCCTTTTACATACTTGGGTTTGACGATTGGTATGAATCCGAGGGGTTTAGTGATATGGGAACCGGTGATTCAGAAAGTGCGTTGCAAATTAGCAGGATGGAAGAAGCGATCTCTTTCTTTTGCAGCACGCTTAGTTTTGGTTAACTCAGTGATGTCGGCATTGCCATTGTATTATATGAGTGTATTTGCTGCCTCTAAGGGTGTTTGACAAGATTCGCCGGGCGTTTCTTTGGGGCGACGTGGATTTAAAGAGAAAAATGAGCCGAGTGCAATGGGCTCGTGTGTGTCGGCCACGAAGGTTAGGAGGTTTGGATGTCGTAGATTTACACCTGCGTAATATGACATTATTGGCTAAATGGGCTTGGCGTTATGCAATGGAACCGAACTCCTTGTGGCGTGATTTGATTGTGGCGAAATATGGGGAACAAGTGCTTAAATGGCGATTTAATTTTGCTAATAAACATCGTATGTCAGTTATTTAGAGACAAATTATTGAGGTGCAAGAGGATGAGCGCGTGGCACGGTTTATGGGTACGGGTCGATTCACATGGAGGGTCGGGGGCGGTTCACGCGTGTTGTTTTGGCACGATGTGCGGTGTTTGGAGATGCCGTTAAAAGTGGTATTTTCGAGGCTGTTTCGATTGGCCATTGATAAAGTGGCTTTACTGTTGGATTATGAAAGGGGGTGTTTTTTAGCATGTCGATTGTAATGCATTCTTTTGCCGAGAATTACGCAGCTTTGAACATGCTAAATTACTAGAATTACGGGCGGCGCTGAGGAGATGGACGTTGGTTGCGGGGCAGGAGGACAAGTTGATTTGGTGTCTGAATACAATGAGTTTTTTTCGTCTAGGGAGTTGATGTATTTAATGACGTCTTCTGGGGTGGATGAGAGGACTTTGAAGTTTTTATGGTTTGGAAAATTGACGTGCCACCTAAGGTACAATGCTTCCTTTGGTTTATTCTTCTTAATCGGTTGCCAACATTGTGTGTATTGCGTGATCGGGGGTTCCTTTGCCTGAGATGTCGTTTGCGTGTGTGTGGTGTGGAGTGGGGGAAGATGAGTTGAATCACATTTTGTTCTCTTGTTCGATAATGGCGGGTGTTTGGGATTGGTTTTTCCAATGGTGAGGGATTGAGGTGGTGCGACCAAAAACGGTACATGACTTTATTCGGCAATGCTATGAGAGGGCTTTTAAGGGTTTGATGCGTAAATGGTGGATTGCAGGGTGTGAAGCGGTGATATGGTCTATGTGGCTAGCGCGTAATGATGTGATGTTTAATAAGAAAAGATTGGTGGTGGGAGAGATCATGTTCCTAATTAAACTTCGATCGTTTTATTGGATAAAAATTTCACATGAGGGTCAGTTGGTTGGAGAGGCGGATTGGTGGCATTGCCCACGTGAGTGCATTCCGCGTGAGGTGACAGAGATACAGCAAACAACAATGGTTTGCACATCGCCGATTGCTAGTACGATGAAATTTAATGTGGGTGGTGTGGCGCGTGGCAAGCCGAGGTTGGCGGGTTGTGGTGGAGTACTTAGAGATGGGGCTGGCCAAATTTTGGCTCTATTTTCAGGACCTTTGGGTGTGATGGATTCTAATATGGCGGAAGTATGTGCTATAGCGGCGGCTTTGGGTATGCTGGTGGAGTCGAATTTGGGGATAGTTTCTTCCATTGTCATTGAATCTGATTTGCGTGTTGCGTTGACATGGGTATTGCATTGTGACACGAGGCCGTGGAAATTATGGCATTGGTTCCGTTTGATTGACAAGGCATGCCGGCAATTGCCATGTGTATGTTTTAATCATGTGTTGCGCGAGGCCAATAGTATAGCAGATGCTTTGGCAAAAGGTGGGGTGGATCGAACATCGTGGTGTCACTTAGTTTATTGAGTTGCGTTGGGGTGCAGAGATGGGGAAGGGAGACGGTGTCTAGTGCCGCTAGAGGTGTGCTGCTTGGGGTCTGTTGTATCATGGGGGTAGAGTCTTATTTTGTTATCCACCGTCACGTCGTACTCTTTTCCTCCATGTTAGGTTAGAGAGATTTTTAATGAGGTGCGTGTTAGTGTTCTTGTATGATTTCTTCTCAATAAAATCATACTTTTCAGATAAAAAAAGAAATGTTGATAAGGTACGAGGTTGAATATTTATATAAAGTAGAAAGATTAAAAAGCAAGGGTTGCCTATGATTTTTTAAAAAGTAAAACAAGTTGTTAACCGAGGATTAGTTTGGTTGACACTATTTTTATTGTAACATTTAAGTGGCCGTGAAGTGTGGGTTTTAGAGCGCTTAGTTCACATTTTGTAATTACACTCTTCAACTTTATAATTAATATTATTTTAACATTTAAATTTGTACAATTATATAATTACAATTTGTACTATTAAACACTACTCAGAGAATTACGGTATAATTACATTTTTCAGTTAAACATGTATAGGAATCAAAATTCATTGTAATCACATCATGTGTAATTACAATTACAATTTTCATGCAAATACACCGTGATTTCCAAACAAACCTTAGAACAATAATTTGTTAACTTTATTTATTTATTTATTTTTATCAAATTAATATTTAGATATTACAATTAGTTTAGCATAAGGTAAAAAATGTTGCCAAATTTAAATTAAAAAAAATACAATTTTACAAAAGGAGGTCAAAGTAAAGAAAATAAAAAGTTTTGTGGGGTTATTTTTTTAATTATAAATTTTGAAATAATATTTTTTAATCTTCAAGAGATTTTAAAAGAAATTAAAAATATATGAACAAATATTACCATGTAACCACATCAATATATTAAAAAAATCAAAAAAAAATCTCATAGGGTCGAGACCTTGGCAATCCCCTAGATTCATCCCTATCTATGGCGTCTTCATTGCATTGCTGTCGAAGAAATTAAACTAGAGTAAATTGCTTATTAATTAAATTTAATTATTTATACTATTAATTAAATTTATAACTGTGTTAATATCACGAGTTAATTCGATAATAAATCGGTTAGAAGTTATCAAAATACCTCTAATATAAAATTAAAAATCAAATTAAATGAAATTTATATTTATTTTAAATATATTCAAAAAATAATAAACAAAATATAAGGTGACTTTTAAACTATTCAAATCACCCCTTTACATGTGGAAGTTTTTTTTATATAATTACCGATAATCAATTTATTAGTTGACTAATGCAGATAGAGTACTTTAAAGACTCATGTGAGCAACACTCCTAGTTTAATTTTTTTCATTCACAACGTCAGGATTTAAACTTCAGACTTTACTTAAGAGATCTAATGTTTGATCTACTAAACCAATTGATTGTTGGTAGGATTGTCTTCTTTGTCACTATGAGAGTTACATGTTTGAGAAAAATAAATCCTATATATTTTTTTGAACAATTTCTACCTAAGAGAGAAAAAGGGGAATTTTGCTCTTAATGGATTTTGAACTCAACCTAGGGGAAGGGGAGGATGTCATGCTCTAAAAATTATTGACAATAAATCCTATAATTGGACATGTTAATTGGATGGTCGGATTAGTATTGTATTAATTCGATTCGAATTTTTGATCCATTTAAGTTTAAATCATTTTATATTTAAATTAATTTCGAATTTATCTGCCAAATTAAACAAATTCAAATTATTAACATCGTCATAATTCGAAATCAGATCATAATTCATATATATTCTACAAGAAATTCACATTCAATTTCATGTGCGACTTAGAATTTCAGTGGAGGCAACTTGGGCTCGTGGGTGTTAGATAAGTAATACTCTCTTCGTCCCACTATTTATGTCACATGTTAATTTTTTACCGAATTTTAAAAAGAAAAAGTTTATATAAAATGAGTGGTGTAAAATAATTTGAATAACTACTTTGCCCTTAAAAAATTTAACTTTTATTTTTGTTGAAAAACTAAAAAAATATAAATAAATAAACATGTCTTGTAAAAGTTGTTAAATTTTTTAAATTGACATTTTAACTCACACAATTTTAAAATACAAATGTGACACATTCCCTCTGAAAGAGGGAGTAATAATTAATAGCTATGGAAATTTCCTTTAGGTCAAGGTGCATGAACTACTCTGCCTACGTAACTTAGTTGCGCAATAAGTCTGACGCAATATAAATATAGGTAAAATTTTGATACACAAGCTGTGTAAAATTAAATTTACACAAGTTTGTGTATTTACACTATAAAACTCAAATCTTAAATTTCTAACTCTAACCCTAAAAAACTAAACCCCACACTCTAAACTCTAAATTCTAAACACTAACATTAAATTCTAAACCTTACAGCCTAAACCCCTAAACCTTAAATCCTAAACAAAAACCCTAACCTCTAAAACTAAAAGGCACGTGAAAACTAAAGTTTACACGGCCTGTGTATCAAAGTTTTTTTCCTACAAATATTACTATAAGAAGATTAAAATATGAATATTAGTGTATAATATGATTACATTAATATATATCTTTATGGATATGTTAAATTTTGAATATATAATATGTTAAATACAATTGTAACATAAAAAAAGCGAATATAATATTTACTGTCTACTTGAATTTTAAATTGCTGGGCAACTATATCATTCAAACGGAAACAAGAATTACGGACGTATCACATAATTATAAACGTGGTATAGATTTGGATTTAAAGAATTGATGGACTCTTTTTTTCTTCTTTTTAAAAGAACTAGGGGTGGCAATTGGAAGGGTAATGATAGGTTTTTGGTCGTCTTAATCCGGACCCGAAATTTTAACTACTCAACCTGATCTCAACCCAACTCAATTTTAATTTATCTTATCCCGACCCGACCTAACATAATAAAAAATATAATTCAACCCCGATATTTTAATAAAAAATCTAACTAAACCCGACCCAATCCGAAAAAATTAATAAAAATATTAAATATAATATATAATAAATATATATAAATATCTTGGGTCGGGTCAAGTAAAAAAAATTCACCCTAAATCCGAACTAACTCGACTTGACTTGATCCAATTTTTTTTAAAAAAACTCGCCCCTATTAAATCGGGTCGGATCAAAATCCGACAAGTTTAGGTTATTTTGCCATCCCTAGAAATAACTCCTTATAATCTTTGATTTATTGATATTGGAAAGTAAAAAAAAAGTGATTTTTTTAATCACGTGTATCTTTTAACGATTTAAACAGATACTAATACGTACAGTAAAGTTCTCTCATAAAGTATTTGATTCCATTGAAAAGTGAATATTTTCAAGGGTTAATATATTTTTTGGTACATGAACTTGGTTTCAAGGTTCAATTTGATACTTAAGTATTTTTTGTTCCAACTAAGTACATGAATTTGGCTTTATTATTCAAATTGGTACATGAACTTGACTTCTTAATTCAAATTGGTTTAAAACCGTAAGTATCTATTTAAACGAAAAGATTAAATACAAATACAAGTACTTAATTGAACAAAAACGTACAAAATTAAATCTTAAAAGCAAATTTAGACATCAATATATATACCATATTTTCAATTCTATTGTAAACCTAAAGTTTTATGTTCAGGGACAGAATCAAATGAAAGATTGGGGTTAAATATAATTAGTAATAGAAGTCAAAGCTTAATTAATAAGTTAAAATTAAAAATTGAGGATTGAGGTTTTATTTGTCTGATTTTGAAATTGATAAGAAAAATATTTAAACAAAAACAATGATGTTATTGCTTATTTTTGTCTAGTTTTAAAATTTGACATTGATCTAAGAAATATTTTAACTGAAAAAAATGGGAACGAGAGCTTAATTTGCATAGTTTCAAAATCAATAGAGATCTAAGAAGTAGACCTGACAAACTTGACTCGAGACTCAGATCGATTTACATGACTCGAGACCCAATATGGACCTAAATATGATGATCTAAACTTGATCTGAATCCAAAACAAACCGATTCGAACCAAAATCGACTTGAATTTTAGTTGAACTGAAAGCAAAACGTACATAAATTGACCAGAACCAAAAGCAATCCAAATCAAAAGTAACCTGAACTGAAAATCAAATTGAATTGAAAGTAACCCGAATTGAAAATCAACTCGAACCTAAAATAGCCTGAACCGAAAGCAACCTGAATTTAATTTGCTCAAATATGCATGTTTTATTCTCCTTTTGTATTATATTTACTAATTAACAACCACTTTTAGTAATAGTTTATGGTTTAATACCATCTTTTCTCCTTTAAAAGACCATCTTCATATATAAACTCAAATCGAAAACCGACCGATTTGATATTGACACGACTCGAAAAAGTAATCGATTTGACATTGACCCGAATAGAAAATCGACCGATCCAATATTGACCAGACTCGAAAATTCAACCTATCCAATATTGACTTGACCCGAAAATCAATCGATCTGATATTCTCCCGATACCCGACTCGACCCAAAATAACATATACTCGAATTAAATCCGAATCAGACCCTATCCGACCCAAATCAAACCTAAGTTGAAAGCAACTCATATCGAAAATCAACCCGACCCCAAACTGAACGACCTGATTGCCACCTCTACTAAGAAGTAACATAATCTAAAATCTTTAAAGGGAGCTGGAACTTAATTTGCATAGTTTCAAAACTTATAAGAAGTTAAGAACCTAAAATATAGTTGAACCCAAAGAGGGTAGGACCCCTCCTATAATTTTTTTTTTTTGGTTAGCTTACTTCCTTTACTTTCATTCTGTCTACTAAGTTAGCTCTGAATTTTTTTCATTAAAAAAATACTAAGTGGCTGTATTAGGATATGTCACGAATAATAAATGTTAAAAACATCAAAAAGAATTCTCAAAAAGTGAAAAGTTCAAATAAAATCACAAAAAAATACAAAAAATTCTAAAAATATAAATATGTGAATTATAATTTTTAAAAATTGTAATTATTATTAATTTCTTTTTAAAAGTTTTTTTTTGTATTTTCAGGGTTATTTTATCTATCACTATCTTATTTTTAATACTCTCTTCACTTAAAATTTTCTTTATTAACTTTTTAAAAATTAAAATTTTTAAATTTTAATCATATTTATTTTAAAATTTTAAATAATTAAATTTTATAAAATATATATTTCAAGACTATTTGATTGAAGCTTTTTAAAATATATATTTTTTCATAATTTTATCAATGAGTTTTGTATCTCTTGTGTGCCTTGTTTTTTTTGTTGGTCTCACTTTGTTTATTTTTCCGCCTATAAATGACAGCAGTAGTGTAAATGAGCATTCCAGCGCACGTAATACAAGCTACCCCGTATACTCCTTGAATTGAAAAGCTCTACGAAGCAGGGTGGGAATTAGAAATTTATTTAAAGGTATATTTTTTCAACAGTATTTAAGAGAATTAATTATTTATAAAGAGGTGTCATATATATATTTTTTTAATTTCTTATATATAAGAAAACAAATTTTCCAAAAAAAATTTTGGTCCCTCCGCCCATGCTACGAAGTGGAGGATCTGTTGCAGTAACTGGAGATTTTGCAGGCTCGACAATGCCGTCACCGGAACGAAGACAACTGGTATTTGAGCATCACTCGAGTACGTCACAGCTCGATGTTCAGCACCCTTCAGCATTTTGTTACTTATTACCTTTATGTGAATCAATGAAGGAAAATTAGTCATTCATTGCACTGCAAATAACCCACAAGTTCACGTAATCAAGGAAATGGAAATAAACATACCTGTAACTGGTAACCCATGTTAACCACAAATGCGTTAGGAAAAGGCTCAACACCAATCCATTCCCCATTTTTTAAAAGCTGAAGGCCACATATATCACCTTGACGTAGAATGGTTAAGAGGTTAGGGTCAATATGTGTAGGAGGCCAAGCATTTTAATAGCAACAAACTGTGATCTAAGCCCTCTTGATTTTGTTTTAATATTCTCGTGTGATTACATTGTTGTATCTGTTTTTTACTATTAACATTTTGAAAATGCACACAAATAGTGCATACTACGCTGATTGAATTCGGGTAACCAATAAGGAACAAGGTCATTCTTTACCACTGAAACTACTCGATGAGGTTCAAGCCCTCTCGATTATTGGTATTTGTAAAAGTTGACCGCAATAGCCTTTATTAACGATAAACGTGAAGCAAACAGTTTGATTCAATTACAAGAGATGAGTTATGGAAGCTGTGGAGGTGGTCTAGAGTTTAACACTATTTGATCAAGCATGTAGTTCAAAGGGTTCCAGGCTCTTTTCGGAGTCTCCCATCATGGATATGTACTTAACCAAAAACTCTTTGTACCGGAAAGCCCTATAAGCCGGAGACTCGTCGGCGTTGATAAGAGATTTAACAGGCTCTATAATGCAATCATCTAATGGATTGATAAAGAAGGCAGCTGTCGTTCGAGCAACTTTCGAGTTTGTCACCGCCTGATGTTCAGCAGTCTTCAGCTTGTTGTTACTGATAATCTATATGCAACGTGCAAATGAATCCAACATATAAGTAGTTCGGATCAGGTTAAGCTATGGGCATCGAATTAACAACTTTCAATATAGAAATGTGCCTGAGACAGATCTAGTTTTTTCAACATGTATTTTTTTTTTTCAAAAGTTCAACGGTTTATGATAAGTCTTAACATAATTAAGAAAGATATTGTACCTGCAACTGGAGGCCTGTGTTTACCACAAATGAATTCTGCAACGGCTCGACACCGATCCATTCTCCGTCCTTGAAGACTTCGAGTCCATATATATCTCCCTGATGTAGAATAGTTAAAAGGTTAGGGTCACAGTGTTTAGGAATTCCAAGGGTCAAGCTCGGGTCAGGGGCACGGTGGGTAATGGTTCACTGATAATATCACTGATTCACTTAGGTTATCTCCAAAGGACCCTGAACTAAGCCCCAAGCCTTCAGAAACCAACTCCTAGATCCTTAAACTCAGTTTCTTTGCCTCAATTGAATATGCAGCCACAGTTTCCCTGCAAAGGTTATAAGAAAAGGAAAGAAAGTAAGAGAAATGGAGAAAAATCATGTATAACCGCAGGGAGAGCTGTCTTAGACATTTTCGAGGTCGGTGAGTGAAAATTTACTCCATTACTTCGAATAATTTTAATTCTTCTTTAACAAACCATTATTTTTATTACACTATCACTTAAAAAATTATTAAAGCTGTAAAAGTAGAAGGTAGGGCCCTAGTGCTCCGCCTCCAAGACGGTCATGAGTGCAGGGTTTTAGTACCTATATCTAGTTGGCTTGTGAGGCTAAACTTTGATGCATTCCTCTAAAGGACAGATTGTCACGCCAAAGGTGAACCTTTTCACCATCATAGTTTGGACTACTTGTGTAAAGCCTGCAAAGATCGTTTCGGATCCTCGGAATTGAAGACATTCATGGTGTCATTTGCCAGGTTTTCTGAAACTCCAAGGTTAACCACCTGTTTTAAGAACAATACGATGATTGATGGAATATCTATATTATGGTGTAATTTCTAAAGCAATAAGCTATTGAACTTGACATGGAAAAATCCGAACTCTCCACCAGCCTGTTGAACTATGCTGCTCCAATCACTGGAATTTTCTCCTATTAGTTATCTGTTTTATTGATAGTGCCCACCCTGAAATTTTAAGAAATTTTATTTGTGCTCGCGCTGAAATTTTTTGTCTCGCTCACTTATAAATTAATGGTTCTTTATACTAATTTCATTTATGAATTAATGGTTCTTTATACTAATTTTGTAATATCCCATTATTGGATTAGTGACCAAAACGTAAAGAATCAAAAGTTAGTGGTTTTAGTTCAGTGACTAAAACGTAAAGTTTTGTGACAAAAGTGAAAAGTTGAGAAAAGTTCAAGGACCAACATGGTAATTTTCCCAATAATTATTTTTATTCCATAAATAAGTAGATCATCTAAGGGTATGGATCGAATATAAAAACTTTGGTTTGATATGATGTTTTTATTATTGGGAAATTACGGTTAAAGTTTAAGTGTAATTCGGGTAATCGTATGAGCTCGGAATTTTATGAAAATTTCAAGGAAGTCTTAGGAAGACCTGAGGAGCATAGCATTGAAGTTTTGAATCGTTTTTAATCGGTTTAGATTCGATTATATTCAGTATTTTGTATAGGTGATGGAATGGCATTTTTGAAGATAAACTATTTCATTAATGGTATTTTAGTCATTTCACCTATACTTTTTAATAAAAATTGATTATAGAAGAGGATAAGATATAGATGTTGACTTGTGATTGGTTATAACTTAAGGGTAAAATAGTCATTTGACTATTTTAGAGATTTTTATTATTATATAGCCAATTTGAAGACATTTGGCATTAAACAAAAGAAAGAAAATTTTTAAAATCTTGTTCATCTTTTCTCCTCGAGGCCGAAACCCCTAGCAAGGTAAGAGCAAGAATTTCAATTCAATTTTTAGCTTGATTTGTTTGATTTTTGGCTAGAGACATGAAATAAGAAAGTGATCTCCATTGAATTCTCTATCTTTTGGTATAAGCTTTGCTTAGTTTCCATGTCTCCAAGTTGAGATTGATGATTAGGGTGGTTGAAGAACATGTTAAGTTTTCATGTTTTAAGGTTCAATCAAGTTGAAAATGGTGTTGTAGTGTTGTTTCTATGCTTGAAATGATGAAAATCTCTTGGAAAACCTATAGGGACCAATTCGGCAATATGAAGAAAATTAGGGGAAATTTTTGTAAAAATTTATTTGATGATGGAAATGATTAGAATGATGTTTTCTAAGTTGAATTATGTTATTGGAATGAAGAAAACATCATTTTAGGACTATTTTGTGAATTTTGCAAATTGGGTGAAATAAGTGAGAAATTGGAAAATATTTAAGAAGCATGGTTATGTTGTTTCTATGATACAAGGATCATTTTGGTATTAAAATTTTTGAGAATTGAGATGAAATGTGAAAGATTCCAAATTTTAGATTATAACCCTAAGAGAGAGAATTTAGGGTTTAAAGTGAAATTACCAAACTCTTGGTTGCAATGTGTAATTTGAGATGAGATTAAAGTTTGTGAAGCATTGTTGTTGCAAAGAAGTACTTGGTTGAAAATGTTAAATTTTCAACTTGGTATGTACATGTATTAGTAAGGCTTGGACATGTACTTAAGGTTGCTTGTGTCATGTATTTAATGTATATACAGATAAAAAGCAAGTTCGAGATCAAACGAGTGAAGAAAGAAGATAAAAAGTGCAACCGAGCTTAGTGAGGCTAGTATAATTTGTACTTGTGAAAGTGTCAAGGTGAGTGCAATGAATGTATAGCATGATCTTTATGTCATTTATCATATATTTGGTATATTAGAAATATGTCAAAGGTTGAAACCATATGCATGGATCACTAATTAATCATGAAATGTTATTTTGGGTATGAATTACTCAATATGTATATATGTTGCCATGAATGAGATTATGATTGATATTAAGCCCAATGTATAAGATAGGAAATTAAAAGTATAGTTGGATATCCATAGAGTCATAAACAGTTGTATAAACATTCTAAGCACTTCAGGTAAAGTGCAATTTTTTTACTAATTGTATACTCAGGTAAGTATACAGAAGCACTTCGGTGCTAAGCACTTCCGGTAAAGTGCAAATAATATACTATACTCAAGTAAGTATATGGCGGATGACTTGTGTACATAGATTTCCTTAAATCGATACTTGGGCTAAATGAATTGAAAAATAGGATGAAAAGCTTGAAAGCTCGATGATAAATATGGCAACGGTAATAGTAAGAATCAAAGTTATTACCATGTGATATGTTATTATATATTATGTTATATATGCTAGCAAGCATAATATGGCAAGTGATCATATGCATTGTTATTTTATTATACGGATATCTATGTTAAGTTGCATTTAAGTTAAATATTATTGCCTCACTAAGTATATGCTTGGCGTATGATGAATTTCATGCGTAGGTTTTAAAGGAGCTTCGAGGGAAGAGTAGCCAAGCATCACTTTCCTATTTTGGGAGGCATATCTCCATATTCATAGTAATGTTAATGACATCCATCCTTTCTTTTGGAAGTATACTAGATGGCATGTATAATTAGTGGGGTTTGTAATAACTTATTACCAAATACGGTTGGTTAATAGTTGCTATAATATGGATGATGAAACTAGTAAGTCCTATTATGTTTATAAATGATAATGGACTAAGTTTTAGTAAATATGGGTCCTAAGATAGAAAGATTAAAAATCTGTCCAGAAATGTATGCAAAAGAAGTGTGTTTAAAAAATCGCATAAATTCACAATTGGAATTAGACAGTGAATCTTATACGTATGAGCTAGAACTTTTGTCTAGTATCTTACAAAACAAACGGTTACTAATTTACAGTTGTATGTAAAAAGTTATGAATTTTTATTCGATGGAAGGTCAGAAAACAGGGTAGCAGAATTTTGTTAATTCTGGACTATGACGTGAGTTTAAGGATTTATTTGAATTTTTGTGTAATGAGTTTAGGCTAATAATTTATATAGTTAGAAAGCTTAACGAATCTAGTTTAATTGGAAAATTTTGGAATGAATTTTTAATGTTTATAAAAAAAATTATAAATTTTTGAGTAAAGGCAATGTAGGCTGCCAGTTTTCTAAGTAAAAGAAATAAAAGGGTTAATCTTAGTTAGTAACATAACTGACTCGTATTTGGTAACAAATATGGGAAAGGGATGTTACAAATTTCGTTTAATCAGTTTAACAAAAACATTTATTTTTGTTCGTGATTTTTATTGATTGAATATAAATTGGTGATAGGCACAAATTAAGTTGTTTCGAATTTGTTGTAGCATTGTATGTATTATATATCACATTTCTTTGTAAATTGTAATTTGGATATTTCTGATTCACTATTGTGTTTTTATGGCTAGCGTGAATGGTATACTTTCCTCCCCTTTGTTATGCATGATTGTACTCAATCCCCACGACATGGGTTAGCAAATGTTTGCATAAAATTATCCACGTTATGAAGATGTTATATAGGTTTGTCTCTATAAGTTGTAACAAAAGATATTGTTTTATGCTTTTTAAACAAGGAAAATACTTTGATACACAAGCTTGTGTAAACTTTAGTCTACACAAGCCTTTTAATTTTAGGGTTTAGAGATTTAGGTTGTGGTTTAGGGGTTTAGTTGTATGGTGTAGAATTTAAGGTTTATGGTTAGAATTTAGAGTTTGTGAATTAAGGTTTAGGTTTTAGATTTTATAGTTTAAATATGAAGAGTTTTGTAATTTTTAATACAGATTGTGTATCAAAATATAACCCTTTAAACAAACCATAAATTATATATATTTAAACCATAGTGGTGGATCTACCATATAGTCAGGGTGGGTATGTTTTTTACACTATTATTTTTCGGTTCACTAATGTTTGCATTTATAACTTATTTACACTGTTGTAAATAAGCATTGTTAACTTATTTACACTAGTCACTTATATTCACAAACGCTAAACGAACATGTTAGCGAAAACAAAAAAACGAACAAGAATACATTAAATAATAAACGAACCGATTCGAACTTGATGTTAATATATATGTGCCTACCCTCAAAAATATTTTTTGGATCTGCCACTAACTCCGAGATTTTTTGGATCCGCCACTAACTCCGATCATAACTCGAGGCTTTGCCGAGGTCAACTATAGGAATGGTCTTGCATATAGGAATGATACGGTTCCCAGGCCTTGATTCTGGTGGGTATATATAAGACGCGGGCAAGGGCTGATCTTTGAACCAGCTCGAAACAAGCTTTTCCATCTCTTGAATGTTCAAGTTCTGGGGATCTTTGATATATTTTTTATGCAAATTTTTGCAACTATATAAAGGGTTCACCTAGGATGCTCAACAATTGTAAAATCCAAGATTTGCTTACCAGGGACAAGAACAAGTTGCATGGTCCTTTTCAGACAACATTTAATTATTCATATCATCGCTAATTCGTAGAAAATCAATCCCAAAATATGGTATCTGACTTTGCCATTAATGGAGGATAATAATAATAGATATTCTCGATGAAGTAATCATGATAGTAATTGATTTATTAATTGAAACACTTGTAAATTGTTGGGCGAGGCTAGTAGTCGATGGTTAGGGGGTGTAATAGTGAGCTGACCGATGATGGTTCTTTCACGCAATGGGTATATAATTTTTTACATCATTTTTTTTTTCACAATAGCCTAATCCCTTTTAAACAACATAATCCCGTTACATATTAATTTTGGGCATTGTGGGGTGTTCTAACCTTCCTCGTACATAACCGACTTTCGAATTCGACCACAATTCTGGTTCAAATGCAGATCAAACTTATAGATTTTCAATCGTACCCAATACGGAACGATCGATAGCAACTTTAATTCACGACGAGCCTTTAACAGTCCAACCAATTTCGGCCTAATTGGGCCAGACGAAAATGGATCATTACAATTAAGATGCAATTTTTTGCAACAATATAAAGGGTTCATTTAGGATGCTCGATAACTGTAAAATCCAATATATGCTCATCAGGGACAAGAACAAGTTGCATGGTCCTTTTCAGAAAACAATTAATTATTCATATCATTAAATAACAGTTTGATTCAATTACAAGAGATGAGTTATGGAAGCTGTGGAGGTGGTCCAGAGTTTAACACTATTTGATCAAGCATGTAGTTTAAAGGGTTCCAAGCTCTTTTCAGGTTCTCCCGTCGTGGATCTGTAGTGAAGCAGAAACTCTTTGTACCGGAAAGCCCTGTAAGCCGGAGACTCGTCGCCGTTGATAGAAGATTTAACGGGCTCTATAATGCAATCATCTAATGGGTGGATAAAGAAGGCAGCTGTTGTTCGAGCAGCTTTCGAGTTAGTCACCACCCGATGTTCAGCACTCTTCAGCTTGTTACTGATAATCTACATGCAACATGCAAATGAATCCAACATATAATTAGTTCGGATCAGGTTAAACTATGGGCACCCAATTAACAGCTTTCAACATAGAAATGAGCCTAAGACAGGTCTAGTTTAACATAATCAAGGAAGATTCGGTACCTGCAACTGGAGGCCTATGTTAACCACAAATGCATTATGCAACGGCTCGACACCAATCCATTCTCCATCCTTAAGGACTTGGAGTCCATATATATCTCCCTGATGTAGAATAGTTAAAAGGTTAGGGTCACAGTGTTTAGGAATTCCAAGGGTCAAGCTTGGGTCTGGGCATGGCGGGTAATGGTTCACTGATAATATCACAGATTCACTTAGGTTATCCCCAAAGAACCCTGAACTAAGCCCCAAGCCTTCAGAAACCAACTCCAGGGCCCTTAAACCCAGTTTCTTTGCCTCAATTGAATATGCAGCCACAGTTTCCCTGCAAAGGTTATAAGAAAAGGAAAGAAAGTAAGAGAAATGGAGAACAATCATGTATAACTGCAGGGTTTTAGTACCTGTATCTAGTTGGCTTCTGAGACCAAACTTTGATGCATTCCTCTAAAGGATGACAAGGGTGTCTCAGATTGTCACGCCAAAGGTGAACCTTTTCACCATCATAGTTTGGACTACTTGTGTAAAGCCTGCAAGGTCGTTTCGGATCCTCGGAGTAGACACCAGATTTGTCCTCTGCAGGCAACTCGAAGAACTCCTTGAAGACATTCATGGTGTCCTTTGCCAGGTCTGAAACTCCATGGTTAACTACCTGTTTTCAGAACAATATGATGATTGATGGAATATCTATATCATTGACTCGAACTTTTTCTGCAACATTTGTAATTTCGAAAGCAATAAGTTATTGAATTTGACCTGGAAAAATCCAAACTCTCCACCAGCCTTGAGAATCTGTTGAACTATGCTGCTTCGATCATGACTCAAGGCTTTGCTGAGGTCAACTATTGGAATGGTATTGCATATAGGAATGATATGGTTCCCAGGCCTTGATTCTGGTGGGTATATATAAGACTCGGGCAAGGGCTGATCTTTGAACCAGCTCGAAACAAGCTTCTCCATCTCTTGAATGTTCAAGTTCTGGGGATCTTTGATATATTTTTGATGATTTTGATGCAAATTTTTGCAACGATATAAAGGGTTCATCTAGGATGCTCAATAATTGTAAAATCCAATATTCGCATACCAGGGGTAAGAACAAGTTGCATGTTCCTTCTCAGAAAACATTTAATTATTCATATCATTGCCAATTCGTAGAAAATCAATCCCAAAAAATGGTATCTGGCTTTGCTATTAATGGAGGATAATAATAATAATAATAATATATTTTTGATGAAGTAATCATAATAGTAATTGATTTATTAATTGAAACACCGATCATGACTGAATCTTGAATTCAATGATAAGACAAATAAATAATACAAAAAGAACATAAATATTTTTTTGGGATAACTACCGGTATTCAATTCATTGATTGACTAATCCAGATCAAGTACTACAAAGGCTTATTATAGAGATCCTCCTAATCCAATTTGCTCCATTCAAAACTTCAGAATTCGAACCCTGACCTTACTTAAGAGATCTAATGCCTCATCTCACTATACCAACTGATTGTTGGTAGAAAAGAAATATTCTAGGTATAAACCAAATCATACTAAATTGGATCAATAAATTATTGTCACGTGAGCAAGTATACACTTGAGGAAATAGTAATTTATAAGAGGAAAATATTTTGATACACAAGTTGTTACAAGCTTGTTAATTTTAGAGTCTATAAGTTTAATTTAAGGTTTATAATTTAGGGATTAAATTTTAGGATTTAAGTTTTTGGGATTAGGATTAGGGATTTATATTTTAACTTTTATTGTTTAGATAGGAATGTTTGAGTAAAAATATAGGGTTTAGAAGTTTAGTGCGTAGGGGTTTAGGTTCAAAATTTAAGATTTAGAGTTTTAAGGTTGAAGATTTGGATTTTAGAGTTCAAACAGGTAGAATTCTGTAAACTATATATAAATATTTAACGTTATAAAAAAACTCAAAATCATAAGAATTACCACGTTGTGATAATGGAGCACAAGCTGCTAATACTACAAGTCTATCACATAGACCTGGCTGAATTCTGGGTAAGAGGAGCACCGGGTGGCGAATTTCTTGATGCAAGACTATTTTGTGCCAAAGCCAAGGGCTTCGTGGGAAACCGTGGATGTACCGTTGGCTTTCATCTTTAGCTCTTCAAGAATACATCGAGCTTCTCGGAGTTCATCTTCTGCACTCGGTCCGTGGATTTCCCAGGCATCAATTACTCGCTGCTGGAATTCAATTGCAAGGGTATAGCTGCAACATCCGAGAAAATAAATTTTCAGATCAAAACTTAACTCTAAAAGCCAATGTACATTTAGAGAACAGATTCATTTCAGTTGATGTTACCATAAGAAGGCAAGGCATATGCTTGTACATCTATATGTGCATCACTCTGAATCTTCTAAAATTGTATCAGTGTAACATGCATGGAAGTTTTCTATAGCAACATTAAACTTTAGATTCTTATAAAACCAAGTTATAATTCCATTATTGATGCTCGAACTTTTCACCTAGACAGCCTTGAAAATTCTAAACGTGCATCATTCTGAAATTTCTATACATGTATCAGTCTAACATGCACAGAAATTCTCTATAGCAACATTAAAATTTAGATTCTTCTAAAACCGAGTTATAATTCCATTATTTATACTCAAACTTTTCACCTAGACCACCTTGAAAATTCAGTTTCTTGCCCTTTTCTTGTATACCCATGAAAGGTTTCGCTTCAGCAGCCCCGGCTATGTCTCACGGCCAGGTTAACCATTCTTTAACTCAAATGCCAAACGAAACTGATTAAAATGTAGGCAAACAATTAATGATGAGGTTAACCATTTTTCTTTTTCAAGAAGTTTAGGTAAAAATGTCTGTTCACCACAAATATCTTAACTTGCCATAGATAAGATAAACCGTTACTAGTCTAACAGAAGCATATTTGCGATGCAGCTCCAACAATACTGAACTAGTAAAAGCAAGATGCATAGAGAATAAACGAACACGTTACCTTCCCATTGCACTGTATGCTTTAGAAAGATTCTGGCAAGCTTCAATCGAATCTGCATGGTGAGGACCAAGAGAGACATCCATGATGTCTTTTGCAACTGCAAACATCTGTGCCGCTGACTGTGGCATATCTAATTCCAAATATGCTGTCCCCAAATTGTTGTAAATATACCCGACTCCGAAATGCTTGGAACCAAAGCACTCCTTCAATCTCTCTGCTGCACTCTCCAAGTAAGGGATTGCCTGTGGAACCTCACCTCTCAACAAGAGTAACCACCCTATCCTAGCGGAAACACTTCCCTCAGAATGCTGCTCTTGAGGTTGCTTCTCAAGTAAAGCCGATGTTCTCTTTAACAATGAAATAGCAGTCTCAACCTCATCCATAATCTCATATAGCATTGATATCTCAGAGTATGCCTCCGCAACTTCAATCGGAGAAGCTGCCTCTTTCTTGTCAAGAATTCCACAAGCAATCTCCAAACACCTCTTCGAGTCTAAAATTTTTTCCTGATGGCACAAAGCCTTTCCCATTGAAATAAACACCTGAGCTCGATTCTCACTGCCTTTCTCCGTCTGCTGAACTATACCTTTCAAAGTATCAATCGCCTCACCATATTTTCCCAACGCGATCTGCATATTAGCAGCATCAATTTCTGCACGAAGCAACTCCAAACTAAGACCCCAATTCTTCAAAACCTTTCGTGACAGCTCGTTCTGTTGCAACGCCTTCTCGTGCTCCTCCATACCAGTATAAATAACCCCAAGAATCCTCCTATCATGTGCAACTTCCACTGAATTCTGGCCCAGCTCCTTCATATGAATCTCCAACGCCTTCAAACCGAAAGGTAGCGCCTCCTTAAAATTTAAAACCGAAACATAAGCATCGGCCAAATCCCTATACGCCACCCCCAATTCCTTACTATCCTTCTCCAGACTCACCTCCTTAATTTCCACAGCCTTCTTGAGATGAAAGAGAGCCTCCTCTCTCCTCCCCATAGCCGTCTTCACATTCCCCAACTCAAGCTGCACGGCATGCAGCACCGGTCTGATATCCTCGACACTAACAAGATCTCCTTCTTCTAACCCACCAAGTAACCTATTAGCCTTATTAAGATAATCTAAACTATCATCAAACCTTTTCAAACTATAATAAATACAACCCATCAATTGTAAACACATAACAACTAGTAAAGAAGGTTTACCATCTTGGTCCAATGCTTTCAACGCTCTGTCAGCAAAAGATAGAGCCTTTTCAGGGTCTGCACCTTCTCGGTCAAGCCTGAGTCCAGCTTTCAACGAAGCTATCCCCAGCTCTCTCTCATCGAAATAGGCTTCCATATCTTTAAACGCTCTGAGCATTTCTTCAGAGGTTTTAGCAGACTCAAAAGCTTCCTCAAGATCGGATTTTTCTCTCGGGTTCCTCAGCCTAGAGAACAATGGGGTTGGTTTTTGCGCAAGGGTATCGAGATTTCGAGATGGATTTGTTTGAAATCGGTGGACTTGGAAGATTAAGCCATGGGTTTTCGCACAGGATTGAAGGGGGCGAGTGGTTGAGTGAAGCGATGATGATGAAGAATGATCAGAAACGTAATTTCTCGAGAGTAAAGGAGCAGACTTCATGATTCTTTGACGATTGAAACTTGAAAAAAGTAAAATCGACGCCTTCTTCATCTTGATAAGTTCTGTGGATTTTGGCAAGCTTTGGCTTGGAGCAAGGTTCTTTTTTCATAGTTTTTGTAAAACCCTTGCAAAAACCATTAAAATCTGCTTAACAGGCGGAACAGCATTGATACGTTGTCGTTTAGTTTCTAGTCCTATTTGGTGCAAACCCTTACTTATGTACTAGCCTGAAAAAAAAAAACATAAACGGCTTAAATATATCTTTGGTAGCTGAACTATACATGTTATCTCAAGTTGATATTTAAAAAAATTTGTTCCTATATAGATATTTATATTAAATATATATTTTTTAAATTGGTACTTAAATAATTTTTACTTTCGAGTTGATACTTGAAATATGTAACCTTCTCCCAAGTTAATATTAAAATTTATACATTCTATTAATTTGGTCTTAATTCGAAATAATTTAATAAATTTAACTTTCCCTATGTAAAAATCATATTATTTTACTCTTCATTCTTCTCTTAAGTTGTTTGTTCTTCTGAACCTAATAAGTGTCATAGTAAAAAGCGGATGATGTTTATATTAGGAGACAGTGGTTCAAATCGCTTCGTCTACAAAGTATATGCGCATTGTCAAAAGGTTAAAAATATGTATGAACAGATACTACTTTTTAATCACATTTAGACTATTAAAAAAAATTAGTTTGTTCTTCTCCTATAAATGTTATATCACTTTTCTAGTATAAAATTTTTCAATAGTAACTCGATGTTGTTTTATGGTAGAATACAATTATCACATTGTTGTTTTGATTCGTTAGGCTTGATTGATTTGATAATATCACAAAAAATGACTAAATTGATGGATTTTTAAATATAAAGAATTAAACTTATTGAATTGTTTTGAAGTTTGACCAAATTGATAGAACGTATAAGTTTTGAAGACTAAATATGTTAATAAAAGTATCAGAATAGTTGATAAAATTAAAATTTAGGTATAGAAAAGAGAGCAAAAATTCTTTAAGTGTCAACTGTCAACATGAGCAAGCACCTAATTCAGGTACCAAATTTGTATTTAAGTCAAGTAAAAACTAATTTCCCTTTTCAACACTAATTACATATGTTTTAGTACTAATTCCCCTTCTCAACACTAATTACTAATGTTTTAGTACCCAGAAGGTAAACAAGTAGTGATAAACGCAAATACGTATAACAAAAACGGTAAAATTTTGATGCACAGATTGTATAAAATTAATTTTACACAAGTCTGTATACTTATACTATAAAACCAAAATCTTGAATTCCTAACCCTAACCCTAAAAAACTAAAGCCTAAACCTTAAACCCTATATCATAAATTCTAAACACTAACCATAAATTCTAAACCTTGCAACCTAAACCCTTAAACCTTAAACCCTAATCTAACACTATAACTCCAAAATTAAAACGTATAAAGTTTACACGTCATATGTATCAAAGTTTTTTCCTAACAAAAATACATCGAATGAACAATGGCCTGCAATTCTTTGTTTATGCATATCAGAAGGCTAACACTGAGTGGAGTATAATATGTTGCCTTAAGGAAATGAATCTATGTACAACAAAGAATACATAGTTTACTTTTATAACAAGGCATAATTAAAACCCTAGTATGCTTATAAAATAAATACCATCAGAATGAAGAATTACTTCCCCTCCGGCTTTAAGATTGTCATACCCGAATTTTGACCTGGTCAAATTAAATAAATAAGTATAAATAATACATAAATAATAAATAAATATATAAAGCCCAAAATAAATAAAGTTTACCGTCCATATTTTACAACATTCATTACAAAAACCTTCAAACCCAAATTACAAAGCCCATTTATATCCCTAAATTCTAAAAGACCCTATCCAATTCGGTATAAGTCCAAGAAAACACAACTGTGTTTCTTTTTGCCGTCCAAACTTGCCATTGACCCATTGGTGTTTCACCCGAATTAAACCCCAGCTCAAACTAGCTGTCAACAGCTTAATGGCTGTGACATCAGCCATTATCCCAGCTATAAATACTTCTAGAGAGAGAAAAAACAGTTAATTAATGATGCCAGTAATAATTACACAATTATTACTCTAATAATTGAGGAGAGAGAAAGCCGAGGAGTTACCTGGGAGTTTAGAGGACGCCGGAGAAGATCAACCGCCACCGGAGCTACGTCGCCATAGGAGTTACGTCGCCGATCTCTAAAGGTAGCTTTCTGCACAATCTTTATTTCCTGCAACGAAAAAAATAAAAGTTAGATCTAGTTTTAAAAGAAACTAAAAACAGTAAAATGAGAGTAAAAATTCTCAGAAGCTCATCTCTGAGGTTGTCGAAAAAGGTTTAAGTGGTTGTAGGTGAGGATTTTAGGATCTGGAGGAGTTGAAAATGATAGAAATGGTGAGGTTTCGGGTAGATTTAGGGGGAAGCCGGGAGATCCTGTCGGATCGGGTAGCTTAGGCAAAAAAATCGAAGAAAATATAGGTTTTTAGGTTTTCGGCATGGCGGCCGAAAATCGCCTCACGGCAGAGGAGGTGGTCGGAGCTAGGTCAGGGGTGACTGCAGTTGCGGGGTTGATCGGAGTAGGCTAGGGTTGTCTGGAGACAATGACCAGAGGTGGCTGGCATCGCCTTCAGCGGCCGACAAACATGCCGGAAGGGTTAAGGAGTGGTGGCTCGAGATCTATGGGCGGTGGCTAAGGCGGAGTTAGGCCGGAGTTCTAGGGTTCATGGAGTTTGTGGATAAATGATTAAGAACTTTGAAGGGTTTTAGGCTTTTTGATCGAGGGAAACATGAATTAGGGAAGGTTTAGGTGTTTGTGCGGATAAAATGAGGATTTAGGATGAATGTGGGAAGAACATTGAGTGGTTTTAAGGTTTTAATCGAGGAAAACACAAAGTTAAGGTGATTGGATGTTTGTGGCAGATTAAATAAGTTTTTTGGATTGAATATGGGAAGAACAAGGTAGATTTTGAGAGTTTGATCGAGAAAAGCATTGTTTTTTCTGGAAATGGGAGGTTTGAGTTGAGAGAATTTAGAGTGTGAGAGAGTGAAATTGAAGAGAGATAGTGAATTTGGAAATCTGGCCGAGTTGGCCCGATCTTGGGCTATTTAAAGCCGAGTCGACACGGCACTGTTTTGGTTCCGGGTCAAACAATAACCTGCGCGTTGTATCCGGGTCACCCATGATACGCGCATTGTTATTCGGATCCCCTTTGGGTTTTTTTCCCAAAACTTTGATTTCTCTCAATTTAGTCTCTTACCCTTTTAATTTGTCCCCTAACCTTTTCTATTAATTCAATTTAGTCCTTGAATCCCTTAATTGTTCCCTCCAGCTTGTAAATCCTTTTAGTCAAGTCACTAAGGCTTTATAATTAGGGCATTAAATTCTGTAATAGTTTCAATTTGGTCATCAATTAATAAAATCAGTTTTAAATGTTCTATTTGTTTTTTAAAATTATTTATTTAGTTGTTTTACTTAAATGTCATTAATTTATATGTGATGCATGTTTTAAATCAAGCATATAGTTTATTATGTTAAATATTAATTACACTTAGTTTAATAATTGTTTAGAACCTTTTAGCTTAGGTTCTCTAATTAGGATTTAATAATTGAATCAGGTAAGATAATTATAGTAATTAAAAATATATTAAATATAAACCTTAAAATTCTAATTTGGATGGTATTCCATTGTTTACAATGGGGTGTTATCTAAACATGGATTTTAATGAATATATTTAATATATCGCACTTATAATTGGAAATCAAATTAGTTCTTTAATTGACATTAATAATTAACACATTGTAGTTAATTAAATGTATATCGAATAGAATCTTTGAGGTTCAAATCTAGATGGTGTTCCATTGTTTACAATGAGGTGTTATCTCAGCCTTGGTCATAAAGGTGTATATTCGATATACATTTTCACTTATAATATTGACTTAATAATTTGTTAGAGCCTTAATTAGGACTAAAACTTTAATTAATTAGAGGAATTAATTAATTAGGAATATGATTAATTTAAGGGCTTTACATATATGGAAGATATTCAAGAAATTGACATTTTCTCATAAAAGCCATTAAATTAATTAATATTCATAGATTTAAATGAATAATTAATTAGAGCCTTTTTAGGATTATTACTTAAAATTGACAAGACAATAAAATATCATTCATTAAAAACCTTTTATGTTGGAAATTCATCTTTAAATACGAATGGGGGTGCCACTTAACGGGGTGCTTTTAATCTCGTATTCGAACAAAATAAATTTCCTTATAAAAGGTATCTGCATTCGAAATTTAAATTCAGTTAATAATTATAAAATAAGTTAAATTCAAATTATTATTCGAAATGCCAAAATGCCACGTAAAATTAAAGGTACCGATAACGGGCGTTCGTAGGGGTGCTAACCCTTCCCTACACGTAACAGACTTCCGAACCCAATTTTTAAGACAGAATCTCTTGTTTGTTTTTCGGTGTCCGGTCTACCTCGAAGTGATCGGTGGCGACTCCAAAGTGTTTTTTAAGAAAATAAATAAAGAAAATGTGATTTAATATGAAAAAACCCTAAATTTTCAAGACTTAATTAAAAATGGCCAGAAAACCTTAATTTTATAAAAGACCGATCGTCAGACTATTTTTCACACGTCATGATTTTCAAAAAATGGTCGCGACAGCTTGGTGACTCCGTTGGGGACTTTAAAAAACCGAGAGTCATGCCTAATTAATTTTACATGGCATTTTGGCATTTTAGACAGTAATTAGAATTTAATTTTTTCTATAATTATTGGATGAATTTTCTGGAAGAATGCAGGTAGTTTTTTTTCTTGTGTGATACAATTTGTCATTCATGCATAAGCCTTATACCCGGGCTTTTCACCCTTAAGTGGGAGTGATGCATGATCTTAAGTGAGTTATTCAGCTCCATGATCGGATTTTATCCTCCTTCCGGTATACCAACCTTATACACCGTGAGGTTACACCTCCGCTATAAGGGGCCGTATACTCCCTAATCAGATTCTTACTAGTCTAGTAACGATAGTTCGGGTACCCAAAGTCTAGATCGAAACTCACATGTTGTAATAGAACCTACCCCAGTAGAGCCAGACAGGGACCTAGGATAGGGTGCTGTTGATTTAAATTTATTTCTTTGGTTATTCTTATGTGCAAAATAAATTGTTTTCTGGTTAATTTTATGCAACATAAATTGTTTTATTATGCAGTAATTATTTTTGTTTATAAATTCACTTTTACTGTACTAACATAGTTCTTTTTGTTTGTTTTGTTATATGTTTTTGCATCATAATTCATAGGGGTATTAAGTTCAAAGTCAATCGAATAGGAAATGTCTCATACGACTGAAGGGTCCGATAGACAAGGAGAGGATAATACTGCAGTATGGACATGGTCAGAGGAAACCCATTTCGTCAAGAGAGACAGTATTAGGGGAGATTATGTATCACGGAATAAAGAGATTGCTAAAATGAATTCAGGACAAAATAGTTGTTTATCGGAACTCAAAAGGATGTGGGAAAAATGGGACGAAATTATGAAGAAAGATTTTCAGTTAGAGTTCGGGGACATAGTAATGTTGTTGGATGTTCCAGTTGACCGAGGATTAATTAGAGCTATGACGCAGTATTGGAATCCGGCTTATAATTGTTTCACATTCGGAGAAGTGGATATGACACCGACGCTGAAAGAATACGAGGCTTTATTGCATTGCTCGAAATTTGGAAAGGACAATATTTACACAAGACCCCCTAACAACTCAACTTTTAGAAGAAAGTTGAAAATGGTCACCGGGAAAGATGAGGTTTGGTTTAATGAAAAACTAAAGCACAAAGGGAATGATGAAATAACCGAAGATAATGAACGCATTCATTGGGAGGTAATTCAAGAACCAATTTTAACAAGTGATAAACTTGAGAGAAAGAGAAGTTTGTATGCCTTGTGTATTTATGGATTGGTGTTATTCCCAAGAACTCCGTATTATATTGATCCGTCAACCCTGGGATTGTTTGAGCGCTTAAAGAACGGGATAAATTCGGTATCAACAATTTTGGCTGAAACATACAGGCTGTTGACTGCTTGCAGAAGAGCGGGAGAAAGAAGATTTTAGGGTTGTGCTCAACTGTTAGAGGTATGGTTTCGAAGTCACAGATGGGTTGCACCTTATAGGGCCCATATATTTTGCACTGATTATTCACCGCTAGAGGAGAATCTAGCAGCTTGCCCGATTGAAAAAAATGATGGAAGAGCAGTGGAAAGAGCATCTGCTGAACATGAAAGATTCAGAGATTGTCTGGAAAGCCCCTTGGCTGAATTTGGTTAGTTATTTGTACCGATGTGGGAAGTTTGATTAGGTTCTTTTGCCGGGAGTTTAGGGAAGAACAACCTATTGCCCGCTGTTAGTATCCCGATAGTTTGGATCAAGACAGTTTATTCCAGCTACCGCTGGCATAGAGGAATTCGAGTACATGCATAAGATAGAAGGTTATAAGACGAAGATAAAGGACATCGTAACGGCATGGGAAACGCCAAAGAGAGTGAAGCTTCAAGACGGATTAGAGGTCATGCAAAATTATACACAATGGAAGACTCAAAGGGTTAATGATGGCATTCAACAGAACGGAGTTAGTAATGTTGGTCTGATCAACGAACGTCTGAGAGATGCACCCTCAGTAGTGGAGAAACTAAAACATAATCATGAGAAAGAGATAAAGAGATACAAGAAGTGAATTGAAGAATTGAAACAGAAGCTATCCATGGCATCGTTAGAGGTAGATGTGCAAAAAGGTAAGAAAAATGAGTTTTATAAACAGAATCAGAAACTCAGCCAAGAATTGAAAGACTTGAAGGAAACTCATTCAGAGTGCAAGAAAATTCAAAAAGGAAATACAAGCCGAATGATTAGTGATTTGTCTAAACAATTGCATAGGGCTGTGAAGGAGATGAACGATTATAAGAGAATGTATGAAGATTATGCAAAATCCTCCAAGAAAAGGATCTAAGACTTGAATGAATTATATGATCGTGCTAAAAAAAAGCTAGAGGAAAAAGAGATACAAAATTTAGAGTTGTTGGCTCAGAATACAGAACTGGGAGAACAAAATAAAGAACTGAGGGTTCAGATATCGCAAATGGAACAAGTGCTTACATGATATTACAACGAAGGAAGAGATGCTGCGGATAAAGAGAAAAAAGTGTTGAAGGGAAATGTGACTGAATTAGAAGATATAGTTCAATACTTAAAAGGGAAGCTTGCAAGCTTTGAAGGTGCGATGTATCAAGAAAGCGGAGTATGGAAACAAAAGTATGAAGCAGCTCAGCGTACAATTCAGGAACAAAATAACGAACTGGTTATCTTCAAAGGACGAGTAAGGGGCATTGCTCAATATGTTCATATACTGTCAAAGGATGTTGCCAGTTTGCTGCAATGCCCAGACATTGATTTAGAGATAGAAGAGATGATAGTTCATTTGCTAAATGAGATAGTCAATCTAGGAGTTAGGGCTAGTAGTTGTCAGTAGTTGAGATTGTCCATTTCCTGTATTCGACTTTTCCCAAATAAATGGATGTTTTCTAAAGATTTGTCTTTGAGCTTAATACCCCTAATGCATTCATACATTCATGCATTCATGCATCCATTCATATAGAAACATATCATATTAATTTATAAATATTTTAATAAAGAAAGGTTCTATGGCAGTTTATTTTAGAACCACGATCATTCCGCATTCATACGGAACCCGTTTACGCTCTAAGGTCATGGTTGTTGAAGATAGAGTTACCAGTCTAAAAAATGATCGTGTTGAGGAGAGAGGAAGCCAAAGAGTTACCTGGGAGTTCAGAGGACGCCGGAGAAGATCAACTGCCACCGGAGCTATGTTGCCACAAGAGTTACGCCGCTGATCTCTAAAGGTAGCTTTTTGCACAATCCTTATTTCCTACAATGAAACAAAAATAAAAGTTAGATCTAGTTTAAAAAAAACTAAAAATAGTAAAATAAGAGTAAAAATTCTTAGAAGCTCATCTTTGAGGTTGTCAGAAAAGGTTTAAGTGGCTGTAGGTGGGGATTTTAGGATCTGGAGGAGTTGAAAATGATGGAAATGGTGAGGTTTCGGGTAGATTTAAGGGGGAAGCAGGGAGATCCTGTTGGATTAGGTAGCTTAGGCAGAAAAATTGAAAAAATAGAGGTTTTTAGGTTTCCGGCACGGAGGCCAAAAACCGCTTTATGGCGGAGGACGGTGGTCGGAGCTAGGTCAGGGGTGACCAGAGTTGTAGGTTTGATCGGAGTAGGCTAGGGTTGTCTAGAGACGATGACCGAAGGTGGCCGACATAGCCTTCGGCGGCCGGCAAACATGCATGAAGGGTTAAGAAGTGGTGGCTCGATCTATGGGCGGTGGCTAAGGCGGAGTTAGGCCGGAGTTCTAGGGTTCATGGATTTTGGGGATAAATGATTAAGAACTTTGAAGGGTTTTAGGCTTTTTGATCGAGGGAAACATGAATTAGGAAGGTTTACGTGTTTCTGCGGATCAAATGAGGATTTATGATGAATGTGGGAAGAACATTGAGTGGTTTTAAGGTTTTAATCGAGGAAAAACACAAAGTTAAGGTGATTGGGTGTTTGTGGCCGATTAAATAGGTTTTTTTGGATTAAATATGGGAAGAACAAAGGTAGATTTTGAGAGTTTGATCGAGAAAAGCATTGTTTTTCTGGAAATGAGAGGTTTGAGTTGAGAGAATTTAGAGTGAGAGGGAGATAGTGAAATTGAAGAGAGAGAGAGTGAATTTGGAAATCTGGCCGAGTTGGCCCGGTCTTAGGCTATTTAAAGCCGAGTCGACACGACACCATTTTGGTGCCGGGTCAAACAATAACCCGCGCGTTGTATCCAGGTCACCCATGATCCGCGCATTGTTATTCGGATCCCCTTTGGTTTTTTCCCAAAACTTTGATTTCTCTCAATTTAGTCCCCTACCCTTTTAATTTGTCCCCTAACCTTTTCTATTAATTCAATTTAGTCCTTGAATCCCTTAATTGTTCCCTCCAGCTTGTAAATCCTTTTAGTCAAGTCACTAAGGCTTTATAATTAGGGCATTAAATTCTGTAATAGTTTCAATTTGGTCCTCAATTAATAAAATCGGTTTTAAATGTTCTATTTGTTTTTTAAAATTATTTATTTAGTTGTTTTAATTAAATGTAATTAATTTATATATGATGCATGTTTTAAATCAAGCATATAGTTTATTATGTTAGATAATTAATTACACTTAGTTTAATAATTGTTTAGAGCCTTTTAGCTTAGATTCTCTAATTAGCATTCAATAATTGAATTAGATAAGATAATTATAGTAATTAAAAATATATTAAATATAAACCTTAAAATCTTAATTTGGATGGTGTTCCATTGTTTACAATGGGGTGTTATCTCAACATGGATTTTAATGAATATATTTAATATATCACACTTATAATTGGAAATCAAATTAGCTCTTTAATTGACATTAATAATTAACACATAGTAGCTAATTAAATGTATATCGAATAGAATCTTTGAGGTTCAAATCTGAATGGTGTTCCATTGTTTACAATGGGGTGTTATCTCAGCTTTGGTCATAAAGGTGTATATTCGATATACATTTTCACTTATAATATTGACTTAATAATTTGTTAGAGCCTTAATTAGGACTAAAACTTTAATTAATTAGGGGAATTAATTAATTAGGAATATGATTAATTTAAGGGCTTTATATATATGGACGATGTTCAAGAAATTGACATTTTCTCATAAAAGCCATTAAATTAATTAATATTCATAGATTTAAATAAATAATTAATTAGAGCATTTTTAGGATTATTACTTAAAATTGACAAGACAATAAAATATCATTTATTAAAAACCTTTTATGTTGGAAATTTATTTTTAAATACGAATAGGGGTGCCACTTAACGGGGTACTTTTAATCTTGTATTCGAACAAAATGAATTTCCTTATAGAAGGATATCTGCATTCAGAATTTAAATTCAGTTAATAATTATAAAATAAATTAAATTCAAATTATTATTCGAAATGCCAAAATGCCACGTAAAATTAAAGGTACCGATAACGGGCGTTCGTAGGGGTACTAATCCTTCCCTACACGTATACCGACTCCCGAACCCAGTCTTTAAGACAGAATCTCTGGTTTGCTTTTCGGTGTCCGGTCTACCTCGAAGTGATCGGTGGCGACTCCAAAGTGTTTTTTAAGAAAATAAATAAAGTAAATGTAAGTTAATATGAAAACCCTAAAATTTCAAGACTTAATTAAAAATAGTCAGAAACTCTTAATTTTATAAAAGACCGATCGTCATGCTATTTTTCACACGTCCCGATTTAAAAAAAAATGGTCGCGACAAAGATCAATCCATTTAAGACATCTGAGATAACCCCGAGAATCCCGACGATCAAGGTAATGATATTGATCTTGCCCTTGTATGCTTCATTATGTGCTATGCTGGTCGGCACCCGGTAATCACCATGAAGACCCCGAATCATAGCCGGTGCCCGGAATATTCTGTCGCATTTCCCTTGACGAAGGGTTGTTTCTATCTCCATAACCATGATAAGCTCTCCGTGGACTACCTCGCCACAATCTACTTGGAGAATATGTATGTCTAGCTCATAAAAATGAATCCATAAAACCTTCATTTCAGATTTTCGAGATATATATCAAATAGGTGCAATTCAAGAAGGAACAAGAAAGCAGCCGTAGGTGAAAAAATCAACCTGTATGGATTAAATTTGTGATTTTTAAGACTATGAAACAAATTTCCCAGAAAAAAGATTAAGGTCACTGTCAGTCCCTGCATATTCACTCAATATGTTATATGTAATGTAATTTTCATTAGTTATATATTATATTCACAACATTTATAATAAATATTATTATTATTGTTATTAAGTATTAGATATATAATTGTGAGAAAATTCAAGATTTTTTTGAAAGGGACTGGAATGAAGTTATTAATTTTTGGAGTGGTTAAAGTAGTTCGGTTGATATTTTTAAGATTAGTCTTTAAACTTTTGAAAAATTACAAAGTGACCCATAAAGAATCTATAAGATGGTTAATTTGATTAAAATGAGAACTCTTGGCTTAAAATGTTGGATTCTAATAGTTTGGTAACGAGTTACAAGTTAATTCTTTAACTTTTGGATGATCAAATTGTAATCACTGATTTTTTTTTTTAAATTTCAAACTGATCCTTAATCTCTATCAAGGTTTAATTATTCTATAACAACGATGATAAACTAGCTACGAAAGTCATTAAATGATTTAATATGAATGTGGATTTAATCCTTTGGTTGTTTGTATGAAAATTTTCCGATTATGTGTTTTTGGTTGTAATTTTTATCCAATTTCCTACTAGACCGGATAGAGGGTATTACATTTGTATATTGAACACTTAAATTAAAGTATATCAAACACTTAAACATGCTTAATCAGACACACTTATATATATTGTATCGACAATAATATCAACCAAACTACGCTCAATTGGCACAATTTATAACATTTTAAAATTATTTTTTATAACAAAAAATATTCGATCAAATAGTTTTTGAAACTTCAAAAGAGTCAACCGTAGTTTTAGGTCCAAAAGCATTCTTTGACCTATGGCCCAAAATCTCTGATTAAAAAAAAAGACTAATGGGCACAAAATAGTCTCGGAAATACGAGTCCGCCGCCACGGAGCATGGCCAAGCGCCGCCTCTGAAGCTCGTTCAGAACCACCGTTTCCATTCACTACTAGAAACAACCTATTTCTCTCTACCTGTTTTTTTCTGCTATGGCAAATCAATATTGCAAACGCTTCTTACGCCAGCTTTGTAAGTGTTTTGCTCCAGCTCTTCTTTACCAATCATTTAAAACTTCACACTTTCACACTTTTGTCATTTCTAATGCATTTTCTATCTGGGTTTTTAATTAAAAATCGAGACAGTTAGTAAAAATCTTAGCTTTCTCTGCAGTTGTAATGGAAACAGAGTAAAAATTCAATCTTTTTTTCCCTCATTTTAATACTGTGTTTTTTGGTTTTGTATTGGGTGTAGACAATACCAACCTTTTGATTAGAAGGCAGAAACACTATGGTAGATTTATGAATGGTATACTTAGCCGCTGTCAGTCACAGTGGTCAAACTCCGATGGAATGAAAGAACTGAATAAAGAGAAAGAGGCAAAAAACGTGGCTCAAGTTTCTTTTAAGGCTGAAGTTAATAAGGAGGTCGAATCGAATGCCAATACCGAGTTTAGATCCGGTGATGAAGATAATGTTGGTGATACCAAGTGGAAATTAGAGCTTGCTTGGCTCACAAAGGCTCTTGAACCAGCACTGCAATTGTGTAGATGGGCTTTGCCAATAGGTATGTTTCATGTCAATTCTTGTCCCAGAATCCTGTTTTAGCTAAATTGGTGTTTTTTTCGAAACTCAAGATTAAGACTGTAATTATTTATTAGGTAGCTATGAAGTTTCATTGCATCTTGAGTAGCAACTATTGTTTCGGTTTTGTGGCTAAAAGGGTCTAATTTGGATATGCAGGAAATGAAGTAGTGGATAAGCCCCCGTCCGGCACTCGATCAGTCTCGGAAATCATATCTAGCATTCAGAAGAGTAAGACTGTCATTGAAGGTTGGAGCTTGAGTGACCTTACTATAGGGCTATATCTTATTTACCTTCGGCAGGCATCTTTGAATCCGTTCGAGGATGTTAAGGGTGTGAAGATCACATCAGATTCCATTGTAATTGCTGAACGCACTAAATGCATCTGCAAAAGGTTTTATTTTATTTTTGTAGATTAAAGCGGCTTATTAAGATGGTTTTGTGATGTAGGTCCATGATCTGATATACCATATGGAATTAGCAAGAGGATGTTATAAGAGTAATGTTGCCATCCTTGCAAGGACCAGCATGCTTAGAGAAAGCAATGTTTTGAAATTCGTAAAGGACTCTAGTGTAATGAGGCCTGGATATTATATAGGAATTGATCCTCGAAAGAAACTTGTAATATTTGGAACTGTGGAACTCATACCGTCTATGACCTTATTGCGATATTGTTACATCGAGTGAAGGAGAGGTTACATTTGAAGGCTATTCAACTCACTTGGCAATGGTGAAGTCGCTCGATGGTTTCTTCACCATGAAATAGGAACAATTAGAAAGTGTTTAGAGAAATATGAGGTGATTAATTTACTATTTCCTTTTTGGATTTAATCAATTTTAGGCTTCTCTAAGAGTTCCTGTCCTTTGCTTCCTCTTCCGGTATACTTACTAATTTTAAACCCTAAGTTCTATTTTCATTGTTGTAGTGAACCTAATTCATTTACAGGGATTTAGGTTAAGGCTGGTGGGACATTCACTTGGAGCTGCGACAGCTTCTTTACTGGCAATTATGCTTCGTAAGAAGTCAAAAAAGGACCTTGGGTTTAGCCCTGACATCGTCTCTGCTGTTGGATATGCGACTCCTCCATGTGTCTCCAAAGAGCTTGCTGAGACCTGCTCTGATTTTGTCACAACCATTGTAATGCAGGTAATCCCCAACTCCTCTACTTTACCTTGAACAAGCTTCTCTAGCATTGGGACATTTCCTTCTATTAATTGGGTTTCCCAGTTCAGTAGTTTTCCGTGTTGTATATCTTTTGACTTTTGTTTCCCAATGCTCTTTGTTTCTCGTTGCATAAAGGATGACATTGTGCCTAGACTAAGTGCAGCATCTCTAGCACGGCTAAGGAATGAAATTCTTCAAACAGACTGGTAAGCTTGCAAATGTCTACTAAAGAACATGTAAAATTTCCTCTTGAAGTTTCATTTATGAGATTCGGAACAAACGAAGCTTGTTAGTAAGGTACTTGGAGGACAAAAGCTTTCAGAGTATCCGAAATGTTACAAAACCCAATTTAGCATTGATGTCGAGGGAAAATATTTCATAAGAAGTGATTGCATTCAAGTTGTTGGAATTAGCAAACTCTTCACTTTTTGCTGAAAATATGTATTTCCAGCCAAGAACAAGGTGTTTTCAACAGAGAACAATGTGTTTCTTTGTATTTTCTCATTCATAAATGTATACAGAGTGAGCCTTTAAATAGGCTGATATAGTGTTTTAGTATAGCTAAAACTATCCTTTTATCTCTAATTTAAATAAGACTTCTAGTAAATCTAAACTATTAGTTACTGATTTGGGAATAAACTCTAATTACATGGTTACAATCTACACTCTCCCTCCAGCTGATGAGTAAACGTAGTAGAACACCAGCTTAGATCTTGGATGTGATGCCTTTTTTGTGCAAAAAAGAGAAGAAAATATCAGCAATTTTATCTTTGCTGGAAAAAAGTCTCTTTGACAACAACTCATATTTCATGTGTTGTTTCTTAGAGAAAAATCCCCCTTTCGGGGAGCCAATTGAATTGAACAGCTAGGACATAACCATGTTGTTCTTGCGCAGCCATTGTTGATAATTTGCAGCTAATGTTGCTGGTTTTTGCATCCTTCTTGAGATGTCTACCAGCTTTGCTGTTGTTATTGGTTTCTGCACCCTCCTTAGATGTCTTTCAGCTTTCCTCTGCCAGTGATGATCTTTTTCTGCATCTTCTTCTGAGATGTTTTTAAGCTTTTTCTGCCATTCACAGACTGGCTAGCTGCTGCCATTCAACTTATGACACATTTGAAATGGTTGATGCATCAGTTGGAATATCAGGACTGGAAATTGAAGTAGTTTTTGACTGAAAGGTCCAGTGTTTGAAGAGGCGTGCGAGAGGCGCGCCTAGGAGCTGAGGTACAGCGATGCGATGTTGAAGTGCCTTGTCTGAGTGTAGGTGACGCTATTTTGATGAAGCGGAGGGAGGCGCTGCAAAGCGCACAAGTGGCTGAGGCGAGAAGGCACTGAAAGGCACTGCCTTTTTCAACTTTTTGTCTTTTATGTATTTTTTATTATGTTTTAGATACCGACTCTTAGTTATTTAAATAAAATCTAATCAATTGGATCAGCTCAACCCAAGTAAAATTAGGGTAAAAAAGAAATCACAGCAAAAAAAGTATAAAAAAGGGGAATAGTTGAAAGAAAAACATAAGAACTTGTTTTTATAACTGGTTTTGCTTATAGATTAATATTTGATACACTGCCATTGTAAAAAAAAGTTTACACAAGCATGCATACTTTCAAGCCTAAATCTAAAATTTAAATTTCTAACTTTAAAACCCTAAAAATCTAACTACAAACCTTAAACCCTAAATTCTAACAATGAATCTTAAATTCTAAACCCTACAACCTAAATCACTGACCTTTAAACCCTGAACTAAAACCCTAAACCCCTAAATAACTTTGCTTGTGGAAGCCTTGTTTTCCACCGCTAGTGTATAGGATAATAATCCTTTGTTTATTTCCAATATAAAAATGTCATATGTTTAACTTATAGTGAAATGGACAATAAAAAGGTATTTTAGTGAAATAGAGATCTTTTGTTTAACTTATAGTCCTTTATATTTTTCTTTCTTGTTTAGGACTATGTTTTATGTGCATTTATAAATTCTTCTCTATTGGTTTATGATAAAATTGAACATAGAAGTTATGCTTAACACATAAAATGTTCTTATGAATACTCTTTAGTATTTACATTACATTAACTGTTCTTTACAACTGAAAAAAAAAATCTGAACATAGTTAAATTTCAAAAAGTGTGCCTTCGATAAGGCGCACGCCTTGCGCCTTGGCTATTAGACCCCGATCGCCTTAGTGCGCCTTGAGCCCTTTTTAATACTAGAAAGGTCTGATGTGAAAGATGTAGGCATAGTTGGGTTTTTCCAGACTTTCCTAGCTGAAATCTGTCACCATAGACAGTGATCACAGGAATTTATACCCCTCATGCTGGTAGTTACACGTACTAGAGTCTCAGCTTGGATCTTTGATGTGGAATCCCTTAAAAAATATTATCTAATTTTTCTTTAAGGCTAAACTAGAATCTTTCTATCTATCTTTTAGATTGGCTAAGATAGAACCATTAAATAGAGAACACTACCTTGTTCCCAACTGTGTTCTGCTGGATGCTTTGATAGGCATTTTCCAGCATTTTTCTCTCTCGATTGAGTAGGATCTAAAGCCTAAGCTCTAATACCATGCTGAAAATATGTATTTCCAACCAAGAACAAAGTGTTTTCAACAGAGAACAATGTATTTCTTTGTATTTTCACATTCATAAATGTATACAGAGTGAGCCTTTAAATAGGCTGATATAGTATTTCAGTATAGCTAAAACTATCTTTTTATCTCTAATTTAAATAAGACTTCTAGTAAATTTAAACTACTAGTTACTGACTTAAGAATAAACTCTAATTACATGGTTACAATCCACACTTTTGGGGGTAAATCCCATCAAATTCCTTAAGTTTTATGTTAATTCAATTCAAGGGTATTAGTTTTTTAAATTGACATCCCATCCCTAAACACTCAATTGGATAATTTGATCCGACGAAAAACCATGCTGTTAAGTAACGCTAGCGTTGTTGGAAGAAAGAGTGTGCATGAATGTAATAGTGTAGCTAGAGTAGAATGACCCGCATCAAGAAACTGATCTTTCTTGTTATGTTTTGATTCTTATTACATATCTTGTGTAGAAGTGATAACTGTTTGTCAGATTAAGGTATTCTGGTTTTTCAAGCTGAGATCGATATGCAGGGTTCAGTTTAGTCACAATGAGAATTTAATTGCATTCCTCTGTCTTAACAGGATGAGTGTAGTGGAGAAGGCAGACTGGAAAACTGTAGTAGATTTGGTTACGAATGCAAAACTGGTTGTGTCGTCCGTACAAGATGTAGCCCAGAAACTTTCTGATTATGCACATTTTAAAAGCAAAAAAGAATCCTCCGGTAAGTGTTGCAACTATAATCCATTTGTTGTATCACCTTGGAAAAGCCTTCCTTGATGTCTGATGTCTATATGATTATGTTATCATTCCCACATTACCTAATTGATATTTCATGTATAATGCATAAAAGGAAGCTCTAATCGGTTTTAAGAGATGTTAGTGTCGGGTTATTTACGTTAATGAAGTTAACACGCAGTATCTTTGTAACTTTTTTGCCGAAGAGTTTTCAAATCGAATTTGCATCATGTCTTTAACAAATGCTCTATTTGAACACTGAAGATGCCATAAAAACAGAAGCAACGTCTGTTCATCGGGCCTCTAAATTAGAAACAAAGAACGTTGCTGTACTTCAAAAAGAGGAAGGTGCCTATAAAGTCCCAGAGGAGTTATTTGTTCCCGGGGCTGTTTACTATCTGAAGAGGAACGTCGAAAGTCACGCCGGAAGCGGTGATAACAGGGGCCAAGAGTACTTCACTCTTTGGAGGAGACATCCAGGTGAACATTTCCAGCGGATAGTGCTCTCGAGCAACTTAATATCGGATCACAGATGTGATAGCCATTTGTACGCTTTACGAGACGCGCTAAAAGGTTTGCGTATGTCCCATGAAGAAGACATTTTCAGATAAGAAACAGCCTTAAAGATCAAACATCTTTTACATCCTATATAAACTGGCATCAAATAAATGCATGTTGTAATATTATCGAGTTTTTTTTTAATTTTTACTCTATTTTTTTGCAGGAAAATAAATAATTAAAATATGATATGTTGGTGTAGTATTGTGTAATGATCACAGGCTTAACCTTAGGCATTAGCTTAGCCTAATAACCCTATGGGTGGTCTTAGCATCCAAGGTAAAGTGGCATAAATATCCCATATAAAGATGCATCTTCCTCAATTAACAATGGCATATATTCAACATTGGATATGATTTAAATAACAATTGAATCGAGTCTTAGTTTGGTTGACTTTTTAAAGGTAATGGATTTGAATGTATTTAAGCATGATTATTATGGTCCTGTTTGACAATATCGGTTCGTGGATTACATTAGCTTATAATAGTAGTTGACTTAACTAGCGAATTGTATAAAAGTATTTAGTAAAATTTACTGATAGTTGGTGGTAGGAGCGAGCAAGACTCGACTCGAAAAATGAATTTTTTGACTTGACTCGTTTTGACTCGAATTGAAATTGCATAAACTCGACTCAAAAAAATTCAAATAAAGTTTGAGTTGTAAAATACAAATTCAAATAACTCAAAATTTTTAGTAATTCGTGGATTGATTTTTAAGTTCGAGTTGAGTCTCAATTTTTTCTTATATATATATATATATATGTAGAAATATGTATGCATATCTTATAAGATTGGAAAAAGTCATTTAAATTAGAATCAAATTGTACTATAACATGATAAATAATTATAACTAAAATGAATCTATCAACCTTAAAAAGAGAGTACAATCCGAATTTAAAAAAAGGAGAATAAAAACGGAGCGGCGATGTGTAATCTGAGAACGAACGTAAGAAGCGGCGGCGAGGTACAGAGTGGACTGTTTTCGTCGATAATCTCAGTAGAAGGGTCTCAAGAGCTTCCTTGTGGGAGTTATCAAATCATCACGGCAAGGTAGAACGGGTGTATATTCCTTTGGTTAACACAAAAGCGAAGTACAAGAAAACAACCTTTGCTAAAAATTGAGACGCCTCTTAAACTTCTAATTTTGACTTAAAAAATTATTTAGCAAATATGATCTATATATTATTTAAGAGTTTGGAGGTTAAAAATAATTATAGAAAAATGTAAACTAAAATTGCTTCCCATAAATAGTTCGATTGATATTATCGTTAGTACAATATACAAGAAGATGTGAGATCGAGTATACTTAAATGTTTAATATCTTTCAATTTAGGTAGTATAGCTGTTATGTATTGAATGTAAAGAGAGAGAGAAGAGATTGTAGACCAAATTCAAATATATAAATCTAAGGATTTCAGTAATAAAAGTGGCATATTTCTTCTTTGTGATTTGAGTTATATTTTTATTTTCTATTTTTGAATTGAACGACTTGTTATTCGAGTAAGGCAGAGAAGGATCGATCATCTTGAATTGTAAAATAGTAATTATTTTTTTAGAGTAAATTATGTTGGTTGCTTGTTTCTAAATTTGTAGGACTTTCTTAATTTTTAGAATGTTTTTATTTTGGACACTGAAATTTTATAACTTATATTATAATTATTGAATCAGAAATCTACTTTTTATTATAGTTACTATCTTCAGTTACCGTTTAGAAATGATGATATTGCACGTTAAATTTTTCCCAAGATAAAACTCTTATTTTTCAAATTTATAATTGTCACAAAGACCAAATTTTGGATGAACATAATGGTCCTCGATCAATTCCAATAATGAAAATGATTTGATTGGCTGGAAGATCAATATAGTTTTGTTGCAAGTTGATCTGACGATTGAAAATGATGGTTCAAAAAATTTTAGCTTTTAATTTCAATTAGGACTTGACATATTTAAAGAGATTAAAAAAAATTTCAACTAGTTGAAAGTAGTGCAAAAAAATAAGAAAATGACCAATTAGAGATCTTTGACTTGAGAAACCACCGAACAAGAACGTAAACAACAACAAAAGGAGGAGGCAATCAAATAAAAACTAAAAGTTAAAATTTTTCGTACCATTACGATTAATCGTCGAATCAACTTGAAACTAAGCTATGTTATTTTTTTAATTAAACTGAGCCTTCTCACTGTTAGGTTGACCGACAATTACTCCATTCATCAAAAAATCAATAAAATTAGAGTTTTGGGGGAATAAGACTTTAATGACAATTTTGAATGACAACGACCGTAACAAAAATTAAGGTGTTCATTATCGGGTTTTCGGGTACCCGAAGTACCGAGTATCCGACATCCTGGGTACTAGATTCTTCGACTCGTGTCTCGGTCTGCTTTAACCTGGTACCTGCTATTCGGGTACCCGCGAAAACCGAGTACCTAAAAATTTGGGTAACGAGTAGCTGTATTTTTGCCTTTTTTAAATCATTTAATTTTGTTTAAAAAAACTCATAACTAATAAAAGCTCGAATTTATATAATCCCACCATAGAGTTTAAGATCTAAAGTATCAAACCCAAACAACTTTAGAATATAAATTTCATAATTCTTAGAAATTACATGCATAATTAGGTTTTTGATTTGGAAATATAGTAAATATAAGGATATTTTATTTAAATAATAATTATATTGAATATAAGGATATTTTATTTAAATAATAATTATATTTAAAATATAAAAAATTAGGAAACCGGGTCACAAGGGTACCCGATATAGGCATTCTTGCGACCCAGGTCTGACTCGAGAAACTGCATTATTTTAGCGGGCCGGGTACCCGACCCTAGGGGTGAGCAAAACTCGACTCAACTCGAAAAAACCAAAATTTTTTACTCGACTCGAGGCAAAAAAAATCGACTCGTTCTGACTCGACTCGAAATTATATAAACTCAACTCGACTCGAAATAATTTCAAATAAAGTTTGAGTTGTAAAATGGAAATTTGAATAACTCAAAATTTTTAGTAATTAGTGGATTGATTTTTAAGTTCGAGTTAAGTTCCTCACTTTTTCCTGATATGTATATACCAATATAAAAAAATATATGTCACATATGAAAAAATATAATGAAATATAAATGCGTATCTTTTATGATTAGAGAAAGTCGTTTAAATTAGAATCAAACTATACTATAACTTGATAAATAATTACAATTAAATTTGTATAGGAACTCGAAAAATTGACTCGACTCAGATTCTATAAACATGACTCGAATCGAAAAAATTTCAAATAAAGTTTGAGCTGTAAAATATGATGCGTCAACTCGAATAACTCGAAAATTTTTTACTCGACTCGATCGAACGCTCTCCCCTACCCGACCCGGGTAAAAAATTTCCTAGTAAATACCCGGTTATTTATGTTCGGGTAATCGGGTATTTTTGAACACCCATAATGAAAACTAAACAACAATTCAGTAGTTGTAATATAAACTTTAAAAATTTAGTGACCAAAGTAAATGTATTCTAAAAATTTAGTGACTATCGGTATTAGGGGTGAGCAAAACTCACTCAAAAATTGAATTTTTTGACTCGACTAGAGAAGAAAAACTCGACTCGACTCGAAATTGCATAAACTCAACTAAAAAAAATTCAAAAAAAGTTTAAGTTGTAAAATGAAATTTCGAATAACTCAAAATTTTTAGTAATTAGTGGATTGGTTTTTGAGTTCGAGTCGAGTCCCTTAATTTTTCCTAGTATATATATAAAAATATGAAGAAATATGTATGCATATCTTATATGATTAGAGAAAGTCGTTCGAAATAGAATCAAATTGTACTATAACATGATAAATAATTACAATTAAATTTGTATAGGAACTCGAAAACTTGACTCGACTCAAATTTCATAAACTTGAATCGAAAAATATTCAAATCAAGTTTGAGTTGTAAAATATGACGCGTCAACTAGAATAACTCAAATTTTTTTGACTCGACTCAACTTAACTTAACTCAACTCGATCGAACGCTCATCCACGATATAACTTACTCTTATTTTTAAAACATAATTTGTCGGGTTTCAAGTTTAAGCAGCTTTTAACATTCTATTTTGCACTCTTTAAGGTGACAGACAGGCATGCGTTATGAAAGATTCCATTACTCACAGTGATTGGTTTGCACTTTAAGGCTTTTCTTTTCTCCTCATCTTTTGTTTTTGTTTTTTATTGTTTCTCATGTATAATTAATTCATCGGAACCTTCTTTGATGGTTAAATCTTTGGTTAACATGTAATCATGTGTATTTATGATTTTTATTGATAAATTTTAGGTTTTATTTTTCCAAGAAACAACAAGTTATTATAAATGATCTATTTCTACATTTTATACATTTTTTAAATAGTTGGATTAATTGATTCTAATTGTTGAAATTAAAACTTTTAAATTAAGGATAATTCATTTTTTAGTAAAAACGGACAAAAATCTTCTACCCATTTTCGTTGCCCTTTATATGTCTCAACACTAAAAAAATTAAATTCTAAGCTCTAACCCTAAAATCTAAATCCTAAACCATAAACTCTAAAATTACACTCACCTCTAATTCCTTAAACCCTAACCTTAAATATAGTTTGTTAGTGTAGGCATAATTTTTGTAGTGTGGGGGCAGAAATATGGGTACCGAAAAGAGGCAGGGAATTTTTATTATGTAAAAACATGCTATCATCCACTGTTAATTTCAATCATTAATTTTCACTGATCTAATGATCCAAAAAATATATAAAACACTCAAACTTTATACAGTGTCAACGGATCCTAACCTCATATATATATATATATATATCGTATTGCTTAAATACGGAAAATCATGGGCAATATTGATTATAAAGTTTTAAAAGAATATATAATATCTAAATGTGAAACCTCTAAACTAAAGGACACTCAATTTTGCGTTCTCCTGAAAGTTACAACGGTGATTATATTAACATAAATTTAATTTAAAATGTAGTATTAATAACTTTTTGGCATTTATTAGTTTAAACTAAAGTTTTGTAAACAATGACTTATGTATCTGATTAATTTAGAACAAAGCACTTTTTGATGTTTTTTTAAAGGATGAAGATGCTGTCTTGTTGATGAATAAATGTAAATGGGAATGCAAAATAAATAATTAGGTTTAAAACAAAAAAGTTGACGACAGGTAGGGATGAATGTATGGGAACATGGATGGCGCATTCACAGATGCATGTATGGTGGTGTATGTTTATGTAATGTATGTGTACATATGTCTCAGACATATATCCACGTGGCATCTCTTTAACTCCTCACACATGTCGTTTTATATTCATTGCCTTTTTCACCAAATGTTCAAACAACAATAATAATAATAATTTATCGAAAAATATTTCGTGTATCAGGTGGAAAATTTTATTTATATATAAGCAGGTTCAATTTAAGATTTAAATGCTTAGTTTAAGGTTAAGAGTATACGAGATTTTGTTTTATGGTTTAGAATTTAGGGATTAAGATTAAAATTTAGGGTTTAGATAGTAAGGGTTTAGGGTTTATGACTTATAGTTAAGAATTTAAAATTTAATTTTTAAAGTAAAATTAGACATGTTTGTGGAGTATTTTTTTCACTGTCAATGCATGAAATAATAATTCATATACTATTTTCTTTAACTTTTATTTGAATTATTATTTTAGGCACTGACAATAAAGAAAATTATTATTTTTTTGATCAGTAAATATGATTTTATTAAGAAAAAAATTATATAAAAACAATAATGTGTGCCTCATTAAAAATTTCCCTAATTTAAAGTGGAGGAAAAGAGTGTAAGCACGTTATGCCACAACCGAACACAAAACAAAAACCACAAAACGAGACATACACCATAACCATCAAACCTCACGCATCGGACCAACAAAACAACAAACCAACAAAAGAGGAGCAACCTATACCACGACCAAAACCAAAACTCCCTACAATGAAAGCAGCAGACTCATGATAATGCAAGGACACAATCCCAACCACTCCCGGCCAGCAAGAAAACAGAACATCAAGCATCGAACCACACCAACCCATTCCAGCACACACAGCCCCGATGACCATCCCCCAATGCACCTAAAAACCTTCACGCAACAACGAACATCGCTCGACCCCTTCTTTGGCAAGAGCATCCGCGATCCCATTAGCCTCTCGAAAAACAGTGGCAAAACAAACACAAGGTAACGAGGCACAAATCGAGTCAATCGAAACAAACAACTCCCAAAATTTCCAAGGTCGATGCTTTTTATGCAACACCCACCCAACCACAACCGTAGAGTCCGACTCAACGACCAAACTACCTCTTAAATGCCATTGTGATGCAGCAAATAACGACACGACACGCGTTAAAGCTCTCAATTTAGCCTCATCCGACTCTATAATCCCCAACGGACCCGAAAAAATTGCAAGGACCGTACCACGATCATCGTGCAATACCCCGCCCATCCCAGCAGCCCTTGGCTTACCTCTCGCGGCCCTATTCATATTGAACTTCAACACTCCAACAGCCGGCGGCACCCACTGTATCCCCGAGCGGGCCAAAGCACGAGGCATAACCGATATACATAAGCGTGGACAAATCCACCACTGAGCTTCTTCAAGATGTAACGTGTCGCAAGAGGCATTCACCCAATGAAAAGCATACAATTTCACCACGAAAAAGAGTTCCTCCAACGGAATACGCTTAGATTGAAACACCACTTCATTTCGGGCCAACCAACTCGACCATAACAATGCAGCCACGCACGTTTATTGGTGTAGTTGCCCCGTAAACATGCCATGACAACCCGAAATTAATAACTCTTTCAAAGAACTGTAAACAAAGATCCCACCAACTCAAAAACCATCCCCAAATAGAGCATATATGCGCACAAGTAAACAACAAATGATCCGCCATAACCTCGCACACACCACACAAAACACATCGCCCTTGATCCTTCGATATATTAACCTCTCAACGCCTTAAGAAATAGCCCGTTGGAAGATGCTCCAACCAAAGAAACCAAAGGGCCATAAACGATGGACCATCTCCTGCGAAATCACCTCCAACTTGCTTTCCTAAATCAACACCATATCACATTGTTGTGTAGCTAAGAAATCACAAACCCCTTTCTTCTTAGTCGAACCCTCTAACCCTCGGACATTTTACGACAAAAGCTTCATTTGTCAATTCGTCTTGCGACGATCCCCAATCACCCGAGTAATGTCTTTAATGATATCCTCTTTACGCCCAATTGTTGAAATCCCAACAATTGAACATAAACGCCTTGTTGATTCAGCGTCACGTTGCAAATCTGCCTTCTTCGATTTCTTATCCGAATCCAGCACACACACTTTAGAGACTTCACCCTTGCGCGGCCTACCTCTCCCTCTCTTCGTCTTAATTGAATTTGCACCCTGCCCTACAGTCTCGAACCCATCCGTGTCCTAATTGTCACGATCAATACATTCTGCCAAAAGAACCACGTGCCCCTGATCACACACCTGCTTATCACATAAAATTTTATCCTCCAACAAATCCTTAGAAGTAGGAGATAAGTCCACCAAATCCTTTCGAGACTCTTTGGCCAACTCAACTTTCTCCAGCTGATACAAATCATCATCCCGTCTCTCCACCATGTCAATTGGTCGTTGCACCACTTCTGGTGTTACCTCTCGAGCCTTTGGCGAATCCATCTTTTCGAAGCGCACGTCATCTCCCAATGAAAACTTGCCAGAACTAACGGACTGCAAATCTTCCAACAACCGCGGCATCGTGTTAACCTCTGAAACCTGCACACGAAACTTTCTTTCCTGAATCATAAGATTAAAGCATTCATCAATCGGATCTAATAAACACGTATTAACTTTGAGAAGAGCACATTCAAACGTATCTGGAATCACAGTTCCTTGATCCACTACTGCTAAGGAACCCCATTTGGATGCAATTTGATTGAAAGTGAAGCGCGACCAAGCGTTAATCGGTACCCCTTACACCGCCAGCCAAACACGTCTACTATAAAAACCTGCTATCTCCTCCGACCAAATTTCTACACGATTAAACCAACGCAATAATACTTCTTTCGACTCCAAAAATACCTTTCTCGCCTCCAGCGATTCAAGCATTATCAAAAATATGAAGCCCGTTGCTCTCATAATTTTAAAATCCTTCAGCCCTGCCTCTCGCAACTTCATCGACAAAGGAATTTTCCCATATACTCCATTGCACCAACCAACAAGGCTTTTCTCCAGGATTTTCACAGAAGCCGAATCACTTTCTCCTAACACCTGCACCCCATCAGACACCCTCAGAACTTTGTCTGTTCCTCCCTCAAAATCAACGACAATCGGATCCCAACCTCTCTTTCCGGATTTTGGTTCACTCTTCTCTTGTGAGGCCCCTTTCGTATTCCTCAAAGATTGTGAACGACCATGATTTCGACCTTCAAAAACCGAAATAATATAACCAAATAACCGGAAACCATGAAAACGTTCAATCGCAGCCCTTGCCGCAACCTTTGAGATCATCCGAACAAAACCAAAACGTCTTCCATCACGACCCCTTTTTACTGAAATGAACGTATCCACAACCTCTCCACATGAATCAAACGCCAACCGCAACCCCTTCCAATGAATCCCCTCCGAGAGATTCCCAACGAACAAAGTAACGTATCCTTCAAATCCATGGAAGGATTTTTTTTACCCAATTCTAAAAGCTAAATTTTTTCAACGGGTTCTATGATTATCGTGTGTCTTTATTTTTGTTTTATATATTTTAATATATATGACAACTATACAATTTTGCTTGTTAAATATTTTTTTCTCTACAATACACGAAATAATTTCCCTTTTATTTTGTATATTTATTTTGATATTTTGTATATTTATATGACAACTATACAATTCTTTGCCATCGAGTTTTGCAGCCGAAGCTCATGCAGCGGTGGATGGTCTCCAATTTGCTGTTGACTTGGGCTGCCGTTCCGTCATTTTGGAGAGCGATTCCAGGGCTACCATTACAAACCTTTCATCTCTAGGTGTCAACCGATCTGTGCTCCGTCCTTTCATCTCCGACGCGAAGAATCTGGCTTCCCAGCTCCGGTCTTGTTCCTTCAGTTTTGTGGCAAGAAATGGTAATAAAGCAGCTCACGAAATGGCCCAAATAGGAAAAGTCCTCTCCGCCGACGCTTTTTGGGTTGAAGACCCCCCGTAGGTCCTGGCTATGGTAGATCTGGATCGTCGATTCATGGTTCTTCCATAGACACGAGAATTCAAGCTCGTGTCGTTATTTCTTTGTGTTTCCAATTCATCCCCTTCTAAAGAGGGCCAGAAGAAAGCTTTACCCGGTGTTTTTCGGATATTTCTTATTACTGTTTTGTACTTTCTTTTCTTTTTGAATGAAGTGTTATCACCGGGTTACTATAAAAAAAAACTTGAAAAATGTGTTTTATTTTTCAAATTAGAATGTTAATTTAGAGATATGTAAATATTCGTGTAATAATATGTTAATTTGTGCATTAAATTAAGGGGTTTTTAATAAGAGATTAGAAGTTTGAATGACATTTAAAGCTGGCTATGGGCGTGCTAATTAATAATAATCAACATTTATTAAAGGCTTAAAGACATTGTAATCCCGCTTAAGACCCATGTTCAAAATGATAAGAAAATGTAGAATTTTACAGGAAAAGACACTTCAAAGTTGTGTCCTTTATTCCATTTTTCTTCATCATATTGTATTTGTTGGAATGTGGATTTTTCACGGGGACTAAAGTCCATTAACGAAATCGGGCAAATTCTGGGATTTTTTTATGAGAAAAGCTTCGGGCGTAAACTTTAGTTTACACAAGTCTTTTAGTTTTAGGGATTATGAATTTAGTTTAGGGCTTAGAGTTTAAGGGGTTAGGTTATATGATTTAGAATTTAAGGTTAGCATCTAAAATTTAGGGTTTAGTGTTTAGAGTTTGAAGTTTAGTTTTTAAGGTTTAGGTTTAATTTTGATTTATAGTATAAATACGCAGACTTATGTAAAATTTATTTTACACAACCTGTGTATCAAATTTAAACTTTTTTTATCTCTTTATAATGTTAGATTTGAGATTTATTTTCATATTCATTTTACATAATTTATATTTTATTCTTTATAGGATTATCAGTTATAAATAGTAATAGTTTGAACTTTTGATTAGTTGAATAAAGCACCGCTACCCCATTTTATCAAAAAGAATATAGACTAAATCTCAAATTTAAGCATAATATAGAGATTAACATCATAATTTGAGCTAATTCATTAATACATTAGTCAGAGATAGAACAAGGATCAAATATTGAGAAGCAAAAATCTATTAAACTTTTAAATCTAAAAAATAGAAGGGACGCAAACTTTATTTGACTAAAATTTAAATCAAAAGGACCTAAAAAGCTACTATACCAAAACTTTGGAAGGGGCAATAGCCCATACCAACCAATACATGGCTTCGTTCCCGACATTAGTGTAAATTTAATTACCAATGAGACCTTGACTTATAGGTAAGATTAATACCATATGTGAGAGCTCTTTCTATATTTATTTCGATTTAAATCTAAATATATTTCAATTCTCAGCATAATATGTGTTCTAATGTTTAATTTATATAAATTTATTGGATGATGTATTGAGTGTGAATCAATGAAAATGCTATGAAAATTAATAATATGATTTTGTAATATTTGTAAAATCTTATTAAAGAGTAGTTTACTTGCTTTAAAAAAATTTACTAAAAAAAGAAAAGTCACTTGAAAACCCCAAACGACTGTTTTCTTTGAATCAATTGCAACTTTTAAATACAATAAAAATTCACAAATAGGTGAGTTTATTTTATTTTTTTACGATTTCTAGTTCTAGTTCTAATCCTAATCCTACCTAGAGAGAGGGGACGAAGAGACTCAAGGGGAAGGAAGGTGTGTTCTTAATGGATCTAGAACCCATGACCTAAGAGAATATGAGAGAACAAAGATGAACAGCTTGATCAATCAACCAAATATGAGTTTATTTTGAGATATTAGTTGAACCCTCTCCTAACATTATTGTCTAAAGGTGATTAATATTTTAATAATCTCCATAAAAATTCAATTACAAACATTCCTTTTGTCCCTTGAGATAAGTCTTCTCTTTTCAAAATTTTTTCATGGTTAAGTGGCCAACAAACTACACATTACTTTAAATATTTTCTTCCAATGGTGGGACTTATGCCATGCACAAACCCTTTATCGCTACATCCACAGGGACGGACGCAAGACTTTATATTATGTAGATGAACGTATAAAATTTTAAAAGGGATAGAAATAGATTTCAATAGAAAATACATAAAAAAATTTAAAAATTTCAAATTTTAAGGGAGGTGACTGTCCCCTCCAGCCCCCCTCGGTCTATCCATGTCCGCTACCTTCTCCATTCTATTTATTAGATTAGGCATTCTCATCAATCCTACTCTTGCTATTTCATGTTTCTTTGTTCTCTTTATTGTCGATAAGTCGAGTTAGTTCGTGACTTCAAATTTATTAAATAATAATTTAGATTGAATCGAACTAATCTAAATTACGAAAAATATAGTTCAAAACTGGACTTATATAAGTTAAGCCTATCCGGCTCGATCATTAACAAATCTATAATTTCACAAAAACACTTAGTTCCAACAAATGATCACAACCATCACTACTTCCTTTTATAAGCATACTTCAATGAAAATATCCACAAAATCAATTGTCGTCTTACTTCCTTTTATAAGCACGGATTTCATATATGGGTATATTTGTAGAGATGATAATTCGGATTCTGGATTTGAATATTACATATGTTTTATCTATTTTTTTAATGAATTTTGATATTGTAGATTCGGATAATATTAGGATTTAGATGTTAAAATTGTTATATGTTTGTGAGTTCGAAACGAATACAAATATATATATATATATATATATATATATATATATATATATATATATATATGAATTCACATTACTTTTACGACTGCAGATTCAGACCTCTGGATTACAAAATGGATAAATATGTTTGCTTCTAGGGGATTCGAACATTGGTCATATTCATATTTGTGCGGATTAGGGTATATGTCAGATAATAATATTTAATTCAAATTCAGGTAATAATACTTGGATAATCTGCAGATAAAAACGTATTCGAAATTTTGGACAAATTAATGGATTCAAATTATTTAAAAATTTATAAATATTTGACCCAATGTCATTCTTATGTACTTGATAATAACCATACATATTTTATTTAATAATAGAGTTAATTACGCCACACGTCCCCAAACTATGACACTCATTTTAATTTGGTCATTAAATTTTTAAATGTTTCAATCTTATCCTCAAACTATGAATTTCATCCTAAATTGGTCCCTAAACTTTTGAATGTTTCATTTTCATCCTCAAACTATGACCGTCATTCTAAATTGATCCACAAACTTTTTGAATATTCTAATTCCATCCTCGATTCTTCGTTTATACCACATCATATTATTACATAATACACACCAGTTTTTCATGACAATTAACAATTTTCATAACAGTTTTATAAACATGATATGATTGACATATACTGATAATTTGGGGATGAAATTAGTGTAACACCCCTAAAATATTAAGATATAATCAAAGTAAAGAGGTGAAAAAATGAATAATGGTTGTCCATGGGGCTTGAACCCTTAACCTCGGGCTTGGTGAACCCAAGCCTCCATTTAGGCTAAGTCTTTCTTTAGCTAGAACCTGATATGAATTTCTTTTGAGCTAAACCCTTATGGGTAATTAAATAAAATAGTGATCAAAGTATAATATATCAACCACCCCATTATTGCTTACCCACCAACCGCAATGAATGCCCATATTGGATCTGAAGCAAATACCAGATATTTGCTGGAGTTTTCCCTGACCTTTTACCTACCCAAACCCACTCAACTTCTTTGATCTCTTTCATCACCCGTCGGTGATTGCCACCACCTTACCCATCGAAATCGTCGTTTCTCCCCAACCTCAGCCCCATTTTCCACTAGCGGCGAAGCCTCGGCGTTTGCTGTGAAATCCCAGTTGAAAGCGCGGCAAAAAATAAGTTTTCTATTCTGTTTTTTGACGATTCCATGGTTGTCCCCATCCGTTCGAGATGCGATCACCACCATCGTCTTTCTCATGTCAAGGCGAACAAAACTGTGGTTGCCGATCGGCAGTTCGTCACCGTTTGGAGCATCGTCGAAGTTATGTCATTTCTGACCTAATCTTCTCTATATGCTAAGATTGGTAAGGTTTCTGACCTAATCCCAATTATTTGAGATAATGGATGTTTAATTTAGCATTTTCGGTCATTTTTTATGAGTTTCTAATTGTTTTGAGCGATGTGTGGCAACCACACACCGTTTGAGGCAATTTTCAGCCGCCTGGGATGGTGGCCCTCGAACCGAGCTGACCTGACCAACCTTGGACCCGGTCTGGCCTATGAACCAAGCTGGTCTGATCCAGTAAAACGACCCAGCTACCCAATCGGTCCAATAATAGATCAGACCTGTTAATTTTAGAGCCTGGGCCAACCTATTTCTTAAGGTCCAATAGCCTTGGGTCTTAAACCCAAACCCGACTCGAGTATGACCCGACCGACCAGACCCCAGTTCAAACCTATCCAACCTGACCCTATTTGAGTCAACTCATCGAGTCAACCCATTTGAGTCCACTCATCTGAGTCAACTCAGTTGACTTTGACCTGATGACTTTGACCATTGACCTTACCATTGATCGTTAACTTTAACCAAAAAGTCAACTTTTTCAAAATCCCCATTTATGTTTTTCGACGTTATGAGTTTGTTTTTGAAGTCTGTTTCGTGAAATTCTAACCCAAAAGCCTTCGAATCTGACCTTGAACTCAAGCATGCTTATGTGTTTAATTAATCAGTTGAAGGGCAATGTAATTGAGTTAAGGATTATTTTGGATTAGGTATAATTGAAGGTGTTCGCTCTTTCTTGTATTCAGGATTTTGAAGGACATCAAGTTCAAAAGTAATCAAAGGGAGTGCAAGAGTCGATTGATATGTCTCATAGTCGAGGTAATACATTACTACCTATTGCATGCTTTACGGAACACGTTGGTAATTGGTTAGTGCATGAATGAACATTATTAGTCATATGATTACCGTTGATAATTTTAAAGTTATTCTATTTACGGTAAAAGGATAATAACTGGTTAAGACCGGATGACTCGAATAAGAAATTAATGACTAGTAAGAAATTCAAATTTAGTGAATAACCAATAAATCAGTTAACCACAAAACCTTCAATTTTTTATTATGTTTTTGTTATAAGATTTAATGTTTGAAACATTTGGATAAGGAATGATGAAAATGCCCTTGAGGTGTAAAAATGACCTGAATACTCCTGGAAGTGAAAATGATCTAGGAATTTATATAAGACCTTATAGGATCTCTGATTCAACCTATTAAACTTCATATCTGTTTGGGAAAATTTTGAAATCAGGTTTTTAACATTTGAGGTTGTGAAATGCTTAGATTTTCCCAATTTTTGAATAAACATTTAAAAACCTTTTCCCTGGAAATACTCTAAATAAATATATGAAGACCCATTTACCGGAAGTACACTCTATGACTGAATTGATTAAAATATCCCAATGTTATTAAATGTCTAAAAATATCATTAAGCATCGAAACGACTGTAACACCATCGGGCATTGAAATATCTATAATACTTCAGTGATTTGAAATAAGTGAAAGCCTTTATAATCTTGTAAAATATTGATACAAATTAAATGACCATAATGCCCCTATGGGATATAAAGCCAGACTCATGTACGATGATCACTTATGATATTGCTACAGTACAAGGAAGATACTGCACAAATACATGTTCAATTCTCGTAGCATGTTCAGTAATTGATTGGTGAGTATGATCTATTTTGTTATGCAACGTAGTCAGTTCTAAGAAATGGATACTTATAAGGTGTACCTATCAGGTTGAATGGTAAACACCGTAATTATGGGTTCAGATTAATTCAAATTAATTTTGAAATCTGATGAGCAATTAGAATTCTTGAATTCTACAAATCACTGTTTATACCTTGTTGGGTTAAGTTACCAAATTGTCTATTAAGGTCAAAATAACCATAATGCCCATATAGGCTTAAAGGATTTGATCATTCATGATATATCTAGATTCTCAATGATCTTGAGGTATCAATTCCCGAATGTCTGGTTGGAGCTGTTAGTACCAAACCCTCATTTGTATTAGGGATTTCGCTTCTAAAATTGGTTTGAAATTTGTCAGAAGATCAGTGTCCCTTCTCTTGTGATTTCGAAGTGCCTCCAAAAAATAAATTGTTTTATCTAGTGTGTTATACGTGCACATGAATATTCTCTTTGATTCGAAACCGAGACTGCCTCTCTGATCTGAATCATGACTTCTATTTGTATGAGATATACCTCTATTTCTGATATGAAAAAAAGACTCTTTGGTTACTATTTCACTAAAAATAAGTGTTTGCTTTATATTTGCTACTACTACTGCTTACTACTTATTATTGTTATTACTACTTAAACTATTTTACTAGGGTACTTGAGATAAGATATGAAGTCTCTGCAGGTTCAACCCTAATTCGGCTGGTGATTCCTCCTATATTAGGTTCTTACGCTTTGGGTAGGGTAATTCCTCCTGTACTAGGTTCCTATACTTCGGCTAGGGTGATTCCTCCTAGACCTAAGGCATCCCCTTAGGATGACACCTACGCCCAATGAGCTTGGGTTAATGCCTTTATAGATGTAGTTCTGAGGAACTGCATACTAGAGTTCGGTTGGAGGGTAGTTAGGTGTTTAAAATAAATCTTTATGTCCTTTTTGAAAATCTACCATACTGAAATGATTTACCAATGTTTGAAACTTTACGTATGCTTCCAATCTACAGTTAATGGAACACACTAAACTCTTTGGTTTAACTTTCTTATCCATCACTCTCTGGTCTATAGGCTTTTTGCCTGATACTTGGGTGGTCGAGTAAAGAATAACTGTGTTACCTTCAGATAAACAATTTTACTAGAATATCGAATCAAATCGGACCCTATTGTTGCCCGAAACATCATGACAACATTACACTTTGCCATATACTTGTTTGTGCCTTTAGCATCTTTTGGTAGTTCTGTATTATTGAGCTTTTCCAAGCTTATGTTGTTCTTTACCATCGCAGGTTAAAGATTGATTATGGTGCAATTATTGACATCAGCATAGGAGTCCTTTCAGTTGGCTTGCGGAGTACGGTACCTGTGTAATTAGGTGGCATGTATGTCACATTTTGTTTTATATTTGAGTATGAAACTAGATTGTATAACATGTATTCTAAACTCTGTTTTATTGTTGAATGATTTTGAACTTATGTTTCAAGTTGAAACTTGTTTTTCGGTTTTAAATGGTTTGACTATTTCTTTTATCTGAAATTTTTAATGTGGGTCGCTTCGGTGACCCGAATGTGACACCTAGGATTGATCGAGTTACCTGTATCGATCTGTGGGTGTTACAATTAGAATATTCAAAAAGTTTGAGAGCAAATTTAAAACGAGAGTTATAGTTTGAGGATAAACTGAAATACTCAAAAGTTTGAGGACAAATCTAGAATGAAGATCATAATTTGAGGACGAAATTAAAATATTTAAAAGTTTAAGAATTAATTTAGAATGAGTGTCATAATTTGAGGATGTGTGTTGCAGTACTACTTAATTATAAATATATGGCATTGCTTGACAACCGACAAGCCCTGACCTACCTGCAGTGCCACACTTGAACTAATCAAATTAGTACCATTAAATATTTAACTTAATCTCCTTTTCCCCATTCTTCAAAAAAAAAAAAAACATCTCCTTTTCCCCAATTAATATTAATTATTTCTTTTCTGATGTCTTCCTCTCAAGTGTTTGTTTTCATTCTTTTTTGGAATATTTGCTGCTTTTCTCTGCAATATATTTCCTTTATAATTTGTTCCCTTTTCGCACATTGATTATCTGTACTTTGATCAGTATTAACTAGTAATCCACCATTTAATGTCTGACATTTACAATTTTTTTTTTCTAAATCACGATTATTAACCATTTCTAATTATGGGCAACCTTTTATTCTGCCAACAAAGATTTAACATAACAGATCCTATTAATAATCTGTTTATTTGTTGCTGTTGCCTTTTCTTTATTTCTTTCTTTCTAAATTCACATATCTGATTTGTAAATTTTTATCTGGATATAAAAATTTAATTTAATTAGTTCGATCCGAAATCATACTCAAACTGATTTGCCTAAATTTAAACTGAAACAAAACCTTAAACTATATTTCCAAAATGATTTGAAACCACAATAACATATTTAAAAGAATTTCAAACATGTCAACAATCTCGAGAGCAAGTGGTTAATGCTCTTAGTTGACACTCTCCCTTTTATTTAGGTTGCGGGTTCAAGACCCAGTATAAGTAAAATTTCTCTTCCCATATCCTAGGTAGAAATTGTTCAAAAAAAATTCAAACCTCAAACATGAATAACTCAAAACTAATACAAATATTACATCATCGTTAATGATTTCATCAAAATTTAACCCTAAAATTTATGTAATGCCCGGAAATTGTTATTAGGCAGAACTAAATTTAAAATTAACATCATAGAGGAAAATGAAAAAAGCAAATTGAAATCACTCACACACGTATAAGCATATAAAAAGAAGTATTAATAAATACAAGGATAATATTTTAATACGCAAACTATGTAAATTTTAGTTTACACAAATTTATCGATATTAAATTTTAGAGTTTAATTTTTTTTAATATTTACGATTTTAAATATTATGATTTAAGCTTAAAATAAACAAATAGTATAAAAAACGCTAAATACAATATATAACTGAACATCAACCAAAGAAAATGGCTATATGGCAGTTCCTTTTGCGTGTAAGAATGAAAGATACGAAATGGAATATGATTTGAGAGAAAAAAAAATTATAGGATTTTTTTAAAAGGGAGGAACAAATTTTTTTTTGTCTTTTTTTGGTGTTTCTTTCAATGCTTCAACACTAAAAAATTAAATTTTAAGTCATAATCCTAAATCCTAAAAATACATTTTAACCATAATTCCTTTAAACTCTAATATTGAACCTGAATCCTACACTTAATTTTTTTATTGTGAGTACATAAATAGGGGAAAAACAAGAGAAGGAATGATAAATAAGCAATGAAAATATGAAACCTGTAGCACAATAAGGGAACCAATTGTAATTAAGAAATGATTATTAAATGTTGCACCTCCCCCTTCCTCTAGCGTTTATAATCCCCTTCTGGTGATAATGCTTACCTCTAAGAATACCCACAAAAGAAAGATGAAAAAAGAAGAAGATCATTATGACTGGTTCTGGTTCTGGTTCTGGTTCCCCTTGTGGTGCCTGCAAGTTCTTGAGAAGAAAATGCGTTAAAGGCTGTGTTTTTGCACCTTATTTCTACCATGACCAGGCTGCCACCCATTTTGCAGCCATCCACAAGGTTTTTGGTGCAAGCAATGTCTCCAAGCTTGCTCACCTCCCTGTAAGTGAACGCTGTGAAGCTGCCGTCACAATCTCGTATGAAGCTCAAGCTAGAGTTCAAGACCCCATTTATGGCTGCGTTTCTCATATCTTTGCCCTCCAACAACAGGTTTTTCTTTCTGCTACGGCCATTGGCTTTCTTTGGTGTGAAGTTGATGCATGTATTGGTTTGAAACCCTAGTTTGAGTTCTAGATAGATAGATCTAATCAGGGATGGACCGAGGGTTGCTGGGTAGTCACACCCCTTAAAAATTTTAAATTCCACTATAGTTTATATATTTGACAATTTAATTTCGCATCCCCTAAAATTTTATAATTTTGTACCCCTACATTTTTTATGGATTTACATTCAATGCACAAACGGTGGAAACAATAAGTTTCTACAAGCGTCTTAGTTTTAAGGTTTATAATTTAGGAGTTGTAGTTAGAATTTATGGTTTATGGTTAAAATTTAGGGTTATATGGTTAGAAGTTTAAATTTTAACCTATAAACCCTAAATTCTATCCATAAACCCTAAAATTTGAACATAACCCATTAATTCTAAACCAATAAACCTAATCCTTAATCTCTAAACCCTAAAATCAAACCCATAAATTATAAAACCAATGTGCTTGTGGAAACTTTTGGTTTATACATGCTTGTATGGAATAATTACCCATTTTTTTATATAGTTTAAATTTCACTCGTTTCTTCTTATAGGTTGTCACTTTACAGGCACAACTTGCTTCTCTCAAGGAACAACAACAAGCAGCTCGGAGCACTGCTTTTAATGGCTCTGTTACCGGAAACCCTAATGACAAATACGACGGAAGGCTTCCTTTTCAGCTCCATGATGATGTTCAAAGTTGGTTTCACCCACATGATTCAACCATGACACCACCACCCAGCTTTAACCGGAGTCTCTCGGATCACACGAGCGCAAATTCCTACCGCAAGAATGAGTTTTTGGATCCGACTTCTTTGGAGAAGTATGAAAGTTCATTGCTCATCTCGTCATCAGGTGAGGATCGATCCTCCTTAACTGCTTTTGGCCGGGAGGCTCCTCCTTCCATGTCTTCTTTTGAACAATGGGGTTTCCAGGATGTCGATGACCTTCGATCCATGGCCTTTGTTATAACCCTAGAAAAATCAATGTTCATATAATCGGAAACCCTAAAATCTTTTCTCTCTCTAGATATTGAATTTTTGATAGAATAATTGTGTATTTCTTTTCTCAATGAGAGAGATAATGTTCGAACTTTGAAAATGATATTGTTGAAAGGAACGGTCACGAACTTTGAATATAGATCATAACATGGACATAAGAAATACCAATAAAGATATTGCTTTAATTAATGGATGTTATTCGATATTAAAGCACTGATCTAAGTAATTCATGATTCCTACTCAGTAAAATGTTTATGATTTTACTATGTTTATTCGAAAGGAAATAAGGTATTAGACTGTTCTTTTGTTGTGTTGAAGTTATTGGATATATGTATAGGTTATTGGATCAGGTTATTGGATATATGTATAGGTACACTGAATCAAGGTTAATTAAAATGCTATTTTCAGGAATATTTAATGTATTATTTTTAATTAAAATATGCAAGATTATGATCCCAATGAACCTAACTTTTGGTGTTGAATGTTGATCCACCAGGTTTTTTCTTTCATTTTTAAATCTTTCATTATTCCTCATGTTTGGTGATTATTTCCGAATAATTCACGATACCAACACAAGATAGTGCTGATCTAATCTCTTTAACAATTGGGTTATTTAATGTTAGTTTTAGTTATATAATCGTGATGTTGTTTGCTAATTACGATGGTCGATGTATAACGGGTAATGATTTGTGATGGTAGTAGATAGTTCACGAAGGCTCTACTGGAATATTAATGCAAGTTTTTTTTTACGGTTAACCATGATAATTAAGATAATTTTAGCTTTTAGTTTTAATTAGATTGTAGCATCCTTTCATCATCGTTTGATGGTTTTTTTTTTATCGAAAAGAACATCAAATTATTTTTTTTTCTTTCTTTCCATCACTTCAATCTCATCGAAAATCTTCTCAATCTCCTCAAATCTCAATCAAAACTAAAATTGGAAATTTTTTGATCCATCACTTTCAACCTCGTATCAACTTGAAATCAAAATATGTTAATATTGCAGCCAAGCTGATTCTTCCCTTCGTTGGGATTGACCAACCACCGCTCCATTCATAAAAAATTTAGTCTTGGTGGTGGCTGCAAATTTGAAAAATTAGAGTTTTATTTTGACAAGAAAACTTTAACGACTACACCATCATTTCTTAATGAAAGCTAAAATACTGACCATTATAATGAAAGTGAATTAAAAATTTAATAATTGTAATACAATTTTTAAAAGTTTAGTTATCAAAATGAAAATATTTTCAAATTTTAGTGAATACACCATCATTTATTGCATATTCGTGGTACTTCAGGTGATTCAAGTGCCGTTGATTCTCCATGTTAAGTGACTTCATAGCTTTTGGAGTTAGCTAAGCTTTGGCCTGCATTAACTGAGCTTGCAAGGATCCACCTACATATGAAATCAAGAATATAGAACGGGCAACGAGATCAGGAAATGGTTGCATAAATCATCTATAAGTCATCAGGGACGAAGCTGTTGCAAGCTTAGGGGGTTGTTACCCCTCCCGTCTTTTTTTTTACATTTAAAAATACAATGGGAAATTTACCCATTTGAATCTCCAATTGTCAATTAATTTGAACTTTGCCCCCTGATTTTATAGTTATTTATACTTTGCCCCCTAATCTTGATTCCTGACTCCGACCCTGTATGTCATGACACTTTGTTAAAAACAAAATGCCTTGCAATTAACATGTTGTAAGGTGAAAATACGAGCAACGCAGACATAAACAGGATCTTGAATCCCAGCTTGAGCTTCATAAGCAATGGTGATAACGGATTCAGTACAATGATGAGTCGGGATACCCAGCAATAATTCGGAGACATTGCTAGCACCAAAGTCTAAACACTTTATGGATAGCTGCAAACTAATTTTCAGGGCCTTGTTCTGAGCAAAAATAAGGAACGAAAATGCAGTCGGAGGCGAATTTTCGTCTCAAAAACTTGCATGCACCACAAGGGGTGCCAGTGCAGGAAGATGATGATGCCAATGCCATGGAAAGAGATTGCAGAATAAAGTTTTATAGCGAATGTGAATGTGGGGGACATTAAATCATAGGCAGGATTCTAAGTTTAAGTTAACAACGATTTATCTAATTATTATAAAAATATCAGTAAAGATTATATAGAATTCGAATCTTAATATATATTTGTAATGGTGTTTTCTTCTAATCTTCATACTACCAAGTACCAACTCCGTTTGGTTATATATTAATTTGTGGGAATTTAGATTTTGCTAATAACTTAACAAAGTACTAATACTAATGTTTCTGCTTGTTCATCATCCGTTTTTGTCAGAAAAAAATTCATCGCTGACATGAATAATCTAAGCATAGCTCGAGAAGTCATGAGAAAAAAGAGAGTGCACCAGCCTGGAATCGAACCCGGGTCTGTACCGTGGCAGGGTACTATTCTACCACTAGACCACTGGTGCTTCCTTGGCCATCTGTAAGTAAACTATTTACATGTACAAAATTTAAATAAATAGGACCAATACGTTTATCACATGGACAAATCTATAGATATAAACCTCTAGATATGAAGAAACAGAAACACAAAGATCCATCAGAGGTAGTCATCAAATGCCCCCTCATCACTGTCTGCAGTACCTGCACAATACGGGCCTCGAACTATGGCACAGTTGCTACTTCCACAAGGGCGGTTCAAAGATTTAAAGGTCTTGTGCATCGAGAAATAAAGGCTGACCTGTAGCATCCTTCACGGGGAGCTTTAGCAGGGGGAGGAGAAGAGTTGTTGGCTGAGGTACGACCTGAAGCTGGAAATGCAAATTCTGAGCCATTTGATGAAGCATCATCAGAGTTGTCCGAATTATCAAAGCAATCAACTCGAGCAACCGCTGGAGAGGCTGCGGCTGATTTGGAAATTGATGGCAATTTTACTAATTTTACAAAACGACTGGGACGACATAATGAAGAGAATGTCAGAAACTATACAAATTGCATGACTGAACCACAGTTTTTGCATTTCCAAATGCTTCAAGAACAGGATTTGACTGCATCGAGACATTTAGTGAATAACATTCAGAACTAGGTAAAAATGCATATTAAAAAGAATGAGGAACTGAAATCTACTAATAATTTCAAAATTTTAATTATATGAAGGTAAAAATACATTCAAGATCTATGCAGTTACCCATCTGATTTGAAGAAAGTGACCATATTACATGCTGCTGCATTTGATTTGGATTCTACATTTTTGTTTGTCAACCATGTCATAATGTTCTATGTCTCCGGATCAACATTTGTGGATGCGAGCATCAAGAGAAAAAATTACATGAAGCAGGGACAGAGCTAGGATCAAACATTGTGAAGGACAAGAGTCTATTAAGCTTTTAAATCAAAAAATTTTGCCTTCATTAATCATTCCCCAGTTGAAAGTTAAATGAATTTTAGTGAACCAGCTCCATGATCTTTAAACAATACACAGATAAAAGAAAATAGGACCGCATAGTTACCTATATGCAACATCAGTAATGTTCAAAACCGAAAAGTGGGACTGATCTTACATAAATCTCTTTGATTTCGTATCTGATGGCCAAATTGTATAGCACAGCAGGCTCGTACATAGAGATGGACATGGGTCGAGTCGGGTCGTTGGCCGTCCCGCCCCTGTCCCATCTTTAAAAGAGTATGACCCAACCCGATCTATAAAAAATCAATTTTAGGAACTTAATTGTAAAAAAATATAAAGAGTGTATTGTTGTAAATATCATAAAAAAATATGTGAAAAAATTATACTATCAGTCTCGGATCGGGCCTAAACGGACATTTTTCACCCTTAATAAAATCTCGATCCGAACCTTTTTTTTGTGCAAAAACCCAACCCAAGACTTTTTTTTTATCGAAAACTCAAGACATCTAGAGATTGGAAAACAAAAATATTAATATGTTTGGTCAAGGACACTAGCACTACAATAAATTTATCAATTTATGACGAAATTTTTATATGAAAGGGAAGTGTTAGTGATTTATTATTATTATTATTTGATTTGAATTAATGACATTACAAATTCGTCACTAATAAAGTTTATTCGTAGCAATTTAATTCGTCATATTTCTAAAATATAGGAGGTGACGAATAAACAATTATTTTTCACTTATTATTATATCTTTTTTATTTTATGTGATGATTTTAAAAGACATCATGTCAACATGACACTATGTTTAGTGCCAAAAATTAACATAAAAGATATCATGAAATTTTTTTTACTGACATATTGAATGTGTTATTAATTCAAAAGTTTATTTGTGATGAATTTTAAAATATTTTTGGATTTTATGACCATAAACTGATCCTACTAGATTTCTCAAAGTTGTGGTGTTCTATAAATATTTTAGATGTATATATATTTAATATGCATATATAAGACCTTTTTGGTTAATGCATATTTGGCTTACGGGTTCAACCCCTAAATTTTTGAAAAAAATACGTCAACCCTGACCATTTATGCACCCCAATTAAGCTATTGTATTGAGAAAGTAAATCAATTAAGTCCTCGAACTATAAAATTACATCAATTGAAGCCTTTTTATCAATTGATTAAATGTGTAAATATAGAGGACTAAATGTGTTATTATTCTAATTTTTATAACTGCCATGCCTATCGGTCATTAAAATTTTAACGGCACCAGACCAACTTATTACTTTTTTAAGTCGGGATTCATTTTATAACTTTTCATAATCAAGGGACTCAATCAAAAAACACCTCAAATTCCAATTTTATATAGGATTAATCGGTCCTAAAAAACTGCAAATTAAGTTTAAAATGGGTAAAATCAAAGTTAGGTATTTGTCTAACTATTAACCATTTTTATTTTAAAATTTTCTCTAGAATTTGAATGTGACTTCAAGTTCAACTGCTTCTGCCAATTTTAATTTTAATTTTATTTTTATTTGGGAAAAGTTACTACCCTAGAAATCTCAAAATCTTTTTCCCCGACAGCCGTCACTCTGCAAACTAAAACCCTCAACGCCCGACTGAATTTTCTTGGAACCTATGTCGAATTCGTCTCTAGCGTGGAAACCATAACCTTGTTTGATCCATGTTTATGATGTTCTAGTTTTACTATTTAACCCCCAACTAATCTACGATTTTACTCCCGTTTGATCCGTGTTTATGTTCTTTCAGTGGTTAATGTTTTAAGATCGGGTTAAGGTTAGTACGAGCATGGCAACAAGGCGATTAATCTGGGAACAAGTTGATTGACCATATATGTTATGTAATTTATTCTGATTTTTACTGAAATTATATTGAATTGTTATGTTACTGTAGTATCTCTTGTGTTATTTAGCATATTTGTATCATATGATCTCTTCATAAATTCGAATAGGGTTTGCTTTAGTTTTTTTTTCTTCCATTTCTGGGTGTTCTTCTTCTCCAGGTTTGGTGATACGAACCAAGGAGTTTCTGTCACCGATCTTGATTTTGGGTTATTACATCAAGAAGACACTTAGATGTGCCGTAGAAATCAAATCAAGACAAATTGAAGAAAGAAGATACAATGTCGCATTTTGATGTAACTTTCACGCCATTAATCTGGGAATTATGCTTTTGCATTTGCAACGTGTATATTGTAATTTATTCACTAGATTTTGTACAGATTTAATGTGTAAATATTTGGGGGCAAGGTGTGGCATGTTCAAGGGATCAGAATGTAATTTATGTAATAAGAAAGTTACCTTCAATGTAAATTGTAAAAAAATATTGGTCTTCAGTGTAAATTGTAAAAATAATATCGGCCTTCAGTGTAAATTATAGAAATTGTGGACTTTTAATGCGATTTACAAATATTTTGGGCTTTTGTTGCAATTGAAAATAGTTTTGGCATTTATAATTTATAAAACACTTTTACTGTAATTTATATACAATTTATTTTTATTGTAATTTTATATTTTTTTAATTGAAATTTTAAAATTTTCAATAAATAATTGTGATGATATTTTTTTTTATCATTTATACAATAAATTTATTTTATTATTAGTCACTATATGAATGATTAGTGATAAAATTTTATATTAATTTGTGACATAATTAATTGTCATCGAATATAAATTATAAGGGACAAGAAGACGGGCCAGAAACCGAGCCAATCGGACAGCAACTGGCAAAGCAAAGAGGGACAGGGTCATGATAACCAACAACCGACGTGGCACTAACACCAAACCTGCAAAAACGAAAGGGGAAAACAAAATAAAGAGAGGGGCACAAAAAGAACAGGAGAAACAAAAAACCACCAGATAGTGGAGACGCCGTCGAATCTGACCATCAGTGGACAAGGCCACCCACAACAAACACCGGGTAAATTATTCCATGAAAGAAACCGTTTCCCTAAAAAATTCGACAAAAGAAGATGGAGAGGAGCCACAAGGGCCAAGTCATCGCCACCTAGTGAGCCCGACGGCCCAACAAAAGTGGAGAATGATTATTTATTCAGAGGGAAACCTAACCAGCCACCGACGGCTGGTGGCCGATTAGCGAAACGACTCAAAAACTGTAGGGTTTTTAGAGAGAATGGGGAGAGATGAAATGAGGAGAGAGACTAAGGAGTAAAATGGTGTAGAGTTGTGACACTTCTAAATGACCACTACCAGACTCACGTGATCCACTAGCTACATTTATCATTAACACGGCCTATTCTGCCTGCCCATCATAAGCCATCAATTATTGGCCTACTATTAGTCATCGTCGAGTCTATTATGACCAAGTATAAGTCTGGGCAAAATCCTTAAGTGGAAAATAAACTTATGACTTGATACTCTTTTTACCGCTCAAATCATAAATTTTCATTTTTAATCGTAGTTTTTTCTTTTTCAAATCAGAATGAGTATTTGAATAAAAAAAAATAGGAGTGAACTGTATGAATACTGACTACCACTATCATCTCATTTCTACCATCAACGCACGATATCGCTAGTCTACTAAAATCTCTCTTTAATGGCCTTCACTCTATTGTATTAAACGTTGGATAGCATTCAAAAGCACAAAACTCTAAGTTAAGTAGTGCCCCTATCTTTTACTTCTCTTTAGAATAAGTTAGGGTTTTTTTCAGGTTTGGGTGGCGCCGCTGCTTTGGGAAAGCGGTGGCCACCCCACAGTTTCTTCTCAACATTTCTCATTCTTCACTTTCTCAATTCGCCTTCGCGTTTCTTCTCTGTTTTGAGGTGTTTCGACTCACCCATTGATCAGCTCGTTGTGGAGGCTCATCCCCGGTGTCTTTGGCCGTAGAGGCTCATCCCTAACATTTTTTCCCGTTTTGGGCTCTCTTGAGTGAGGGGATTTCCCTGGTTCACGGTTGAGAAGAGATCCATTCTCAGTTTTCTTTTTCTGGTTTTAGGCGGTAAGTGCTTTGGCACCGATTTCTTTCATCGTTCCCTCAGCCTTTGTGATGCTCTATATCTGACCACAAAGCTTGTTGTTTAGGGTCTCACACTGCATCACTACCAACGTCCTTATGCTTTTCTGCTTCTTCAGAAATGACCATGCAGTTTGACGAGTGAAAGTTGGCTCTGATTCTCTCCGTGTCTCTTCCGTTGGATCTCTTCGCTCTGTTCTGGGGTGTTTGTGCTGCCTCTTCTTCCTGTTGTGGGCTCTTCTGGTTTTTGATGTTTGTTTTCTTTCTGTGTTTTGTTCTGTCTGTATGTTATCCCTTTGCTTGGTGTTTTTGTGTTTGTTTTATTTTGTTGCTTGTTTTCTGTTGCTTCTCTTCTCTTTTTCCTGTTCTCCTAATGTTGTTATGTGTTCGTAATTTGTTTTGTTTAATAAAGTTGGCATTATTAAAAAAAAAAAAACACACAAAACTCTAGTATCCATAGTTTCTTTATTGTTATTTAAATAATCTCTAATTCATTTTCTTCTTTTATTTCTTGTCATCATCTTCATCCTAAGTGCACAGTAATAATACATGTAATTATTATGAAAACAATATATAGTTTTTAATTAGACATTTAAATATTATATAGATAAAAATATAAAAGTTATATTCATGTAATTGCGTACAAGACAATTGGTAAGTTCTTACCAAAACATATACTTAAATTTAAGGATAAAGTACACAAGTGATCACTAAATTATATCAAAAAAATATAAAATGGTCAGCAAATTTTTAAAAATTGTATAATGATCATTAAACTTTAATTTTTGTTACAAAATGGTCATTGAACCATTAACTGGGTGACATGACAGTTAAAAAAATTTATATAACACATTTAATACTCAATATTTACATATTTAATCAATTTAGACATCAATAATGAGGGTTAAAGTAGGATTAAATTGATTGAATGTGTAAATATGAATGAATAAACGTGCTGTTATACAAATTTTTTAACTACCATGTTACTCGGTCAACAACAGTTAACGACTCAGTGATAATTTTGTAACAAAAACTAAAGTTTAATGATCATTATGCAACTTTTGAATTTTTTTTGAAAAAGAAGATATTAGCATTTTATTGAGATGGCCCGACTAAGACATATGCCTCGTTAAAAAATCTTCTTAAATCCTAAGTAGAGGAAAAAGAGTGCAACATGTCTAAGTTCAAAATTAGTACAAGATACTAACTCCAAGATTACAACAACATCAATACTTAAACCAACAAAGCCTCAACATTCTAAAAGAACCTATATGTACCCAGTTACAATCAAAACAAAAATGACAAGGACACCAGATTTCCTAAAACCAAAACCTGTTAACCAGAATTTGCAAAATAAAGGCAATACATCCCACTTTGAATCTGAACCATAGAAGCCATTGCCCTGCAGAACTAGGAAAATCAGCCTTGTTTTATGTCAATCAGATCACGGACTTGAGGAATACCTCGTTTAGCAAGGTTATCCACCAGGATGTTATCTTCTCTAAGGATTAAATATAATCTCCAATCGATGCCAACACCACTCTTCAGAACAGTCTGAATAATATCTCTAAAAACCACTGATGAAAAATATATATTATTAACCCAATGAACGATGTTACTGTTGTCACACTCGATAATAAGTTTATGTGATTGAGCCCAAATGGAAGACTTTAATAATAAAACAGCTTCTTTAATGGCTAAGATTTTCGTCGTTGGAGCATCAATCAAGCCAGCATTCTTCGAAAATGTGAATAATATCTTGCCTTCATGATTCCTTAGCACTCTCCCTATCCCCGCAGCTTCAGAACTTCTAGATACTACGCCATCTATATTGAATTTTAATGTACCAGAAATAGAATGCAACCAACCACTTGAAACAGTCTTTACCGGATCAAGCGACACGTCCTTTAGAGAAGAATGACAACTCATGATACAAGAATACGTAGGAAACATGGAAGGCCATTTCGCACTTCCCCACCTACAAACTCTCATAATTGATAACTGAAACAACTGGTCAGAGTCGATAATTGCGTTACGGAACACCAATTCATTTTGGAACAGCCACACTGTCCATACCACACTAAAAATATCATCATCCATATGGAATGTTGCTTAAATCCACGATAAACACGATAAACTTGATCCCATAAGAGCAACAACTTTTGGGATTACTTGGAATGATAAGATTAAAGCCCCAAAAATAGCACCATTTCTGCCAAATGCTCCAAGTAATTTCGCATTCGTAAAATAGATGATTAACGGATTCAGAAAAATTACGGCAAAGCGAGCAAGCGACATTACTTGTAACCCCTTTGATCCGGCCTAGCTGCCAAGACTGAATCAAAGACGTCACATTAGGTTTGCCAAAGCAAACCCGAACTAATAACCTAAACCGGTCTATTTTTTTTCCTTTTTATCTTGCCTAGATGCTTAATTAACCCTAAGGTATGATGTACAACAGCGGAAGACGAATCAAGCATTCGATTTGCAAGACTTAACATTGTAGGGACCAAATTGTAAATTATATGAAATTAAAAGGGCTAATTACAAATTTACATTACCATCCTTTAATTATATTCATTACATGCCACTGTGCGGGTTTATCAAAATTGGATCATAAGATCATCATCAATTGAGCATTACAAAAATAGTGACTATTTTGCACAGAATCCAAAATACAACATGAAATTACCAGAAATAACTAACTCCGCACCGATACAAGCTTACACTGTATCGGTACGAGCCCACATGACTTACTCGTACCGGTACGTTGGGTCGAGTATCGATACTCATTGCTTTATTTTAAAATCGAGGATTCTAGTAGCTAAAACTCGTACCGATACGGTAACCCATGTATCGATCCCTGTATAAGTTTCCTCAAGGTGTGCTAATACGACGGCTACTCGTACCGATACCTCTTTGTTATTTTCCCCAAATTGAGTCGTATCAGACCCGTGTATTAATCCTCAGGGAACCCGTATCGGTACAACTGAGCATGTAATGACCTCTTGGCCAAACATATGACACTTAGGCTCAATCTAACTTGCTTCAAACATCATACAAGCATAATATAATATGATTAACATCATTTCCTCAATCAATCAAGCATGCTAGAGGAACATACAATCTATAGCAAAATAACCAAAAATCCTATAAGCATGGTCTCTACCTATAACACCCCCTTCCCGTGTTCATACACCGAACACGAGTCGAAAATGTCACAGTAAATTAAAAATTATTTTACCTTAAGAATCAGGGCTATTTCAAAATTTCAATTAACTTATGGATAACAATAACATTAAAACTAAATTCTAACATAAAAACGCAGAAATTATACATATCACATACTATTCATTATACATAAACGAAATCATTACAAGGCAGGCCGATTTTATCTTTTAACAGATTAAATAGGTTATTTCGTACATGCCACTATTCACATATAAACCAGAATGTCATAAGTACTGAAAATAACCAGTCAACTTTATGTCTTCACAAAAGATTTGATGCAACAGCTCCGTCCAATCCTACTCTGGTTTACCTACGCGTATTACAGAAATACACGCTAAGTATAACTTAGTGAGGCATAAATAAGTAACATATATAAAATCTTTATAATGCATGATACTATCCAAAACGTGATATTTATAAAAAAAAATACATACTTCATAATGCAAGAATATAGCCCAAGGTAAATATTAAGTACTTTAAAAGTACTATTCTTTATTGCTTGCAGACACAATAAAGTGCCTATAACATATATGACACTTTAAAGTGTCGTTAACTTTATGATACACATTGAAGTGCCAATAACTTTATAATACTCTTCAAGTGTCATTAACTCGTAGAATGTCTTATATGGTTGATGGTGCCTTTAAACCAACTAACCAACTTATATGGTTGATGGTGCCTTTAAACCAACTTATACGGTTGATGGTGCCTTTAAACTAACTAACCAACTTATATGATTGGTGATGCATTTAAATCCCCTAATCCATAATCGAATAATATATTTTTACATTACCAAGGGCAACCTTAAAAACATTTCCTGCAATTAAGGGTAAATAACACAATATTCATACATACATCACGTAAAACATTTTATATTGGAGCAGTTCATACGCCAATATGCTTTATAATATTCATGGTATACTGCCATAATTTGTAAATCATTAAAATAAAATACCATGATAAAAACATATATGCACTCACCTTAGCCTTGTAATGCCTCTTTTTACTATTCGATTAGTCTCGAACTTTTTCTTTTCCCGGTCTACTAGACACTTGATCTTTATCGGTATCTAGATGAAGATAACATATACCATTTCAAAGCATATGTTAGAACATACTCAATCTATATAAAATAATGGAAAGTAAATGAATAACTATCCGTTATTTACAAAAATTGATCCGATAAAATTTCTATATTCGAAACAATATTTCTTAAACTATTCTTTAAATTTCCAACTTTTCCCAAAATTTACATTTTAGTCCTTAAGGACACTTTTAAGCCTCCAAACATCATTTTCAAGCCAAATCCTTACAATTCTCACCATTAACACTTTATGACCCAAACTTTAAAAATTAACATAATGGTCCTTGAATTTTTTTAAATTCACAAAATGGTCCAAAAGTTAGAATAAACTTCAAAATCAACCTCGAATTCACTTAACTTGATTTTTCAACCCAATATTCTTCAAAAACAAGTTCAACAATCAAGTCCCTAAACTTTCCAAAATTTACAATTTGGTCCCTAATGCCAAATAATTAGGGATTTTCATCCAAACCACTTATATCATCATATTTAACCATTCTTCTTTCGTTAACACCTTAAAATTCCAAACTTGACTCAAACCCTAATTTTTCCATAATTCAAGAACATAGGTATTTCTTCATCCTAACATCAAAATCATACTAATCTAACATCGTTCTCATCATTTTCAACATCAAACAAATTTTTGCCATAATTTCCCTTAATTTTTCCATGGTAGCCGAATAGTCACTACTAGGTTTTTCATGGAATTTTCAATATTTAAACAATAGAAACAGCACCACAAGCATGTTTCCAACATGAAAAACTATTAAAACTCAAAATTCCATCATGCTCTTCATCCAACCAAATCTTCAAACTCAACTAAGAGACATGAACTTTGCATAAAAATTATACCAAAAGATGGAGAATTTGATGGCGATAAAATTCCTATTTCATGTCTCAAGCTTAAATATAACCATGGAAGCTTAAAAAATTGAATTGAAATTCTTACCCTTTGAGCTTGGGGGTTTCGGCAGCTATGGAGAAAGATGAAGATGATTTTTGGCCAATTTTTGGTATTTAATTATGCCAAATGGCATAATATTTAACCATAATAAAATAATAAAAATCCTTAATAGTCAAAAGGCCACTTTAGCCTTGAATTATGACCAACCACATCTCTACACCTATTTACTCTTATCAAAAGTAATCAATTACTTTAATAAAATAAGGGTGAAAAGTCTCTTTTATCCTCCAACTAATTCTTTATTTACTAGTTTGCTATACTAGTAAAAATCCAACCAAACTAGTTGGAATCCAACCAACTAGAATAGAATAGAATATTCCCAAAATAATATTCCATGACTTTTCTATAGCATTTTGAATCAACCTCTGAAATTTTGATTAGATCCGATATACCAATATTCATAAAATACTTCTACTACGATTTAGCCCTTTTTCCAACTATTGAATTTTAATCCATACGAATCTTCTCTACTCTCACTGAGTCCAAAATATCGATAAAAATCACTTTTATAGAACCTTCCCAAAAGTCACCCATCATAAAATTTCTCTAACCTAAACACGCTTAACAATTATATTCGATCCAATATCAATACTTTTTTCCCATTTTAATTCTAAAAATTGACATTAAGGTACTTAATTCGATTTGATCTACTTATACTGAATAAAATTACTTAATAGAAAGATTACCATCTTGGTCTTTAAACTTTTCCTAACTTTTCACTTTAGCCACCAAACTTTGAATTTTTACATTTTAGTCACGAACTAAAACCACTAACTTTTAATTCCTTGCATTTTAGTCATTAAGCTAATATTGGGATATTACATTACCCAAGCATGCAATTCTCTTCCCGACCCCTTAAATCAAACCACATATCCTCATACAAGTCCAAAATACCAAATAAACTTGTTCAAAACAGAGAGTAAGCAAACAACCGTCCCAATTACAACTTGGTCACATTGCCCTTTTATTACTGCAAGTTCGTTTATTAAACCATACTTGAAGTATTTTGATTCTTAAATTCCTCTTTACTTGCTTGCTGCCCCGAAAGCTTACTTTCCTACATTGATGGGAAGGGAGAGTGTAACTATATAATGCCTAGTGAGGGATGCTCTAAAAACACTCATCAGTGCATTTAAACCATTTGAATCAAATCCCTTTGTAAATGTCATGCTTAAAAATCTCATGCACTTTTTACCTTTGTAAGACATGCATATTAAACCATATGCAAAACATGTATCATGGATCTCATGCATAATCTCATATGCAAGTACCTCAATTTAAGCATTCACATGCTTATTCATCCAATAACAAAGCTTAAAGAGCAAAACATGTATAATCGCATTATACAAAACATAATTCATCCATCATGATACATTAGTTCATATATTGACACTAAAGTGACCTAAAAGCAAAATATTTTCTTTATTCAAAACACAACGGATACACAGATTTTACAAGTAGTTCCTTAGACCACTTAACATACATACATAACCGGAGCATACGTCACAATTAACCCCTCAATGGTTATGATGTATAATATCTACAATGGGAGCATACGACATATTTAATCCCTTGACCATTACGATACGTAATCCACCAGCGGGAGAATACGACACAATTGACCCCTCGACCGTTGCGGTACTCATGGTGGAGAAAATGGTACAATCACAACCCCTCGACACACATGATGCGACATATTATGGTGCGCTTTAAACCCTATGGCATGCCAACTATATCCGATAACATTTAACCATTGTCACTTCCCAATATATTCCATTTTAAACATGACACCTCACTGTTTTTCCATATGCATCACATAAGCCAATTTCCAATGCAACAAACCATGCATTTACATATCATTGAAATACTTTTCATTAAGCATTTACCATGCTCAAATACCATCACTATAAGATCATTTGGATCATAATCCATTTCCAAAACATGCATAAAACAGTAGGTATCAAATCATAAACATAGGCATGAGAAAATCAACTTTGCCAAACTGAAATTGAGAGCGAAACCATCTAATACTTACTTTCGAACTTAGAAAAGCATTTCAAGCTTAATCTAAACTCCCAAAATCACTTTCAAACCTTTACAAAGTTGTTAATCAAGTTTTCACTCATCGACCACACAAAGTTCCACTTGCCGATGCAAAACCAAGCGTCTGAAGCTACTAAAACTTCACCACTCGCTGTCGGATCAATCTCCCCTATTTTATCCACACACAAAATAGAGGATTAATGCATCGTTACGCATCTTTAATCCCAGCAACATCAATTCTCAACTTTGCCTCACCAAGAACCAGCATAAACCTCCGAAAAATAACCAAAAATCACTTTGATATCAACCTAAACAAAGCCCAACCATAACCTAACGATTTGAACATCTAATCAACTGACATCTAAAAACACTTGCAACTTCATCTTATACCTCTAGCAACATCATAACACCACAACCACCTCAAAATCAAACTATTCACAACCTAGAAAATTAGCAATTCAATTAGTTTCGGGATTTCTTTTATACATCTCTTCTCATAACATTAAAACATATCTTAGATGTGATCTACATCAATTAAAATCACCACAAATCAAATCTATAATAAAGATCTACCAATTCCTTATTAAAACTAACTTTAAACCTTGTAATCTTAATTTATTCATCAACACATATCAAAAATCAATTGAAAATGATCAAGAACTTGGGAATTTCAGTAAAGAACCTTTGATTAGAGGAGAGAAATGAAAATCACCTCTAATGGTTGGCTTCTCCCTTAATTGGCATGATTTGAGTGAAATCTCCAAGAAAACAAGTAAGATTTGATGTAGAAATTAGAGAAATCAAAATGAAATAAAAAAAGAATTGATCCTTGATCATTTTAGAGCAAGATAGGTAGTTTGGCTGCTGAAAAAATTGAGAGAAAAGTTAAGAGCAAAAGTGGTTACGTGAGAAAAGTAAATCATCTTTTTAAAAATCATTTCAATTAAATCTATGTTATTTTTATTTAATACACTTTAAAACCATTTAAAATAGCCTAAATTAAGGAAAAAGTCTGATTACAAACATTGGTAACTTAGCTCCTTAAAGATTCTAAGTTTCGACCCTTTTACAATTTAGTCACCAAAATAGTTTTAAAAACTTTACATTTTAGTCACCAAACCAAAATGTCATTTAATTCGAAATTATTTCATTAAATTGAGTTTACAAAAAGCCTTTAAATAATAATTAAATATTTCCCACCATTTTTCTATATTTGATTTCACGTTAAAAATATTTATTACAAATTAATTTCCGAAATTAATTCGAACCGTCTAATCCAATTCACCCAAACCGTCTAATCTATCTAGCTAACTTATAAGCACAAATTAGGGACGTTACATGACTCAAGGATTAAATCCCCTTTTCCAGAGCTCAACCTTTATTGGAACACGCCCGTGCATCAACTTCCAAACAAACGCCTCGGCCTTTGGTGGGGCCAAATTAATCCACACAAGCTTCCAAACCTTATTTGTAAGCATATAAGAAGAATTCAGCAATTTATAGTAAGTGGATGGTTTGTACACACCATTCGAATTTGCAGCCCATCTAATTGAGTCTTCTCCACTTGATCCTAGCTTAAAATTCGAAAGAAGAGCATTAAACGAATTCCACACATCAAGTTCCCAATCAAAAAGACTTCTCCTCAAAAGAATATGCCATTTCCAAACCCCATCTTCGAACGAACCGAATTTGAGATATTCCCTGCTTTTTATGAGCATTTTATATTTTTTGAAATAGTTTATTGATCATTTGTGTATTTTACCCTAAATTCAACTATCATTATATTGGTGGATTGAAATGAAAGAAAAATTTTAGTGCGAACTAATTTATTAATCGTGACTTGTGAATAAAGAGAAAAAAATTGATGTGACAAAAAATAAAAATTATTATATTAGCATCATCGTTAAATTTAACTAGTAATGATCAAAATAGATAATATTAATAACATGTTTTAAAAAATAAAAATGATTCAGTGACTAAATAAAAAATAATAATTTGTTTACTAATAAGATTAAAAAATGAGATTGACGCGTCACACGTGTTGTACTCACCAAACCATCAAAGTCAAACACGCACGTGAGAGTACTTTAAAGAATATTTTTTTGAACATAATGACTTTAAGAATTTATTTGAATAGACGCCTGTATGAATTTTGTATAACAAATAAGAGCATCATTTTATTGAAAGTGCGGTCAAAAAAGAATTTTAAATTTCCATTTGTTAGATATTTGTGGATCTGATAGTATACGTTTATACTTTGCAACAAGATTGCTTACGAATATTTACTATTTTTAAATGATATTCAAAATAGACGGCACCATCACTTAGTTTGATTAAAATTGGATGCAATGTATGTTGATTTGTTCAATTAAAGGGGGAGATTTTATTCTAAAGTTTAATAATTTTAAATATAGTTAGATTTTAGAATGCGTGTGACGTGATAAAGAAAATATTTCATGTAAAAATATATCTTATAATAATAATAATAATGCATGTCTTAAGAAATTAGGTTCTTCTATGCCTTAATCTTGCGCCGCATGTTGGAAAATAGATTGTTGTAAAATGAGATGTTAGCACTGACTGAAAAATAATAAATAAAATAATCAAACAGATAATTGTGTTGTCGTATTAACCACTGTCTTGAAGCGAATTCACCCCGATGTGTGTAATCGCTACAATAGACGAATAACCCCTTGAGGTTAGCACGACTCTCCAAATTTCGTACACCTAAAAGATGGAGTGGACTCTGGTGGTACTGCTCTTCTCTCAACTCAAAAGAACACTCAAGAAAGGTTTATGAAAAATCAGAGAGTGATTTCAAAAGCAAACATTTGCTTAGGGATATATTTAAATGAGTGATTGTTATTTCCAAAGTACAATTTAATTCTATTTATAATAGAATTAAATGGTCATAAAATCAATGTTATAATTGAGCATTAACAACATTCCCCCACTAATGCGAAAAGATATCCTTCGTAAAAATAAAAGCATTGAAGTTAAAATATGAGAAGAGCAATAGCAAGAGATTAGTTGCTTAAGCACTAGTGAACATATCTGGAACTAGAACATAGTGATGATAAATATTTCTTCTCTTAGATAAGTGAACGAATCTTGAACTTTCTAAGATCAGGGTGAACTCATAACACACAATTAATCTCTTCTGTGTCTACAGTGTATATATACAAATGTATATATGTAGCTCTTTTTCCCTCTGGATTCTAGTAAGTGTACTAGGAAAACAACCTAATATTTTTCATACAAGGTGGCTAGTCATTTTCACTTACGTAGGTTATTTCATAAGGTTTATCTCAGCATAAACCACCCGAAACCGGACTATGAAATAATTAAGAGCTTTTACAATAGCTCAAACTCACAAAAACAAGGTGAATTTCTTCAAATTCATACTACATGAACCACCCAAACTTTAGGATAAGAAATCATTAAGAATAAATACTCAACCTCTTTAACCGGTGAATTCAATGAGTCATTCTCACTTAGGATCACCCAAACTCCAGGGATTGAATTCATTAAGAGTTTAAGAAAACTCATCCTCTCTAGCGGCAAGTTCATCTAGCCTTTTGCGTTAGGATCACCCACTCAACATTGGGTTATGAACTTATTAAGAGTATATATTCATCCAAAATCGGTAAATTCATCAAGTCTTTCTCACTAAGAGCACCCAAAGCTGGGGCTATGAAGTTATTAAGAGCAATAAAGCTCATTCTGTGCATATACATTATTCGTCATAGGGATAGGTAGGTAGAAATGTACATTATGAGTCTTTTCATGGTTTCGTTTGACCACATTGAACTTAGATAACTAAGTTGGGTATCCACCATGAATTCCTCAACCAATGGGCTTTAGACTCATCCCCCTCGACGAATCTAGAGTCAACTTTTGACTTTAACCTTTGGTAAGCGGATCAACTAGGTTCTTCTCCGACTTTAATCATCATTTTAAGACACCCCACATTTCTAACATATTAAGATAGAAATAAATTCATAAGAGTCTTGGACAACGTGTAAACAAATACTCAATCACACTAGAGTAAAGTTTACTATGAGTTTAACCATAAAACTATGTTTTAACAAACTCAAATCTTGTTTACACGTGATTATATTCCCAAATTTTGAGAAGTTACTAATCATTAAGATTAGTATGCATAATCTCAAACGATTATGAAATTTCTTTTATCTCATTCAAAGAGAATTTCAACTTTTTCCTAATTCAAAAAATTAGGAATATTATGCAAATATTTATGAGGAGTTTTCAACTTTTCTTAACGATAGGAAAATTATCTCAAGTTTGTTACAAGAGATTTCAGCACAACTCCTAAGATAGACCATCTCTTTTCTTTCCTCTACTTAGGAAAAGAACTCAAAGAGATTTAATAGCTACAACATACTTTTAGTAGCACTAATGTCTATCATATTCTCATTCATATTATTCAACATATTGGCCCTAAAGAGACCATTACGTATTCTATTTACTATGACTAAGTTTGGTATTCTAGTCAACCAAATTAATCTTAACTCTTTTTATTTCTACACTAAGTTTAAAGAGATCTTATTTGTCATAGTATTTTTTTTTATAAAAGTAAGCACATTAAAGAACAATGCAGCAGGTAGGTTACCATGAAAGAGAGGTGTGCACTAGGCATGCTTAAATATCAAGTCTTTCATAGAACCAATCCTAGACATGCATTTTATAATGCTTTTCTATAAGTCATTTATGAATTTTTCTCTTTCTTTAATTAATGTCTCTTAAAGAATTATGTTTGATTTTTTACTTACAATAATATCTTATTAAGCATATATATTTTGGGGTCACTACTACCTTAGTTTTAGTTTTAGTCCTTATACTAGTGTTTATCTCAGTCCATAATATATCCACTAAGTTTTAAATGCTCATTTATACTAATTCATGTATTTATTAATGATGAATTAACATGCAACAAGTCTAAATAATCTAACCTCGTAGGTAGATTCATAATTCCAAATAGACTTGCTGTCACCATGCCTGCAACTTCAATCTTTGCACCATCATCTTCTAACATAATGACTCCAAATCTATCGTGACAATCACTTCATCTGAACCAACATCTCTTTTAAATCTTCTAAATTCAAATGAAGATTATACATGGTTAGTCACGAAAAAAATTATCAACAATAAAAAAATTAAAATAATTTACTGATAGTAACAAGATTTTTATCTTTATTATCTCGCGTCTGTAAATTCAACATAATGCAGAATTTAGACCATGATTTGGAAAGCTTCTTGAAAAGTACTTATGTTGGAAAAATTTTCATTCATGTGCCATTAGCTTCATACTTTTTCTCTAAGTTACCAGATTCGATATAATTGATTTTGATAGATAAATCTTAAAATATTGCTAGTCTTTATACCTTACTAATTATCGTAATACTTACTCATGCTTTTCAAAAAGCAAGAACAATTTCCTCCATCAAATAATAATTATAATATTTAATAATTATTATTAAAGCCTAAGGTCATAAGCATACCTTGTAAAGCACAATACTGTCTTATAAAAGACATTAAAAAGGCTAATGTTAATAGCATGTAAGCTCCCTCATATCAATAACGCTATAACATTAAAATATATTTAAAATAAATTTTAAAGGCATGACACAATAAACGTTTATCGTCTATATCAGCTGTAAAAGCTATTAAAAACATTTACCCCTCAGAACAATAAACAATAGGAAAATTCTACAACGCTCGACGAGCACCGTTGAACACCACTAATGATGAACACCGCTGAACACTATTAAATTAATTAATAAAAATTAAAAATCTCAAGGACTAAACGTATAATTATAAATTATTTAAACATATAATTATAAATTATTTAAAATAAAATATTAATTAAATTATTTTTTATATATATAATTTTTGTTAATCTTTTTTTTAATTATTATCAAATACTAAACCCTAAATCTTAAACCTTAAACCCTAAAATAGAAACTATAAACCCTAAACCCAATAATCAAATTTAGAGTTTAGGGTTTATGGTTTAATGTTTAGGGTTTAGGGTTTATGAGTTGGGGTTTAGTGTTTATAGTTTAGTGTTTGGGTTTTGGGTTTTGAGTTTAGTGTTTAGGGTTTATAGTTTAAGATTTAGGGTTTTGGGTTTTATTTTTTAAATTGATTAAGGTTGGTATTTGATCTAATTATTTTTAAAAAATTAAAAAATATATATACATGGAAAATAATTTAATTAATATTTTATTTTAAATAATTTATAATTATATGTTGAGTCCTTTAGATTTTTAATTTTTATTAATTAATTTAATAGTGTTCAGCAGCGTTCATCATTAGTAGTGTTCAGTGGTGTTCGTCGAGCGTGGTATACTCATCCCAAACAATATCATTATCCAACATATTAAAAGTAAATTTTCTTTTAATATTTAAACTATATCGTCTTTTTAAAAGCAAAGACTGTTTCCTTCACGAAAAAGGCTATCAATATGCCTTTTAATCAAATTACTTCAATTTGCTGTACATTTAAAAACGGTAAAACGTTCTAATTATCTGAATTTTCTCGTTAATCAACACAAAATAATTCAATTACTCCAACATTATAATTTGTGTATAACAAAACAATGAAGACAATATTTGATAAAATAACTTTTAAATCTGTTATTATAATATAGTAATATTATATGATAATAGTAACAATCATAATTAATGATTGCATGCATCTTCTCATTTAAAAGTTTGCCTTAGGAATTTAAAGCATACGTTTACGAATTTAAATTATATAATATATAATTTAAGCCATGTAGGCAACGCTTGGATTTTCAAAAGTTACCTTAAGTCTGTATGAAATTCAACAGGAAGCTTCCTCTTTTATTCAAGCAATTCATGCAATCCCACGCATTCTCATCGACGGTATAACTAGTGTTTGCTAATCGGTTTACCTCCAGAATTTGCTTTGAGTTTTAACTATGCTTCAACAGCAATATGTAATTCGCTTCTAAATTGTTGGAAAATAAACTATTACAAAACGAGGCATTAGCACTGACTAAAAAATAATAAATAAAATAACCAAACAGATAATCGTGTCGTGGTATTAACTACTGTCTTATAAGCGAATTTGTCCCGATGTGTGTAATCGCTACAATGAACGAATGCCCCCCCCCCGAGGTTAGCACGGCTCTCCAAATTTTGTACACTCGAAAGATGGAGTGGACTCTGGTGGTACAGCTCTTCTCTCAACTCAAAATAACACTCAGAAAAGGTTTATGAAAAATCAAATAGTGACTTTAAAAGCAAACATTTGCTTATGGATATATTTAAATTAGTGAAATTGCCCACTATTTATAAGCTAAATAGTGAGGGCATTTCTAAAGTACAATTTAATTGTATTTAGAATAGAATTAAATGGTCATAGAATCAATGTTATAATTGAGCACTAACAACACCACAGTCTATTCTTTATTTGCTTCCTTGGCCAGGGGCCAGCAACCAGTTTTAGTATTGATTGTCGACCAACGGGGTTTATTATTTTCTTTTTTATTTTTTTAATAAGAATCTATTTCCTTCTGACACATGTTATCTCTATCTTTGTGGCACACTTTTTCTTTGCTTTTGTGGTTCGTTTCATCTGTCATTTTGACATGATTTCAAGCATATCTTAGCGGCCGTTTGGTGCTTGTACAGAGATCTTCACGGTGCAAGTTTTTTATTTTAATTCTATCGGTCGTCATAGAAAGAGAGATCCCCAATCGGTTGATAGTTGTTTACCGATGTAATCAGACCCGAGTAGCAGAACAATTTGCTTGATAGTTTGGTTAGCTCACAACTTTTTTTCACCACGTAAAGTGTCTTTTTAGATAGAGACAAGGAGATTCAAGAAGGCTTCTAGATTTTGGCGGTATGCTATCTCTATATAAGTATTTACTTTTCTTTGCAACCTTAGGTTTTGTATGAGATTTTGGTGGACTAGTCCTCATTATTCTCTGTAATACCCTCTTCTGGTCTGATAGGAATTCGAGTTAGAAAGAGTTATCAGTGTACAATACAGTGAAGAGTTTACTGATCTCAATGTTTTGGATTATAAATAGTAAATTAACAACATTGATTCAATGCAATGATTAGCTATGGTCAATGCAAATTCAACCAAATTATAATCAGGGACCATTTAATAATTTATGCAAGCTTAAGGACTAAATTGTAATTCTTACAAATTTTAAAGACTTACTAATAATTAGAATTAACAATGTGGAATTTTGCTTGATTATCTTGCATATAAAATTTTAGAGGTTTTGGAAACCATTTACACATCCAATTAGTCCGTATCTAAATCAGTGACCATTTTGCAAGGTTTTCAAACCAGTTAACTAACTTAACTAACTCACCTATATCGGTATCAATGCTAAAGAGGCTGTACTGGTACGCCCTTAAAATATTTTTTTTGAACCTAAATCTAGTATCGGTATGCAATGTACTATAACGGTACGAGGATTCGATGCCCTTCGTATAGGTACAAATTCAATATCGTACTGGTACGCTAACCCTAAATTCTCAAATTAATTCATTAAAGAGTACCGGTACGACACTAGTCGTACCGGTACTGATGCTACAGTAAAATTCCAGTGTTGATTTGGCGTATCGATACCCCTATATCAGTATCGATATGCCTTAATGCCTTAAACCAATTTTGCATGCCTATACCGGTATGACATCACCCGTATCGATACGCTCAGGTTAACATTGCCCCAAAACTGCCTATTCGTACCGGTACGAGACCACCCGTACAGGTACGCATGTGTCTGAAATGTCATATTTTGTCTTGTTTTTAACCGAATTGAAGGCCTTAATCATGTCCAAAGTTTACCAAATTTTACTAGCAAACTTAAAAACATTATTTCTATATGCATGCCAAATTTTAGGTTCGAATAAATCCATTTGCAATGTTTTCTCTACCTTAGGCCAAATGTGCATATAATGTCATTTTTAACCATTTTCCAAAAGGTCAAGTTTAAGCCCTTAAGCCTACACAAGCCAACTATATTACATACATATCAAAAAAGGTAGAAATGACTTGTGCAACACTTATACCACCATACTAAGAGTCTATAAAGTTGATATACCTTACTTTATCAATGAAGTGACTTGCTAAAAACCTTCTCCGACCCCGATCTCGATCTCAAAACTTCTTAACCTGAAATGCATGAAAGATTAATGCATTAGGCATACTTTGCCTAGTGGGGTAGTCATAAACAATAGATTAACTATAAAATGCATTCTATCACGATTTAAGGTTAACCATGACAATAATAATATGGTATGCAAATCAATAACAATTATACATAATATCAATGATCAATGTAATAACAATAATCAATGCAATATCCATATTTAATAACAATTTATATTGTATAACCGTAAGTTTCCTTGGATCGATGTACAGTATATGGATACGCGAATTCCTACGCTGCACCAAAATCAATAGTGGTCTAGTCTCTCCGCCACACCAATATAACCATAACACATCATACCTCCGCCGCAACACAATAAAAACCATAGCCTACCCATACCAATGAGCTTATGAATTCTATGGAATGCCAATTGTATCCAATACTAATCGAATCCAAGGTTCAATATCAATAGTCCGATAATAATAATTTCAATAGCAATTATTCGATACAATGATTTGGTAACAATAATTCTATGACAATGGATCAATATCGATAGTTCAATAGCCATGTTTTAATATAGATAAGCAATAACAATGATTCATTATAGTATCCAATAACACTAAATCAATATCAATGTTCCAATGGCCTTATTCAATACTCAATGATTCTATATGCTAATGTTTTAATGATTTCGTTAACAATAACAACGATGCTACAGACAATGAATCGATGCATTAATTACCAATACTTACCAATATAGCCATCATCAATGTTTTTATGCAATAACCTTAATACACAAAGTTAGCAATGCAATAATCGATATTCAAAGGTTTGGGAAAGTCACATAGCCTATTCTTGAGACTCCAACTACACTCACATTAAAGTTTGAAGCTCCTACGACTCTCAGATTAATACTCTTTTGTTCATAGATTTGATGGAGATGGTGGCCCTTCTTTTACAACTCTTGTGCCAACCAATAACTATTTAATAGTGTACAGAAATCAAGGAAAGCTTGCACAAATGAGAGAGTTGCTTGCTTGAGCTAGTGGTTGAAGATGACAATGGAGGTACTTGCTTATTCTTAAAGAAAGATGAAGGAAGATAGCAAAGAAATAGAGGTCTCGATGATTACTATAACTTAGGAAAAATGTTTCCAAACTCTTAAATTTCCCTTAAATCTAGCCGATAGATTTCTTCTAGCCAAGGGTAGACTTATTTTAATTTATTAGAATTATTTTATCACATCCCATACAATCAATCATAAGGTTTCCTCCCAAAATAGGTAACCATAATTTCCATTTCTTAATTTAAGGCAATCCATCAATTGTCATTTTTTGTTAGGCAAAAGGAACCAATAGCATGTAGGATGGAGGCAAGCAAGGAGGTGACTCACCTCAAAGTGGGATAATTATGGGAATGGTCCCTCAACTATCTAAAGTTTACCTTATTTCCCCTAAACTTTCAATTTTCACAATTTAGTCATGACTAAATTGTTTTCAAGGAGTTTAATTAGGTCCATATTCTTTAAAATGGTATTTTGACAACACAACTTAAGTTAATGAAATATTTGGAGCTTTTTGATATAGATTTTCCAATCAATGGAACTTAATTCCGACTAGACCAATTTTTAGGGTGTTACAATTCTCCATCTTAAGAAATAAAATTCGTGCTCGAATTTTTACCTGCAATGATATCAAGATCATCTTTTTCTTCCTTGCCCCTCACGTGGTACATCTATGCAAAAGCCTTAGATTCAGTTCTGTATGATGTCTTAGATAAACCACTAGGCTTTCTGGAAAATCCTTGTCTCGCTTCTTTACCTCGAAAAGATCGAGCAGGGGATAAAGGCTTAGCTAATACAGAAGTAGACTTGACAGTATTTTGGTGCAATCACGAATGAGATGTCTCATCTCGCCACAGAAAAAACATGCTCTAGACTTCTTACGATATTACCATACAAGATGTCTGTGCTGACAGAAATTACAAATCGGGAGTTGCGTCTCTTATCCAGAACCACCAATTCTATCAATGGATTTGGTACTAAGGAAGGACTGAGTTACGGTTTGAGGTCTAGCAATATATTCAGAATGAGAAGATTGTGAATACACATTCTATTTTGAACCATGATACTTCCTTTCTTGAACAACTTAGGAGAATGTGACTCATCTCGATATCTCTTCTCAGACTTGCCTGACCCACTGGCCTTCTAAGCATTCTAAGCAACTTCAGTAGCTTTAACCCTATTCACAAGGTCCTAGAAAATGGTAATACCCAATGCTGTAAACATATGGCGTAGATCATCATTCAGACCATAGATGAACATTTTACACTTCTCCTCCTCTTTCTTAATATATTTAGCCTCGTACCGGTATTACTTGCAAAAATCATGGATGTACTGCTCCACAGGTCGTCCCCTTGTTTCAAATGAAGGAAGATGTCACGTCTCTCAACGAGATAATACTCATTGATGTATTCCTTACGAAATTCACGAAGAAAAAACTCTTAAGTCACAGCTTCTTCAGGGACTGTAATGATGGTAGTCTCCCACTAATACATCGCTTCATCGTCTAGCAAGGAGAGGGAACACTCAAGCTTGTGTTCATCGAAACACTATAACTGTTTAGTCAGGATTCTTAGAGTATTGTCCAGCCAATACTCAGCAATTTTAGTATTATCGTCATCATGATCGGTAAAAAAGTAGGTCTGATACTGAGGTAGCTTGTCAATAGGAGCTCGGGCATTCAGAACAACAATGATAGGAGGTTGAAAGTTCTGCTCAGCCTTCATCGAGGTCATAAATGTTTTGAACATGTCAGCCATATTCATATAGCATTCAGCTTGAGCAACTTGTACCTCGGGCTCAGGGTTCTGTACCGGAGGGTTTTGTAGAATTGGAGGGTCTCCTCTCTTAATCTCCTCACCATGAGTTGAGGAGCCAATAACATGCTCATCTATACGACCCTTATTAGAGTTAGACATCTATAAATAAAGAGATCAAGTTAGTTGGCAAGTCACAATATACAATAAATAACTCATAGGTGGCATTATGCAGTGCAATGACAATACAATAACTTCAATTTAGTCCTAGAATCGACTAAACTCTAGCTCTGATACCATAAATGTAACACCTCTTCCCAGTCTGGTAGGAATTTGGGTCAGAAAGCATTACCAGTGAACAATACGGTAAACAGTTTACTGATCTCGATGTTTTGGATTATAAATAGAAAATTAATAACATTGATTCAATGCAATGATTATCTATGGTCAATGCAAATTCAACCAAATTATAATCAGGGACCATTTAATAACTTATACAAGCTTAAGGACTAAATTGTAATTCTTGCAAATTTTAAAGACTTATCAATAATTAGAATTACCAATGTGGAATTCTTTACTTGATTATCTTTCATATAAAATTTTATAGGTTTTGGAAACCATTTACACATCCAATTAGTCTATATCTAAATTAGTGATCATTTTGCAAGGTTTTCAAACCAGTTAACTAACTTAACTAACTCACCTATATCGGTATCAATACTCAATAGGCCATATCGGTACGCCCTTAAAATATTTTCTTTTGAACCTAAATCCAATATCGGTAATCAACGTACTATACTGATACGAGGATTTGATGCCTTTTGTATCGGTACGAGTTCAACACCGTACCGGTACGCTATCCCTAAATTCCCAAATTGATTCATTAAGGAGTATCGGTACGACTAGTGTCGTACCGATACCGATGCTATAGAAAAATTCCAGTGTTGATTTGGCGTATCGGTACGCCTTAATGCCTTAAACCAATTTTGCATGCATGTACCGGTACGACATCACCCGTACCAGTGCGCTCAGGTTAACATTACCCCAAAACTGTCTATCCATACCGGTACGCTTGTGTCTGTAATATCATGTTTTGTCTGGTTTTTAACCAAATTGAAGGCCTTAACCATGTCTAAAGTTTACCAAATTTTACTAGCAAGGTTAAAAACATTATTCTATATGCATGCCAAATTTTAGGTCGAATAAATTTGTTTTCTATGTTTTCTCTACCTTAGGCCAAATGTGCATATAATGTCATTTTTAACCATTTTTCAAAAGGTCAAGTTTAAGGCCTTTTAAGCCTACACAAGCTAACTATATTACATACATATCAAAAGAGGTGAAAATGACTTGTGCAACACTTATGTCACCATACTAGGAGTCTATAGAGTTGATATACTTTACTTTATCAATGAAGTGACTTGCTAAAAACCTTCTCCGACCCCAATCTCGATCTCAAAACTTCTTAACCTGAAATGCATGAAAGATGAATGCCTTAGGCATCTTTGCCTAGTGAGGTAGACATAAACAATGGATTAACTATAGAATGCATTCTATCATGATTCACGGTTAACTATGATAATAATAACACAGTATGCAAATCAATAGCAATTTTACATAATATCAATGATCAACGCAATAACAATAATCAATGCAATATTCATATTTAATAACAATTTATATTTTATAACCTTAAGTTTCCTTGGATCGATGTACAGTATATGGATACGTGAATCATACTTCCACCGCACCACAATAAAGGTCATAGCCTACCTGTACCAATGAGCTCATAAAGTCTATGGAATGCCAATTGTATCTAATACTACTCGAATCCAAGGTTCAACATCAATAGTCTGGTAACAATAATTTCAATAACAATGAGTTGGTAACAATAATTCCATTACAATAGATCAAAAGCGATAGTTCATAGCCATGTTTCAATATCGATAAGCAATAGCAATGATTTATTATAGTATCAAATGACAATAAATCAATATCAATGTTCCAATGGCCTTATTCAATACTCAATGATCAATGATTCTATATGTCAATGCTTCAATGATTTCGATAACAATAACAACGATGCTACGGACAATGAATCGATGCAATACTTACCAATATAGCCAACAATGTTCTTATACAATAAACTTAATACACAAAGTTAGCAAAGCAATAATCGATATTCAAAGGTTCGGGAAAGACAGTTAGCCTATTCCCGAGACTCCAACTGTACTCACCTTAAAGTTTGAAGCTCCTACGACTCTCAGATTACTACTCCTTTGTTTCTAGCTTTGGATGGAGATGGTGGTCCTTCTTTCTCCAACTCTTGCGCCAACCAATAACTATTTAATAGTGTATATAAATCAAGGAAATCTTGCACAAACGTGAGAGGTGCTTGCTTGAGCTAGAGGTTGAAGATGACAATGGAGGTGCTTGCTTATTCTTAAAGAAAGATGAAGGAAGATAGCAAAGAAAGATAAGTCTCGATGGTTACTATAACTTTGAATTTTTTTTTCCAAACTCTTCAATTTACCTTAAATCTATATAATAGATTTCCTCTAGCCAAGGGTATACTTATTTTAATTTATTAGAATTATTTTATCACCTCCCACACAACCAATCATAAGGCTTCCTCCCAAAATAGGTAACCATAATTTCCATTTATTAATTCAAGGCAATCCATCAATTGTCATCCTTTTTAGGCAAAAGGAACCAATGGCACGTAGTATGGACTCACCTCAAAGTGAGATAATTATAGGAGTGGTCCCTTAACTATATAAACTTTACTTTATTTCCCATAAACTTTCAATTTTCACAATTTAGTCACTAAATTGTTTTCAAGGAGTTTAATTAGGTCCATATTCTTTAAAATGGTATTTCTGACCACACAACTTAAGTTAATGAAATATTTGGACCTTTCTGATATAGATTTTCCGATCATCGGAACTTAACTCCGACTAGACCGGTTTTCGGGATGTTACATTCTCCCTTCTGGATGTGTTATATTTGGGATATCTTTCATGGTTATTAATAAAATTTAGTTTTCATTGTTAATAAATAATAATAATAATTATAGATAAAATAAACTCAACGAGTGGCTCTAGTGAAAAAGATGATGATGTTCATCTTAAGAGACACTAGTTTTAATATGTGTGTGCAGGGACGAATCCAGAATTTGGAGTTGAGGGGATAAAATACACCTATTTATTCAAAATATATATTATAGATAAAATGTTAAGAGATTTGTATATGAATAAACAAATCATGAGTTTAAATATGCGAAAATAATATTCTTTTCCTAACTAAGTATTTAATTAAGAAAAATACCTTGATACACAAGCTTGTGTAAACTAAAGTTTGCACAAACCTTTCAATTTTAGGGTTTAGAGATTTAGGTTGTGGTTTAGAGTTTAGGGGTTTAAGTTTGTCAGGTGTAAAATTTAATATTTATGGTTAAAATTTAGAGTTTAGGGTTTGGAGCTTAAGATTTAAGTTTTAAGGTGTTAGAGCTAAAGATTTAGATTTCAAATTTTATAGCTTAAACATAAAAGATTACTTAAATATAATATAAATGTTACGTTCATGATTTCAGATTGAGTATAAGATGGACGTTCCTTAACGTGTTTGATTTTGTATCTTTATACTAAATGTGTTAGATGATGTGGTTAATTCTTTGTATCGCCAAAATAATTAATGTATATTTATTTTCCCTTAACGTGTTTGATTTTGTATCTTTATACTAAATGTGTTAGATGCTGTGTTTAATTCTTTTTATCGCCAAAATAATTAATGTATATTTATTTTCCCTGAATTGTCGATTATATTTAATTTAGTAAATCCAATATCATTTCTATATTTGACTAAAAAATCATTTTGAACTGGTCAAGTTATTTTAGCAAAAAAAATGTTATTAGTCTTACGTGATACATGGGAGTTTATTTTACTGTATGTTATTAAAAAATTAAGATTAACAAGCAGATGTTATTTCTTAATCACACCGGACAATTTAAAAGAAAAATCAGTTCCACATTACCAGAGATCTTCCCTAAAATATTGAACCAAAAATCCTCCCTACAGCACAGGAGAAAAACAGTTTCATGCCGATTTTTCTTGATATATATTTTCTTCGATTGTAAATTTTAATAGGATGAGTATAGAATGGGCGACGCACATCGTTGAACATCACTAACACAATATACCGGTGCACACAGTTAATTTTTAAATTTTGTTTGATTACATATTTTATCGTATACATGCTATCAATTTAGTCACCACTATTTACTCATTCAATTCAACCATAATTCAAAATAATTCAACCCTCAATGTTTAAAAATCTATCAATTTGATCCTAATTTTATTGCAATTCAATAATTTAAATCAATTTAGTCCTTAATATTTAAAAATTCTATCAATTTAATCTAAAAATATTAAAAAAAAAACAAAAGGAAGAAGGATAATATAACTCAGAACTAAAAACCAATACATCTCCCGTGCATTGTTTGGAAATGATATTTGTTGAAGTAACGTACTTCATAGATTATTTGTTTACTAAAGATAAAATTTGTCATTCAAAAAAAAAACTTTCACATTAATGAAATAGCCAATAAAATTACTGAAGCGACCTCTAATAAAATAAGTTTTTATGTCTGATCTCGACTTGTAGTGTTGTTGACTTCCCTTAATAATTAATAAAATTGTTGAAGTAATCTGCAATCGAATATATTTTTTATGCACAAAGTAAGTTTGTAGCCCTACGGACTTCCTCTACTATTATAACAATATCTCTAGTTCAACAAATAATTTTAGATAAACTTTATTTCATCATTTATTTTTGTTCAATATCGTTATTTAGTCAAGAGAACATGAATAATAATAATAATAATAAATAGTAATACACAATCAGTGTAACAGCAGGCTGCAGCTCTATGACCTTACAACTCCAATCAAATCGTAAAACAATATTACTTCATTATATTTCCTTGGTTCTATTTATTTTATCTATGGTTAATTTTTTACATAGTTTAAAAAAAATTGTATAAAAAATATGATGTAAAATATTTAAAACGATAATTTTATATTTAAAAAATTAAATTTTATTTTGTTGAGAAACTAAAAAAAGAGTATAAAAAATGTGTCTTATAAAAATTGTTAATTTTTTCAATGAGACATTTTAAGTAGGACAATTTCAAAATACAAAAAGAACATATTGAGTGAAACAGAGGAAATATTATTTTTTAAAAATGTATTTTTAAAATCTTTAAAAATGTATTTAAAGTTATATATTATTTTTTATAATATTACAAAACACAATCAAATTTAACATAAAATTCACAATAGATCTGTTGGCCACGAATTAAATTCCTTAACTACTGATTTATTTACCTAATCAAGCTAACCCCTTTCCTCAACCATAACTGGGAAGCCACCTTTCATCTTAGCTGTAAGATAAGCAACAAACACCGGCTGAAACCCTTCCTCCACCGCCGGCACCACCCTGAACCGCCGTAAAATACCGGCCACCAACCTCTTCATCTGTAAGAACGCCATCTCCTTCCCCAAACAAATCCTGGGTCCGGCTTGGAACACCGGATAAGTATACGGATCTCTCCCGACAAAGCTCCACTTCCCCGCCTCGTCTCTTTGCAACCATCTCTCCGGCTTGAACTCCGCCCAATCCGATCCCCATATCTTCTCCATCCTCCCCATCGCGTATGGAGCATAAGTCACCAACGTCCCTTTCTTCACCACCGTCCCGTCCGGCAAAACATCGTCCACCATCGCCAGTTTGGTATCCGTAGGGACCGGAGGGTACAATCTCATGGCCTCGCAAAGCGAAGCGTGAATGTAAACCATGTCTTTAACTTCCTCGTAAACCGGCATATCGGATTTCGCTTCGATTTCTCTGAGGATTTCTTTCTCCACTTCAGGGTGTTTGTATATTAACCAGAAAAACCACGTCAGTGCCGCCGATGTTGTGTCGCGGCCGGCGAGTATGAAACTGATTACTACATCCGTGGCGAAATCCTCCTCTGAATGGCCGGAGTTTAAAAACCTTGATAATAGATCAACCGATTCCAAAGACAATTTATCGGCCAATTCTCTCTTCTTTTGCCTCACGATCTCCTTGGCAAATTCACGGACTCGAGAGATGGCGATTTTGAGTTTCTTCTCGGACCCAACATTGAAAAATCGTTTCATTCTCCAGATTATAAAAAGCGGAGTCCGGAACCTTTCGCTACTCAGATGAGTCGCATCTTCAAACGCATCTGCAAACTGGGTTTGCGGCAGAGAAGGCAAAAGGCAGGCCGGGTCATGCCCGAAAGCGATCTTACAAATGTTGTCAAACGCGAATCTCTGAAGAACATCCTGCAAGTCAAGCACGGTCTTCCCGGAAGCAGCGCCGGAGAACATCGGAATCAAACGGTCGTCAAGCTCGGTATCGACGACGGTTTCCACGAATTTACGAAGAGATTTCGTGTTGAACTCGTGACTGGAAACCTGCCTCTCGAATTTCCATGACTCCCCATCGACGTTGAAGATACCGTTACCCAGAAAATCAAAGAAAACGTTAATGAAATAATAACCTTTGGGGTAGTTGTTGAAGTGGGTCTTGAGAACATGCTGGACATTGTCGGGGTTGGCAGTCAAGATCTGGCGGTAACCGAGGACGAGGTGGAGAGTGTAGGTTGCAGAGGGGCAGTTCTGGAGGATTTGCGTGATCCACTGGACGCGGTTGCTTTGATTGGATATGACGGCCAAAAAGGAACCGATGATTGGGTAACGCTTGGGCAAAACATTGGACGTTGGTGCTGATTTCTGGGATTTGGAGTTTTTGTTGAGAACGAGCAAGAGAAGAGGGAGACTGAGGAAGAAGATAATGGTTAAGGCTAATAGCTGGATAAACATGGTAATATTTGCGATACAAGGGAGGAAACCGCAGGGTGGGATAGGTTCGTAATGTGTTTGCGTGTATATATATAAAAATATATATATGCATGTCAAAAGATTGAGTAATTGCTTTGCAGATAAGTACAAAATGTTCAAAAGTTCTTCAACCACTATATATATATATACTTTGCAGGTATGGGCAAGGATAACGTAATAACAGGTTCTAAACTTTTTAAAATTGTATTCAAATGGCCGAAAAAGAAAGTTATGGGAATGCATCGGGATTAGGGATGGTAATGGATCTTGGACCCGACCCAAATTCGTAGATTCAAATTCGTTTTATAAGATTTAGATCTTAAAATTTTGGACCCAACGGATTCGGGCCGGATCATCTGATTAAAGTACGGATTTGTGTCCGGATCTGACACTAAGATCCGGGCCTGGATCCGTTTACCCATTTATAGAAAAATCCACCTTTGATTTTAAAATATTATTTCCCTTTTTTGTTTTAATTTTATATATCACATTATTCTCTAATGTAATTTTTATTTATTTATAACACACTTTTGAAGGAACACATGCTTGTTCCACTAATAATGAAGATTGTGATGGTGATGCGGAAGTGGTGGATATCATTGACATGATAAAGAAGAAAGTATATTACATAACCTTAATATTAATATTTAAATTTCACAAATATTATTTTCATTAAACAAATTTTTCTCTTTGGTTGGTTGTTTCTTATTTGTTTTAAGATGTTGATGATTTAAGTAGTGATGAAGACTAGCACTCTGAGGAGGTAGAAGTGCGGTATTCGGCTTGCGACAATGGAATGTTTCATGATCTACATTTTTTAATGTTTGTGTTATTCAAAAGACATTTGTGTAATTGTGTTGGAGTTTTTTTTGAGACTTTAGTTTATCGTTTTTTATTACGTTACTAGTTGTATTGAAATTAATCTTTCTTCCATTGGAGATGTGATGTGAAATTAGTCAATGACAGTTTTATTACGTTGAAAAATAGGTCGAATGGTCATTTTTTAACAGAACCGTTTTGGACCCGGATCTGTGAGATCCGTTGGATTTGGATATGGGTCCCAATTTTCTAGACCCGCGGATCAGGGCCGGTCTGGATCCAGGAAGTGAAAATGGGTCTGGATCTGGGTCCAGTCCAGATCCGGCCCGTTGCCATCCCTAATCGGGATATTGATGCCCCAAATCAAGGATGGAATTATTAACGAAATGAAAGAAGTAATATTTTTTTTTGATTAATCTGGTTATGATACTGTAGAGGTTTATTATGGAGAGCGACCCTCTTAAGGAGGGGTGTGCAAAACTGGATTTGGTTAACCATTAGCAAATTATTTCGGTTAACCAGTAAGTTCGAGTAACTCAATTCTCGACCCTAAACCGTAACCATTCAACCGGTTAACCGAAATATTTAGTTCGGGTAATGGCTTTTTCCTTTATTTATTAAAAATATAAATTTTAATAATATATTAGAAAAAAATATACTTGTTAGTTCCTCCGAACGCTCACCACCATGTGTTAAGATCGGACGGCCTCCGACAAATAAGCAAGATCGCAAATAACCTAACAACAAAGGATGTCGCATACGTGATCTCTACATCCGCCGCGCATGAGGTCACCTGCGAACTGTGTGATGCCCTCTACATCCAGTGACTACGCACATGATCCCTACAAATGACAAAAGAAATCTAGAACGTCAAGTCATAGCTGGTCCCATCAACGCGTCACGACGACCCTATCATGACACTTGTCCAGGTAGTATAAAACTGAACATGCAACGAGGGGAAGGGGGATCTTCCATTCCAGGCACCATCACCGCCTAAAAGATAGAGCGATAAGCAAGTTCTGACCCAGAACGACCATCTTAACCACCATCTCAAGTTATTGTTCATTTTAACCATCAACAATTGGTGCGGTGAACGTAAATCGGACATACGACCTCCAGATCTTTTGTTTGATAGGCTTAAGAATTTCGAGGATACCCTGGTGAATCGGCTAACCCCGAAAACCATGCAACAACTGCAGCAGCCTAAACGACGACAGCTTCAGGAGTTAGGTAGTAAAGGAAGCAACGCAGACAGTCGAAACATCATACACATGTTAATTAGAATGAATGAAGAGTGGAATCAGCCAAGCTCGAGACATAAGACGCACATATAGAGAATGGTGTCGTTTCTGACAGAAACGACAAAGAGGCCGAAGCATAAAAACTCATAGCATGTCTCGTTTTCGAAAAATAAGAGCTACATCTCAGGTGAAGAAAGCAATGACCTAATAGTTACCACGGCTATAATAGCTGGTTTTACCGAAAAATAATTTTAGTTGATACAGTTAGTGCCGCAGATGTATTAGTTTATAATGCATTTAGGCAAATGGAAATTCTCAGTTTGGAGTTGAGATCGACGGGTCTGATATGCGGCTTGGGCGGCCAACCCATTAAGGTGGAAGGTTTCATCCAACTTCTCGTAACCATGGGAAATGATGACAATAAAATCACGCAAACGACTGCATTTTTGGTCGTTAATAGCCTTTTTGCTTTCAATGCCTTTTTCGGCAGACCCCTAATGAGAAAAGCTAAAATGACGGTCGCCCCTTTCTGCCTACAGGTTAAATTTTCCACGCCCTTAGAAGAGGGCTTCATTCAGACCGATCGAAGAGTATCCAGGCGGTGCCATGTCCTCTTACTTCGTCTAGCCCAAGAATAAAAAGGCCATGACAAGTGCCCTAAACAGATCCGTGTCCAGGTTAGCAGATAAGTGTCTCTAGTTCTTTAAAGCCTTGAACGGTCCTTTCCAATGGATGAAAGATTACCATAAAGTATTTGACCATCTGAAAAAAATACTTGGCTAGCCCTTCTCATGTTGGCAGTGCCTAAGGATGGAGAAACCTTGCTCATGTACTTTTGGCGGCCATCAACGAGACCATAGTAGCAGTATAGGTTCGGCAGGAGAAAAACACTCAAAGGTCAGTCTATTACGTCAGTAGGGTCTTACAGCCAGTAAAGAGAAGATATACGAGAGTGGAAAAGTTGGTTTTCGCCATGGTAATAGCAGCCAGAATGCTTCGCCACTACTTTCAAAGCACATCAAATTGTCATCCCCACAGACCAACATTTTAAAGATGTATTGGGAAGGGTGGATGTTCAAGGACGAATGCTAAAGTGTGGGGTGGAGCTTAGTGAATTCGAAATAGACTATTGACTGTGGAAGAAAATCAAAGCTTAGGTTTTGGCTGACATCGTCATATAGTGCACATTTAAAACTCAAACGACTTTGCTCCCTGAGAGCACAGGAACCGGCGAGAAAGATCAACAAGTACAACAACCTACCTCAGAATTAAAACAGGAACAGGCTGCAGATGATAAGTGCTCAAAAGTACTATTTTTATTACCCTTTTTACTCATATTATTGTTAGACTTAAGCTCATATTAGTTGCATAATTAGTTATTCATGCATTAATTCATGTTTCTTTCCACCGTTGAGCTTGATTACATAACTTGGTGATTTTTGTGGAAAAAGATGCTGCTTTGTTGTGTTTTTGTGTGTGTGCAGGATCACTTGCCAAAGCAAGACTAGTGCTAGTTGCCAGGGCAATGCATGAAGGAGACGCCGAGCCAGTTGCCATGGTAATTGTCGACAAGAGCAAAGGTGATATGGTAGTCGAATTTGATGACTATACAAGCCCAAGATGACGTGGAACAAAGCCCAAACCCAAAGGAATTTGATTGCCATGCAGAGATTAAAGAAGAATTAAATTCCAAGAAGATAGGAGAAGTTCTAGTAGGAATACAATTATAATAAAGAATTATATTCTTTAAAGATAATTTAATTCCAACTTAAACTCCTCCTCAAAGAAGGACTTTGGCCTAGCCCTATAAATAGCAAGGAGATTTCGACAATCCATAGAGAGAAAAATAGAGAAATTTCGACAAGAGAGCAAGGGGGAGAGAGTTCGATTTCTTCTTCTTCTTCTTTGCTTCCATTAGATTCATGGTTTGGGGATTATTCTTTGTATATCTTTTGAACCCAACCATGAACTAACTTGATTGGTTGGGGTTATTGTGTTTTGTTGTTGTGAGAAACAATTGGATTTTGTTTAGGTAATAAGAGTTTGCACTTTTCTATTCAAGGTTTACTCATTCTTGGCTTTTATTCTTGTTTGCGAGTGAATTGGGAGAGGATCTCGTAACTTCATCTATTTATCTAATATCGGGAGAGTTAGATTCAAGAAACGAATGAGTATGGTCTTTATTCAATCTATTGATGGTGAAGATTAATCCGGCTTAGAAATAAGTTAAGGATTTCAACGGCTAAGAGGAACGCAAGATTGGTTGTTGTTCACCCTTGATTCACGCAGGGATGTATTATCAAGGCATGCACAAGTAGCTAGAGTTTCGACTTAGGGATAAGAAGAAACCATTGAAGAACGCTCCGCCGAACCTTGAAGTTGCTGCCCAGACGCCCAAGTAGTTGCCCAGCTAGTTGCCCAGGCAACCATCGATTAGTTGCCAAGGCAACCCCGCTGTGCAAGTTGCCACGGCAACTGAGTTGCCCTTGCACTCTTTTACCAAGACGATCCAATCGGCTATCACACCTCAACTCACGATAACCTGACCTATTCTCTCTTTTTCTTTCATCTATTCTTTTAGTTTATTGCTTTTACTTTTCTCGTTAATTAAAACCTCTATTATCAATTGTGTTTTTATTTTCACAAAGTCTGATAACTTAAGCAAAGTGGCCCAAACCAATCCCTGTGGAGACGATACTCGATACTCATATCACTTTATTACTTGCGACGTGTATACTTGCACATTTGCGTAGCACTTATCACACGCAACAGCAGACAAATGGCCTTGGACTTTGCATGTTGACGGGTTGGTAGCAATCAATGGAGTAGAAGCATGTGTGCTATTGAGCGTGCCCAATAAAAAGAAGAATGGAAATATATGTTCAACTTCGCGTTCGCCCTATCCAACAATGCAGTAGAGTATGAGGCATTGATAGCAGTGTTAAAACTTACGGTAAAAATTAAGGTAAAATCGCTACAAATATTTAACGACTCGCAACTGGTGGCCAAGTAATTAACTGGCGAGTATGAAGTCCATGATGAAACACTTCTCAAATATCATCAGAAGGTGACAAGAATATTAGGGCAATTTAGTCAATATGCCATAACGCAAATACCTAGGGGATACAATATCAGAGCAGATGCTTTGGCAAGATTAGCAACAACACTTAAAATCCAAAAAAAGAGGGAGGTTCTTGATAGCATATCGAGAGTACCCCTCTTTTGTAGGACAACGCCAAGTGTGTCAACTTGATACAGGAGATACTTAGATTACTCCAATTATAGCATACATCAAGACAGGAAAATTGCCTGATGATAAAGCCCAAAGACTTAAAACAATACGGCGAGCCACTCAATACACTGTCATCAATTACATCATGTACAAGAGAGGATTTATGCAACCACTCTTGCGATGCTTAGGTCTTGAGGAGGCCAAGTTGGTACTGTAAGAAATTCACAAAGGGGCTAGCGAACACCACCCAAGTTCACATTCCCTAGCCTATAAAGTAATTAGGCATGGCTACTACTGGCTTGTAATGCGAAGAGATGCTAAAGAACTAGTAAGCAAGTGTGTACCTTGCCAAGAGTTTGCCTCAATCCCGAGAAAACCAGTGGCATTACTTAAATCCATAACAAGTCCTTCGTCGTTCGCGATGTGGAGCATCAACATCTTTGGCCCATTTCTGTTGGTAGCAAGTCAACAAAAATATTTGGTGGTAACAGTGGACTATTTCACCAAGTGGATAGAAGCAGAGTCGTTGGCAACGATAACAGAAAGGCAAATGGAAAGCTTTTATGGAAATCTATAATTTGCAGATTTTGCATCCCCCATACGATAATGACACATAATGGAATCCAATTCTAGAAAAAGATTCAAAGAAATTTGATCAGACTTCCACATCACGTTAACCCAAAGTTTAGTTAAATCCCCGCAGAAGAACGGTCAAGTTGAAGCAGTTAACAAGAAAATAATGTTTACACTTAAAAAGAGGGTGGCCGATGTAAAAGAAACATGGACAGATGAATTACTAGGAATTCTATGGGTACTCCGAACAACTTTCCACACCGGTATAGGTAACAAGTACTTTAAAATACATGCCTACAGTATCATCATTATATTAAATCATTTTCCCCTCATAAATGCAAAGATGTCTGTGATAAATTTTTAACTAACCAAAAGCATGAGAGACATCATTCAACCTCACATATGATACAGAGGCAGTTATACCAGCAGAGATAGAGGTTCTAACATATAGAAACATACAATACGATGCTAACACGAATAACGAAGCCCTTCGACTATAACTCGATATGCTCGAAGAAGCAAGATTAGAATAAAAAATAATGGTAGAGGCAAGGAACCAAACTACTATAATTCGCGTGTAAACAACAAGCAATTTTGGCCAGGTGATTTACTTTTAAGATATACGAGGCCAGTAAACCACCAATCGAGCAAAAAAAATGGCCTCCATGTGGGAAAGGTCATATCAAGTCTACATGGTGATTGGATTCAGGACATATAAACTCGCAGACCTTAGTGGAAAGGAAGTTCCAAGAATATGGAACGCTAGACACCTAAGGAAGTTTTATTTTTAAAAACTGATCAGATTATTCAATGAAGGCTATATGCACAGAATGCTAGTTACATTTGATGTCTAACGCTTCCAAAGTAAGCGAGCCAAAATAGACGAAGGATCGTCTGAACGTCCCCCACTTTCAAGAAGTGTGCATATAGAAATCAGGTCAATGATCGCTACTTCCAAAGCAAGCAAGTTAAAATAAATGAAGGATCGTCTGAGCTTCTACCACTTTCAAGAAGTGTGCATAAAGAAATCAGCTCAACGATCCCCACTTCCAAAGCAAGCGAGTCAAAATAGACGAGGGGTCGTCTTAGCGTCCACCACTTTCAAAAAGTGTGCATAAAGGAATAAGCTCAACGATCGCTGCTTCTAAACTAAACGAGCTAAAATAGACGAAGGATCGTCTAATCGTCCGCCACTTTCAAGAAGTGTGCATAAAGGAATCAACTCAACGATTGCCGCTTCTAAAGCAAGCAAGCTAAAATAGAAGAGTGGTCATTTGAGCGTTTGCCACTTTCAAAAAGTGTGCATAAAGGAATCAGCACAACGATTGTCGCTTCCAAATAAAGCAAGCTAAAATAGACGAATGATCATTTGAGCATCTGTCATATTTAAGAAGTGTGCATAATGGAATCAGCTCAAATATCGCTGCTTCCAAAGCAAATAAGCTAAAAAAACGAAGGATTGTTTGAGTATCCGCCACTTTCAAAAATTGTGCATAAAGGAATCAGCTCAACGATCGCCGCTTCCAAAACAAGCGGCTAAAATAGGCAAAGGATCGTCTGAGCTTCCTCCACTTTCAATAAGTGTGTATAAAGGAATCAGCTCAACAATCACCGCTTCCAAATCAAGTGAGCTAAAATAGACGAAGGATCGTCTGAGCGTCTGCCACTTTCAAGAAGTGTGCATAAATGAATCAGCTAAACGATCGCCGCTTTCAAAGTAAGCGAGCTAAAATAGACGAAGGGTCGTCTGAGCGTCTGTCACTTTCAAGAAGTGTACATAAAAGAATCATCTCAACAATCGCCGCTTTCAGAGTAAAGAGTCAGCTCAGTAATCTTCCACTCAAGAGGTGCGCATAAAGGAATCATTTCAGCGATCGTCGCTTTCAACGTATATACACCAACTTCAAATTAACAAGAGATACTAAAAAATCAATAAATGTATATAATAGCCAAAGCTATCTCACCAAGGGGCAAGAATGCTCTTAGCCTTACACAACAACATCAGTGCGTAACCACCAGCAAACTAGTCACGAAAAGGAGCGCAACAGCCTACCAAAGGTTTTTATCTAAATATTACTATCACAAATATAGAAAAGCACAACACAAACACTAGAGCACGAGCATAATTTCCAGCTCAACATCCATTCCTCATGCACTCACTCGCCGCTAGGGGGCAAGAATTCACTCATAAAAAACAGTACTTGAATAACCTCGTTCAAAGAAAATAATCTTGTTTGCAAATACAAATACATAAACAGAAACATCTCAACCAACAAATACCATATGGAACGAAAACAAAAACCTGTCAATTGTAAAACCAATTCATACGCAAATGAATCAATACAAGTCAAGCGACTGTAATGCGTCCAACGCTGGTAATAGTAAGACGTTGTTGAGCAAACATGAATAAGCAAAGCCCGTAAGTCGACAACAACTTCTTCTGTTGAGAAAGAAAATAACAAACGTCTCCCTCATTTTCGTCTCACCTCCACCATAAGAATTATTAACCAGAAGCAAAGAAAAGTATTATAGAACCCAGAGCATAACACACGCATAAACAGCTCTATTTATAATAGAAGAGTAAAAATATCGAGCTAAACTATTTCAGTTTCCAATATAAAATATTATGGAAAATGCTGAAGTGAACATTTCATGCCCGGATTCTGAAATCTCAGGCAGCCAACTAAAAGATCACACAACTTTCGAACCACTAGTCAATAAGCGTACCAACAATATCATACACATGCCAAACCCAATTAAAACCTCAATTTTTTCATTACGATTTGCCTCGAATTGTCTAAACTGCCATAAAAAGCTAGCACGCATTAAACATAATGCACGAATATCAAGGGGCATAATTACGGCCAAGAATAATGCAACTAATGAAATAATAAGATAATCTCATTTTTGTGAGACTTTTTCAGCACAATTAACCTCCTCGTCGACTTTGTAAAGCTCTCATCTGCTGTGACTTTGACTGCGCTAGCTCTTCTCTTAACCCCTAAATTTCATCCTTTAAACTTTGTTCAGTGGCTTCGAGTAACTTCTTCTTAACCCTAATAGCGCAATCGAACTTAGCCTCATTTCTGGAAATCTCTTCTGTATGTTGTCTTTACAACTCCTCTATGCCCGATTGAACATCAGCTTTACGTTTCTTGTGCAACTCCTCTAAATGAAACACTATAACCCTTTATCTTTGACTGCAAATTCTTATTTTCCTGAAGAAGGGCCATATGACCTCTCACCTTCAAGTGTAGTTGCTCGTTCTCTTTAACAAGAGCCTCCGTATTCATCTCTATGTTATACTGAATGCAGCCTAACTCTTGAATAAGACACCAACCTCCTTCAACGGTCCTCCGAATACTATTGCACAGCCTCGAGGCACCAACACTGTTTGTATATAGCTCAAATAGCCTCATAGAGGCAAACTCATGATGGAACCAATCCTTTGTTTTCGAATGCCCCCTCCAAGGAAAAAATATCTCCTACGGAGCCAGAGGCTCACCAACCCAACAAAAAAAACAGTTGTAGGAGATGACACCATAAAAGTCGCCACAGCCTTCGACAAATCCACTACATCAATATACGTGACCATGTGGACGGCACCATTCGTGAAACAGTAAACAATAATAAAATCTGTGATAGACACCCTTACGAGGGTAGTAACAAGCACAATTTGTTAGCAAAATTAAGCAACAACAAAGATAAACCAAATATGGCAACATGCTAATTAGTGCACCTAGAGGCGAATGAAAAATATGCGAAGCAGTAGTTAAGCTAGTAAGAGCAATATCCCCAATAGCACCAGTTATAGTAAAAAGAGAAGAATTATGATCTCTACTCGCAACAAAAAAGGTATCGAGACCAAGTCTCGCTACATCTGTCACAACCCCGACGCTTGACACGATACTCTTTCCTAACACCTTGTCCTCGGCCACCGAAAGGTAAATTTTAGAACCATAAGTTCTTATCCGCTTTGATACACTCTCTCACGCTGCTTCTACAACATCCACTGAGACCCCTGCAGACGCACTCTGCAAGACAGAAAAGCCTCCTACACAAGAAACAATGGTAGTAGTGATTACAGAAGACGTCGCTCCAGACATTAAAGCTAATACGCAAGGCGAATCGATCTCTATACTATTTAAAACCCTAAGAGACATCACCTCCGTAAAACCTGGTGACTCTAATTGTTCATCACTAAACACAGATACCGACATACCTGCAACCGTAGTTAAATCCCTAACTCATCATCAACAGTATGTAAAGGAGGGCCAACTACCTCTACAAAAGCAATACATATCAGCACTGCCATATATATATATATATATAAAATAAAAACAGGAACAAACAAACGAACAACAAAAGATGTCACGAACCAATCTCCATATCCATGCACTTCTTTGACCTACGCTCTAAATGAACACAACTCCCCTCATCCCCCGAATCAAATAGGACGGACGACTTGGAGATTACCCATTTTCTTTCCCCTCTACCGTGACCAGAGCTAGATGAGCTAGCCATAGCAAAACTCCTCGAAACATCAAGAGTGGCTTCTCCTCTAGCCTCATCTAAAAGGGTGTCTTTATCGTGATACTTTCAAAGACGAATGCGAATGCCAACATACTAAGAAAAGAAATTTCTTGGCTCATTCTCAATACCCAAAAGTATCCTCACCACTCGCTCGTTACCCTCTCTGCCAAATGGCCAAGCTTCCACACGAATGGGTACACCCGCTAAGGAACAATCGGGAAAATATTTAAATCCTCCTCATCCCAACCGTTGGGACTCTTTTCTTCTAGGTAATCCACCTAGATATTCCTAAGGGTGCATATATCTTCACAATGCAAAGGCGAGTATCTCTCTAATCTCCTGAGAAGTTTTAACTCAGCGATAGACATTTCTTATACACTAAGAGAAGCAACCCTCTCCTGTGACGATCGACGCTAAACAACGGGGAACGAAAAACCCTTAAAAATATAGTTCACTTTAATATACTTTACCTCTCACATTACGTTATAGCAATAACAAAAGACATCTTTATGGATTTTAAAATTTTAAAAGACATAAACAAAATGCAGCGGTAGATGAAATCCAGCCTCAAAAGCATAAAGGGGAACTAAACACAATGACTTTCCTTCTTCAGAGCAACCACTCAGGCGATATGACCCATGTGGAAAACTAAACCTATAACGAAAGTTGTTAACAACAATAAGACCTTGACACTTCAGCATTTTCAGCATCTCACTCTTATTTATAGTGCAAAAGACTTCATCACTCACGACAACAGATGAACTCGCCATTAGGGTAAAAACTAAAATATCCCTTTTTTTCAAAAACCAATAAAGAATGGGCGGCGAGATAACCAAAATAAATAAAGATATGTTAAAAATATTGAAAAATAATAAAAAAATATTATTTATAGCCAAGAGTCGTATCGTATTTAACATGCTTCGCTAATAAAGAGATTTGTTGCATGACGTTTCATATACAACGGTTCACCCCAAAGGAAAGTTGCTCGGTTCATCACATCACCTACTACATATATACCCTTTCAAAGCCTCCGCACATCAATCTACACTGAGAATTTCAAGGACGGTTCACCATAAAGACTTGTATCCAAGGAGCCCTCTCCTAAATTTCACAAGTTCATCAAGGTCACTTTATAACCTTCTCTCACCTGGAGGGAAATAATTAGTACCTCCGAACACTTACCACCACGTGTGAAGACCGGACGGCCTCTGGCAAATAAGCAATACCACAAATAGCCTAACAATAAAGGATATCGCATACGAGATCTCTACATCCACCGCGCATGAGGTCACCTGCGTACTGTGCGATGCCCTCTACATCCAGTGACCACGTGACTACGCACGAGATCCCTGCAAATGACAAAAGGAATCTAGAACGTCAAGTCATAGTCGGTCCTATCAACGCGCCACGACGACCCTATCATGACACATGTCTAGGTAGTATAAAACTGAACATGCAGCGAGAGGGAGAAGAATTTTCCATTCCAGACACCATCACCACCTAAAAGCTAGAGCGATAAGCAAGCTTTGACCCAGAACGACCATCTTAATCACCATCTCCGGTCCTTGTTCATTTTAACCATCAATAATACTTTTAAAAACCGACATATGATATTAGTATATTTTGTAATACTAGCAAGTTAAACACTTTTCTTTATAAAATGAAGGGTAAAGTACACCAATGGTCATCAAACTTTTAGGACGCTTTCATTTTGGTTACCGAACTTTTAAAATTTTCATTGGGGTCACCCAACTTTTATTTCGCTTTTATTTTGGCCCCTCGCGTTATCTTCTGTTAGAAAATGCTGACATGGCCTATTAGTTTTCCTTTTCTTCAAGGGTAAACTATATAAATAGTCACTGAACTTTTAAAACACTTTCATTTTGGTCACCAAAACTTTAAACCTTTCATTAGAGTCACCCAACTTTTGTTTAGCTTTAAAGCAAACCGTTGGTTTAAGAAAAAACTCTTTCAATGTGTAAAAAAAGTAAGAAGTAGATTTTACCTTACGGTTATCGATGAACAATATTTAAAGTTGTGTACATTGATGCATTTACCAACATAAAATATTTTTTATATATCACGTTCTTGAATATTGTCTGTAATGTAAACCCATTATTTTGTAATTTTGATCTATTGGTCACATTGTGTGCAACCTTATCTTCAAGCTACTTCAAGGTTAATAAGTACAGGAGAGATAAAAAAATTGAGGTTAAATATTGACCAATAGTATAGCATTTTAGTTTACTTCTGAAAGTTGTATCCAAAAGTTATTCCACAAATTTCCTAGAATATGCAAGCAGAATTGACGCACCCCCATGTTTAAGTTCAAACATTAATTTACTTTGCTATTAGAGACGGAGTTAGGATCAAACATTAGGAGGGGAAAGAGTATATTAAACCTTAAAATATAAAAATTGAGAGGGACAAAAATCTTATTTGAGTAGTATTTAAACTAATAAGGACCTAAAATACTATTATACCTAGAATCGGGAGAGGCAACCCATACATTCCTTCATCCTTGTTCGCCATCATGTTCGGTGTTGTTTTGATGGATGACTTTGTGTTGGGTGACTCCAATGAAAGTTAAAATTTTGGTGACCAAAATGAAAGCGTTTTAAAAGTTCGGTGACCATTTATATAGTTTATCCTTGAAGAAAAGGAAAACTAACGTGCCACATCATCATTTTATAACGGAAGGTAACGGGAGGGACCAAAATGAAAGCGAAATAAAAGTTGGGTGACCCCAATGAAATTTTTAAAAGTTCGATGACCAAAATAAAAGCACCCTAAAAGTTCGGTGACCATTGGTGTACTTTACCCTAAAATGAAACTAAGATTTTTCTTTTGGGAATGAGAAGAAGAAAAAAATTATATATATTTTTAATAAAAAATATTAAAAATACATAAAATATAATAATATATATTATATAACCGGTCAGTTTGTTTACCCAATTTTTTTAAAACCGTAGTCAAACCGGTTTCTTTTAAAAAAAACCGAAATCGAATTTCAGTTTGATTAATCAATTTTTCAGTTTAGTTTTGGGTTTTCGGGTTTTTTTGCACACGCTTTCATGTCCTAACTTAATCGGTTTATTCACAATATCAAGATTCAAATATCTGATATTATTTAAGGATCTAGTGTCTTATCCCATTATACGAACTTATTAGTATTTTTAGTTTTTATTTAATGATAATCTTAATTTTTTTAAATTTAAATATTTATAATATTTTATTTTTTAAAATATTAAATTAAAAATATATTGAGTTTCTATTATTTTGTATAAGATTTTCTATTAATTCTGATATTAAACGACTTTGTTATTTTTATTATCTAGTATTGACCCTTTCTTTGGAACAAATCTAATTTTGACTTTGGCCTTGCTAAAAATTTAATTCTAATACATAAAGTGATCAAATTTATTGATTGATGTAATAACAAAAAAAATGCTTCATTTTAAATTGAAGATTCGTAATGTAATGTGTACATATGTGAATGTATAAATTTATATTAAAACATATCTAAGATAATATGTTTGATTATTCTTTTTAAGGCTTGTTGGAAGAATATTACTTCTCCCATTAAGGTCTAATCCAACTCTAGTTAATTTATTTTGATAAAAAAAAACTCTACTTAATATATAATCAAAATTAATATGAATACTTTGTTTTAAGCTTATGGGTATTTTAAGTCTCAAATAAAAAAAATTAATTATTTTTTTTAAGAGTTTTTATTGAGAAGTTGAATTAATTAAGTCATTTGTTTAATTTAGCTATTTAGTCTTAATACTTTTTATTTAAATATTATTGTCACATAAAACATTGCACTTTGTACTATATGAAGTTTATAGATTATATATATGTTATTTTTAAATAAAATTTAAAAAATCCTAAAAATATCAGGTAATATTACGTGATGCAACATGTTTTTTTGAACCGAGGATACAAGAAATTCATTCAAAGGAAAACAAGCAACGATACATAGTGGGCAGCGAGCTCCACAAAGACGGGTTCAATATAGACCCAGACATGAGAGAAAAAACAAAGGCCAAACAACATGACCGAAAAATAAAGCAGAAAAGAAAAGCAGCAAGCTTCACTAGGCACCACTGGTGGAGGAGGAGCACCGTGTGTCTGGACCATCTCAGGGTCCTCCAAACGAGAAGTCCTTGGCGGTCAGTTGAAACCGAAGGGGATCCAAGGGGACCGAGATGACGTTGACGGCAAAAGAAAGGTCATATAGACCTAAAAAAAACTAAGGCTCTTCTCGCCCACGAGGCTACCAGAGTAGCTAGGTAGCTACCATTAGAAAGGTCGGTGGGGTGGAGCAGGCTGATGAAGAAACCACCAAAGAATCATCCGAAAAAGGAGACTAAAAAACGAAAAGACAACCAGGGAGGGCCCCTCCATTGTTCCCTCTTGAGCCACCACCGTCGGAGGGAATCAAACTTCCCCACCATTTGTCGGCATCCCCAAAAAGATCTCGATCGCCGGAGAGATAAAACCTCATCGAAACAAAACGGGACAAAGAGGTGAAAAACGGCTGCAAAAAATTGAGGAAAAGACTGATCGAGAGCAGGAGGAAAGGAGGAAGAAGGTGATAGGGCCGGACGACTCTCGATGAGACCGAAGCCATCGGAAAAATGAGCAGCCTCAGGATTGCAAAATGAAAAAAAATAAAACTTTTTATTTATTTATGAAGCTGCTAAGTGAAGTAACATATGACATTAATATATAAAATTATTAAATTTAATAATTAACGTGGATCAAATGAATGAATTGGTAAAAAAAATTACGCAAGTACATAACTTGATTGAATATAAAAAATAAAATTTAGTTTGGCTTTGATACATGTGCTTAAGCACCCCATCTTTATTTATTAAAACTAATAGTGGAAAAGAAAGGACGAAAGTTTCCAAAAGCTGCATTTAAAGACGCATGTGAAGTGTGAATTAGGAATGTAAACGAGTCAGATCGCGAGTTACTCGAGTTCGACTCAGTTAAAGTTCGGTCAAAGTTTAACTCGATTGGACTCGACTCGAGTTCTTAACGAGCCGAGCTACTTGATATCCGAATCGAAAAGCTCGCGAGCTATTCAAAAATATAATATATTGAATTTTTTATAATTTAAAATCTAAATTCTCATACTTAAAATCCTAAAATATAAACCCTAAACATAAGTCTTCAACCCTAAAATCTAAATCATAAATTTTAAACCCAACAACCTAAACCTTTAAACTCAAAACTAACACCCTAACCCCTAAAATTAACAAGCTTGAGTTTACACAACTTATGTATCAAAGTTTTTTCTTGATAGGGCTTTAAATGAGACGTGACCGATGGCGAGCTACTCGAGTCCGACACTGTCAAAGATCGGTCAACACTTGACTCGATTGAGCTCGAATCAAGCTCAAACTCGACTCGAGTTCTTAACGAGCTGAGTCAAGCTCAAATTTTTAAAGCTCGTTAAAAATTACTCGAGCTCGAACTCGACTCAAAATCCTAACGAGCCGAGTCGAGCTTAGCACTACTCGAGCTCGACTCGGCTCGTTTATACCCCTAGTGTGAACATTGTTGATTTTTTTTTATCAATGCGAACATTATTGGTAGGATTTCAAACAAGTTGAATCAATTTTTAAATATTCAATTTTCAATTCATTTCGAGAAGCATCGGTCCAACTTAACAAATGTTTAAGTAGAAAGATGATAATATGTATAATAGAAGATATAAAATTAAATTATTTTATCTGTATAGTAGGTGTATTGTCAAAAAATTAAAAATATATATAAATAAATATTATATTATAATTACTTTAAATTTATTTTTCTAAAAAAATCAATGCAACATATAAAAATACATAAAAATAAACATATATAAATATTTAATATCATTTAAAGATAAAATAACGAAAACACAAGTAACAACTTCAAAGTTGTTTATTTTATAAGTAAAAAGAAATTGTAAAAAAATATACTTTTTTCTATAGGAGTGTTGTCGATTTTTTTTGGTGTTATTTTTCTTTATTGTTAATCTTATAAGTATTTGTTTGTTTTAAATTCTTTCTTTTCGTACATCTTGCTACGTTTGTTCATCTGCATTTGTGGCATAATTTTTGTTTTTTTTGCGGCACGATTTTTATCTATCTTTATAGTAATTTAGCATTCGTCTAGCGACCATCATGATGCATCCTTTGATCTTGGAAGGCCGATGGTCCAATATAATTATATTTTCTTTTGTGATAATTTGTCGATGCAATCAGAACTATTGACGAAGCAATATGCAAAATTTAGTTTCTCAATCTCCACTCATACATAAATATAATGTCTAGTTGGAAGAGACATGAAAATTTTCATAAAACTTATTGTGTTTTCTATAGAAAATAAATAACATATTTAAGAAAATGTTCATTTTTTTCACACGCTTTAAATTATATATTTTATATTTTTTCTTCAAAAAGTATTCCTAGTGGACTCGTCGGTTCTCTATGATTTGTATTTATATTTTTTATTTAATAAAATCTATTTTTATTAAAAGAAAAAGTAAAACGAAATTGTATGATAAGATTCAAGTATGAATCTTGATCAATATCCAACTAGAAGAGCAACATAGAATAATTGAGGCTGAAAACGTAAGCAAAGTCGTCACCGTTCAACTTTCAGTTTCCGAGCCAACGCCCAACGTTCATCAGTATCAATGTTGGGTACAAGTTTTTGTGGTTTTAGAATTTGGTTACTTTAGAACCAACTAGCGTTTCTAATGAAAAAGGAAATAATATTTATTTTAACATATTTTAGTTTAAGCACTTGTATATAAGGTATGTGTAGTGATAGGGGCGAATGATAAGCCAAGCCAGAAGGGGCCTTGGTAAGTTGGCATCCCCAAGGTTTGGAAAAATTTGAATTGTACCCTTAAAATATTTTAAATTTTTTAATTAAGCCTCCTCAAATTTATTAAAAAATCTCATTAAATCTTAAATATTTTTGAAAAATTTTAATTATGTTCCACAAATTGTTAAAAAATTCATTAAATCTCTTAAAAATTTTAATTAGATCCTATTTTTTCAAAAAATTCTCATTAAATCTTTAAAAATTTTAAAATTTTTGACGTGACCTCCAAAAATTTTAAAAATTTTGATTAAGCCCCCCAAACTATCGCACCAAGATCTGCCCTTGTGTAGGGGCGAAACACAACAGTAACATATGGGTGCTACGACCCCTCAAAATTTTGAAAAATTATATTTTAGTTCTTCAAATTTTAAAAAAAATTAATTTGACCACCATAAATTTTTTAGACATTCATATTTTGAATTTTTTAAATTAAATCTCTCCCATAATTTTTAAAAGTTCTCACTATGTCTCTAAAAAATTTAAGCATACCCCAAATATTTTGAAACATTGTAAATAAAAACATTCATTTTTTAAATTTCAATTTATTTTAAAAAAATTTAAGTTGGCCCCTACAATTTTTTCTTCAAATTTCGTCATTGTGTGTACACGTTGTCAAATGGTTGAGAAAAATATGAGCAGAAAAGGAATTTGGTTACTTTATACCCTAACTTTTATGTTTCACCCTTTGACCAACGTTGGCTGCTAAATCTAACAGTTTTTTGATCAGTTGGTGCAATGTGTCGTGTTACAGTGTTGTCAACTAGCATTTCTAAAATTTATTTTATTTAAAATATTTGTAAATTTTCTTAAAATTAAAAAAAACTCATAAAATTATTAAAAAATAATTTTAAAAAATTGTAAATGTCAATGACAGAATTATAAATCTGTCAAGTGAAAGTAATATCTCAAGAAAAAAAACGTCAAAAATTAATGGTCAAATAGCTTAATTGATTCAAATTATTAGTTTGAGTGCTTAATTGTGTGCAAAAAAAAAATTCAGAGACTTAATTGATATTTTTTCAAAAGTTCAAGAACTTTAAACCTTAAGCCATAATTTTTTTAAAAGTTTTAGTGAGTGCAAAAAATCTAAATTTTTTATAATATATTTTATGATTTTGTTTGGTCAGTTTTTCTTTACATAAATTTATTGTATTTTATATAAAATAAAAAATATACTATTTTTGTGTGAGGACAATGACCTCACAATCACGAATGTGGCTTCAAAATTTATTTAAAGTATATATCATCGCATATTTGAATTCGTAAGGATTATATTTATATGTTAATTTAATATCTAAAAAATATGATTTATACGTTTAAATTAAATTTTACAAAAAAATACATTGATTTGTTCAAAAAAATATCTAATATTTAAGGGTAAAGTACATAAATGATTATTAAATTATCCTAAAAATAAATTGGTTACCAAACTTTCAAAAGTTACATAATATATATTAAACTTTAGTTTTTATTATAAAATTAACACTTAACCGTTAACTGTCGTTAAATAAGTAACGTGACAGTTATAAAAAAACGGAAAGCATGATATGGTTCACGCAAGGCAATTCAGGAAGAATACAAGAATTTGGAGATGAATAATTTGTGGAAAATTTTTACCCTTGCTTGATTTCATTCTATCCCAAAATTAATCTACCAGTCATATTTGGAATTTGATAAAAAAACTAACAAATAAAGTTAATAAAATTTACACAGTGAACCAACGGGGATTGATCTAATTGGTAGGCAACTTGATATCGTTTAAGCATGTCTTGAGCTCGAGGCGTTGTGTATGCAGAAAATTCTCGCTGAGAGGCTCGCCCACCAAAGCCAGGTATGTGACACGGTCGATCCTGATTAGTCAAGACGAAACCTTAAAAACCGAAAGGATGACAAAAAAAATTCACACATTAAAGATTAAATAGCTTCATTGGTATAAATCAAATGGCTAAATATTTCATAAGAAAAAATGAAAACCCAATTACCCAGTACGATCAACCATCAAAACCGTAATATTTTTTTTCCATTTTAAATCATATCGATAGGGACATATTGCTTACTAGTAATCTCGCAGGGGTCGAAATGAGGTGAATTAGGGCACAAGATAAGAGGCGATTTGGGAGCGGAATCGTGGCGTGAGAAACGGTGAAGCACAAGATAACGGGATAACAAGAATGCGTACATAATGAGACTAATTGAAAGAATGTGTCATGGTTGAATTTTTTTTATTAAACTATTTATAACTAAAAACATAATCAAATTAAAAGAATGTGTAAATAATAAGATTAAATTTAATATTTTTTCAATTTGAAACTAAATTGATTTAAAGTGTAAATATAAAGGATTAAATGTGTTATTATACACATTTTTATAACTGTCATGTCACCCATTTAATGACAGTTAATAGCTAGTGACCATTTTTAACAAAAAACTAAAGTTTAATGTCTATTATGTAATATTTGAAAGTTTAGTCATCGTTTTATATTTTTTTAAATAAATTAGTGACAATTTGTGTACTCTACCCAAAATTTAAATTTCATAATATTAACGAACTTAAACATCATCTGAATTAACTTATTTTTACATTCCAACACCATATTTAGAACCGATATTTTAACCTTTTCATAAATTTTGGCTAAACTATAAAATAAGTGCCCAAATTATGTCTCTTTTTTGTAATAAGTGCCTAAAGTATTTTTTGTTTGAAATAGGTGCCTAAACTTTCATTTTGGCTGAAATAGGTGCCTAAACTATTTTTTTTGGCTAAAACAGGTGCCTAAACTTTCATTTTTGGCTTGTTTTAAAGTCAATTTTTGCACCTACTTATTTCAACCAAAAATGAAAGTTTAAACACATATTTCAGTCAAAAAATACTTTAGGCACTTATTTCAGCCAAAAATAAAATTTTAGGCACCTATTTCAGCAAAAATATACTTTAGGCACCTATTGCAAAAAAAGATATAGTTTGGGCACTTATTTTGTAGTTAAGCCTAAATTTTTTAATAATATTATTAAAACAACAGTAAAAATCATATTTCTCAAAGACCTTTTATTAATTAAACTTTCAGAAGAACTTTTCAATATTCAATGGTAATGTCATACTAATCTTAACTCATTGATCAATTCAATTGTTTATTTAATCAAGTAAAAAATAACAATATGATGAGAAAAGTCCAATGTTCATACATTTTTTATTCTGCACTTGAAAATAACAATAATAATAATAATAATAATAATAATAATATAAAAAAAACTGCCATCAAGCTCAACTACTTGTATCTGGAAACTTAGTAGTTTTTTTTTTGAAAGGAAACCTCAGTAGTTTTGCCATAGAACTGGGTGTTAATGACATATTGAGAAATAATGTTCACTTTCATTAAAAATGCATAATTATAAAATAAGTACTCATTTTTTTTTTTGCAATAAGTGCTTAAAATATTTTTTTGGCTGAAATAGGTGACTAAAGTTTTATTTTTGGCTTGTTTTAAAGTCAACCGAGGCACCTACTTTGACACTTGTTTCAACCAAAAATGAAACTTTAAGCACATATTTCAGTCAAAAAATACTTTAGCACTTATTTCAGCCAAAAATGAAACTTTTACAATCTATTTCAATCAAAAAAATACTTTTGGCACCTATTACAAAAAAAAAAAATAGTTTAGACACTTATTTTGCAGTTGACAGTAAAAACCACTAATAAAAAATTTGAAAATATTTAGTATTTGACAGTAAAAATCACTAATAAAAACAACAAAAAAAGCATATAGTATACATTTTTTTTTTGAAATTAGCTGGTATTGTTATATAATTGCTCCAGCATTCCAAATTTGTCAGGTTATTCCATATGTGACATTAATCGTGTACTTCTTATCATATGTTGGCTCTTGTCAAATTCTTCATCATCTGCATAAAAAATCAAAATTTGAATCATCATCAATATCTTCTTCTTCCATATAATCTTTAAAATAGCTTTATTAAACTACACAACCATCAACTATTGACCTAGATAATGAATTATTATTAAAATAAAGCCTAATGTATTATATATTGTAGCGATGTCCCTCACGCTAAAAAAGCGAGTTTTCGAAGTGTTGTTGGTCTTTCGGGTATTAAAATATTTATTCAGTGGGGGTTTTAAAAAACGCGTTTTATTTAGAAATTGGAGTCGCCACCGGCCACTTAAGTAGGCCGGACACCATAAAACCAGAGAGTCAAAAAACTTTGAGTTCGGGAGTCGGTTACGGATGGGGAAGGATTAGCACCCCGCACCGCCCAAAATTGGTACTTTAATAATTACCGCTTTATTAATATTAGATTTTCCGGATTAAAGTGACAATTAATTTAAGATTTGGTTGTAAGTGTGAGTAGATTTTAAAGGCCCCATTATCCGAGAATAAACGCCCAACACCATCACTACGCCTGATACTGGTCCCGTTTACGCTCAGATAAAAGGGCACCGCATTGACAATTTATATATTCCATTATGCAAACTTAACCAAAACAAACCATAAAAAATATACATTCACGTTAACATGATACTGAAAACCTAAAAACATGGATGCCACAATATTAAACGAAAATAATAAAATACATGAGCAACAAAAATATAACATATCATGTTAAAACAAAGCAACAACATAAACCCCAAAAATGCTTCCTAAAAATAATTAACTGATTATAACATGCTTCAACACATAAAGAAACACAAATGCAAAATATGATGACATATAATATGGCACGATACTAATAAATTAAAGCAACATATTAGCGTAAAAAATTAGCACTTGACACTTTATCATATGACACCAAATATGCATATATTAAAAAGGATACTAACATCAACAAACAATGTCACACTATCATATAAGCCTAAAATGCAAAGAGGATTAAAAAATCATGTAAACTTACAAGCATAACATACAAATTAAACATGGAAACATGATATGACACGTGATGTTAAAACTGATGAACAAAACCACAATATCGATATACATTTTACGACATAAAACAAACATGACAAACATGATACTAACATGAATAAAATGCACAAATTAACACATAACATAATGTACAACAGAAACATAAGAATTAACGTATAAGCATAATATAAAAAAATAGGCTAAGGCATAACATGTAAAATGGACATATGTAACAATCAAACAAATTAAGGTACAAACATGATATCATACCTCATAAAATAAAAGTAAATATCATATAAGCGAAACGTATGCAAATAAAATAAGCAATATGAACATGCTAGGAAAAACAATTAAATAAGATAAAGACTAAAGGCATAAGCATTTAAAGCATCAAAAGGGTCAAAATAAAATAAATACAGAATGTGGAAGCCAAAATTAAATAACCAAAAGGCCTATTTGAGGGCTTAATTAAAAAACGGAACAAACTGGAAATGACTCATCGTGCAATATTACCAAGGGGCAAGCTTGAAATGCAAAAAACCAAAACGCGGAAGGACTAAATGGGAGATTTTACCGCTTTGAAACTACCCTGATAAATTTTAGGGGGGAAATTGAACAATCTTAATAGCCAAGGGGGACTGTGTTTGCAAATAATCCAAAGGGCACGCCAGGAATGAAAAGACGCTAAGGACTGAAGTCCTTAATGAGCAATTAACCCAAAAGTTTTTATTTTTTTTTGTCTATAAAACCATTTGATCGGCTCTCATTCCCCCTCTTTGTCATTTTTTTTACCCTCGAGAGAGAAAGCTCTCACTTTCTCTTTAATTTCCAGAGCGGCTAACCCTCGAAACCAAAACCTTACCTTGCACCGCCGTGCCCAACCGGTCTCAGGCGAGGCCTGGCCGTAACGGCCGCCTCTAGCTTTCCCTGACCGGAGCTCCGACAACCAAAACCAACCGTAAAACCTAAAACCTTTGGAAACCCCCTTTTAAACTGTAAACCTTCATTTCGAAATCCACAATAAAACCCCTCTCTTTTGAACACCAGATCCTACTCCGGTTCACTCATGGAGGAGATTATTACCGGAGAGGAAGCCGAGCCACTATGGTAAAAAGCCTTCTCTTTTTTCTTTTTTTTTATTTTCTACATGCATGTAAGTAAGAAAGAAAGACAAGAGGTTTACCACTGGAAAATTTTCAAAACTGATAACTTGTCTTTTTCATTTCTGATCTGATATCTCTGATATTACACTTTTTCATTTTTTTAGATCTGGTAAAAACCTTGTTACAAAAGAGGGTAGATCTTCTTACATATATGCTATATTTTTTCTAAAATATATTTCTGAGATTTGGTTGCTGATAATCTATTTTTTTTGCCTCTTTTGCACGTTTAGTGGTTGGGCTGGTGGTACGGCGGAGTGGTGCCGACGTGGAGAGAGTATGGCAGCATCGTCTTCGGCCAGATCCACTCACGGCCGTTGGATCAGATTTGATCCAACGACTGTGATTGCATGTGGAATGAACGGCTTAGATCTAGCCTTGGAATGAGCAAAGCTGCATCTGATTTTGACACGTGGCAAAGGGAGAATGAACGGTTCGAGCGTGCGTTGCACAAGCGAGTGGGAGACGAGCAGTCCCGGGGTGAATTACATGCGCGCCAGCTGGATCATCTTGGACTGATCTAGACCGTTGGATCAAGACTTGATCCAACGGCCCGGATGGCGACGGCTGCAAGATAAAGGAGGGTTATTAGACTTGGTTTTTAGGGTTTTTAAGATATTGGGTCAAGCCAAAATGGGCCTTGTAACATATTTTGGTTTTTTTTGTAATATTATATGGACTTGGACTGTTAATTAATGGGTTTTTATTAATAAAACTTCCTTGGATTTTATTTTAAATTAGCCCAAGAGTAATATTAATAATAATAATAATAATAATAATGACGATACTAATAATCATACACACACACATACAAACATACATGCAAACTATATATATCACATGCACACACATTCGGATACTCTCATGTAGCACATACATAATTAATACGACTACACACATAAGCTAATATATACATGCAAACATACGTGACCACATACACCATACTAATTACTAATGCATATACATAGCTTATAATATACATGCACACATTACACACACCATACGTATGCTAATCATAAACATATAATGTAATATGTATACATGCAATAATAATTCCCCATTAATTATTATACTAATATATTAACCATATTTACAAACCGGATAACAATGAGTGATTACATATATATATATAGTTAATGTTACAATAAAAGCTATAGTTTGAAGTCAAAAACTAATTTAATTTTTTGAACATATAAAATTTTACTTAGAAAATGATTCTTCGAACACATATTAAGGCACTTTTGGCATTGTTTAAAAAGAGCTTTTGCTCAAAAAAATAATTTTCAATTAGGGATGGGCATTTACCCGACCCGGTCGGGTTTTGACCCGACCCAGACTATAACACCCATTTCCCGTATCCGTACACCGGGTACGAGTCGGAAATGTTACAACTTCTTCAATCCAAAAATCAGGGTAATTTAACATTTTCAGAAACTTCCCGATGGTCACCCATCCTAAAATTTCTCTAGCCCAATCACGCTTAACTTTATTTAAAATTGACTTAAATTATTTGTTCGAGTTCCAATCATAAATCAATTATCTTAGCATGCAACTCATCACCTGAGTTTACACTAAATTTTGATCTTTCCAGAAATACCAATTATCATGAAACCAGAACGAACTTTAAAGGTCAATCACGCTCAAATAGGTTAAACAAGTATACATGCCACTATAAAAATCCAACCTTAATTAGGATTTCATTACTGTGATTACTTGTTGAGCTTTCCCATATTGATGCAATGCTCTTCTCACTCTCAACTTGATTTACCTACGTGTGTACAATCAAACACACGCTAAGTACGAACTTAGTGAGGCATAAGATAAGAACATATATAAAATACTTTGTAATGCATGATACTTTCAAAAACAACATGATAATCATTAAATCATATAATCTATAATGCAAGAATATCTGTATATAAGATCATATAGTTGTACTGTGTAATCATATAGTCCAAGGTAAATATCAAGTGACTAATATACGAGTCGTGTACATTTTAGTACTACCCTTTCTATCGACACAATAAAGTGTTGCCATATCAACACAATGAAGTGTTGCAATCATATCAACACAATGAAGTGTTGCAAACTTTCAACGCCGTATACTGTCGACACAATGAAGTGTCAGACACAATGTGACTCTTATGGTATACCACTATATTGTCCAACTCAATATTATACTACCAAGGGCAACTTTAAAAATCAATTCCTACAAAATGGCAAGCAACTCATATCCAATTTATATCATGTAAAACATATCATATTAGAGTAGTTCATACTCTAATATGTTCTATACAATTCACATTGTGCATGTCATTTAAAAACTATATAAGTAGCTTGTCATATATATCATGCTATAAACCATTTGTAAGCATAAAGATATTACATGATCTTTAAATCAGTAAAATAATGTATCATGCAAAACATATTATGCTATATAAAATATTTACCTTTTAGGTTGACTTATCACAAGTCTCCCTATAAAAATGTATGTCAACAAACATACATTTAAATACATGTATGCACTCACCTGAGCCATTTGTTAGCATGGCTCACTAATTTATACTCGATCATTTTCCTTTATAAAACCTCGAACCTTCTTTGATTCGGTCTTGACTTCATTAATAACATGAATAAGATAAAATATTTGTTAGATTCAAATCTAACAATACCTTAAACACGTTGTCTAATATAATCATTTGAATATAAAATTTCCAAATATTTTTCCTTTCTTCCTTGTATTGTTCAAAAACTCATTATGGTCCCTAGTGACCAATTTGAACTTCCAACAATTCTTCCGAGCTTGCTAACTCACATTTAAATACAAAATATTTTAAATTCCATTTTCTGACAACTTGCGCTACCTTCAAATATTTGCTTATACCGGGCAGAATACATACCAGATCTTATTTTCCTTTATACTGGAAAAACTAGATTCGATAACGGTTCTAACGGTATAAACCACATAAATTAATAAAATCTACAAAAATTATGAAAATTTTTCAAAGTCCCGTCACAGTGTTGTTTTGACAGAAACTGCTATGTAAATTTTCTAACCTTCATTCAATTAAAAATTCATATCTTCTAACTCGGAACTCGAAATCAGTTTCCGTTTGTTGGAAACGAAACTAGACGAACACATATTTACAACGGTATAAAATTCATCATCTAATTATTTTTTAGAATTTATGGTGAATTTTCAAAGTCACTGCCAAAATTAAATATTCTTCATAGCTTTCCTTAATAAACTTCTAATTACTACTAACTTCTTCTTATTTTTCTACCTATCAATTTAGTCCCATCACTTGCTTCAAACTACCAATTCATCATCTTCTTCATCAAATAATTATTCAAAATAATTCCCTCTAGTTTTCTTTCTTTTCCCAAAATAGTCACTAAAATGCAAAGGAAAGGATTTAAACTTCTTAACTTTGCAATTTAGTCCTCAAATCAACGCTACTACCTTAATTCGATTATTTTAACTAAATATCATATTTAATCCCCATCCAAGAATTCCTTTCCTATTTGGTCACTTGATTTTGACAATTTGTCAAAATGGTCCCTAATTAGATTCAACATCAATTTAGCATTCTAACATCGATTTCACATGTCCAACATCATTAATTACATAAATATACTCCAAATTCATAAAATTAAGATTTGTTCCCTTAATTTTGAAGCTTGCCGAATTAGTTCCTATAAGTTTTAACTTAGGGTTTTGCTTCCAAACAACAAATCAAACTTATTAGATCTTTAATCCAACATCACAAACCCTCAGTTAGACTTAAATCCATAAACCCTAATCTTCTCCATACAAACCAAAATATGTAGGGTTTAAATCCTAACTCAATAACATGATTTTAACATCATATAAGCTTGATTCCAACTTAAATTCAACCATGGAATCATAAAATTTCAAAAACCCTAATTTTGTTCATAAACCCTAATTTCCTTCTAATGTAAAATTCTCATCAATAAAGCATGTATTCCATGAATTAAATACATCAAAAGATAGAGCTTGAAGAGTAGAACAACTTTGCAGTTCGAAAGGTTACCTGAAAATCGAGTTTCGGGGCTTGAATCGAGCTTGAACATTTCTCCCTTTTCTACCCATATTTTCAAAAATATGAAAGATGAAGAAGGCTTCATCTTTTACCTTTTAATTTTAAATCTCTTCAATTATGCCACTTGTAATATATAAATGAATTTTAAATTCATTCAAATAGGGAAATTACAAAAGTGCCCTTTTATCCAACGGTTGAGATTGATTTTATCATCAATCAAGGGCAACGATTTAAAATTAAAATTTCTTCTTCCAAAAATAGCCCTTGTAAATTCAAATATTTCAAAAGTGTTATCCCTGCCAAATGACCAATTTGCCCTCCAACTAGTCTTTATTTACTAGTTTGCTTCAAAATTGCGATTCCATTAAAATCTAATTAAATTAGTTTCTCTTCAACCGACCACTATTCCATAAATATAATTTTATGATTTTCCATGGATTATGGAACAACCTCTGAAATTTCAATTCAATCCCGTTTTCCGATATTCACAAAATACTTCTACTGCGATTTTACCTTTACCGAGCTATCGGATCTATTCTTCTATATTTCCATAATATTCCTCATATCATCATCCTTCATCCAATGACCTAAATTTAATCTGGAATTAGTAGTTTACCAACTTTGCCTTTATGATTTTCCAAAATTATGATCTTGCCATTTTTCATCAAACGGCTCATATTTAGCATGGAAAATCAACTTAAATCCAATGCTTCATATTCTTCAAACACAAAGAAAATATCTTAGGCATGTAAAATGACATAATCAACCTTGGCTTATCACCTTTCAAAATATCCTAGATATTCGATTCGATCCGATTATCCAAATAATCTTTCGAACTTTATCGCTTTATAGCCAATAATACAAACTCCTTACAAAAAATCTAGGTAACACAAAAACGTCATTCTTGGGGTTAAACTATTAATTTATGGGGTTAAAATATAGAACTTTTGAAAATTACACTTTGGTCCCTGAACTTTTCCAAAGTTTACACTTTAACCCCTAAACTTTCAAATTTTACATTTTGGTCATTAACCAAAATTTTGGGATATTTCAATTCTCCCCTTAAGAAAATTCTTCCTCGAATTTTCAACACATAACTGGTTCAAAAATTGAGAAAAATGTTTTCTCATATCTTTTTCTCTTTCCCAAATCGCTTTTTCGACTTCATGATTTCATCAAAGAACTTTAACAAGCGAGATCATTTTATTTCTTAATACTTTGACTCCATGTGCCAATATCTTTACCGATTCTTCCTCATAAATCAAATCCAGTTGAATCTTTATTCCCTCCGAGGTAATGATATGTAAAGGATCTAATTGATACTTCTTGAGCATCAATACATGAAATACATTGTGAATCTTGTCCATTTCCAGATGTAAGGCTAACTAATAAGCCACTAGACCAACCCTTTTTACATCTTATATGACCCAAAGAATCTCGAACTTAGCTTCCCTTTTTTATTTAAACCATAACACCTTCTTCCAAGGTGAAACTTTTACAGAATAATTTATCCTTAATTTTATATAAATATCTTTTTTCAAGATCAGTAGATAATATCCACCATTCTAAAGAAATTCTAAATTACTTCGAACCATTCATACTTGATTCTCCATAACCTGAACTGAATCTAATCAGATTCAATCACCTATTAGTTTTCTTTTCATCATCCTTGGGAATATAAATCACTTACTTGATAACATGAACATCCTTTAAACCTAACATCGATACCTTTAATTTTCCCTTTTCACCTTACTGAATTCTTTCCAAGCATATCTTATCTTTTATATATAAATCTTTGATCCGATTTGTCAAAGTAGACTCGAGCTGAGGCTGTGTAATCGACACATTATTTTCCTCCAAAGATAATTAAGCATTTAATGCTTATAAGGCAAAGAGTGATTTTTGGCTAAATACATCAATTACTGTTTTAGCCTTATTACATCACTAGACATCCAACCTATTATGGGACATATTATTGAATAAAGTAGAATCCTTACTAGATTCACACTGCACTAATACTAGTGCTACTATCAAATCTTCCTTTATTGATAATAATATAATCGTAATTTAACCTTAGAGGAACATTATTGCTTCTTTAACTAACATCACTGAAGCTTCCTCAAGTGATATACCAAATCGTATAAAACCTTCATCTAATGACTCTTGCAACTAGATGTTTAGCTTTCTCAATCCAGTAAGAGCCATTCTGTAGAGTGTAATCAATATAAGTTTAATATTGGATTAAATCCAATCCTAAATTTAGCCTCTTGATTTAGCATCAAGCCTGACGGCTCCTCTTGGGTAACCCATTTAAAACTCATAAACAATAAGAATACTCCCTCAGCTTACCCTTGATGCTCGGTATCCATAACATAAGTTAAATCATTTTCATATTGATAACAAATTCCAATAAAAACTCTGTATGCTCATGCATACCCATTATTACCATACTCACATGATTGGTTTTGTGGTTTTCTTGAATCTTCAACATTAATTATAAATGTCAGAGAGTTCCTAATTTTCCTTGTCTTGATCTCTTAGCAGAACTATGTAATAAATTAAGCTTGGTATTTTTTCCGGAAATCCTTACCACTTTTTAGAAGTGGTGAAATGAATAATAATTTACTATTCCTCTCTACGAGCTATAACCTCTATTTAGATATTTTCTCATTCTGAACTCTTTCCATTGCATTCAGCATAATTTACCACTTCATAAAATTTTTAAATTTATAAGCAGTCAGTACTTCTTTGTACCTGACCTCTAACCCTCTATGAACTGTCATAACAGGCTCTCATTTTGTCTGTAGGAAGCAGTTTATAGATAATTCAACTCAGTTTATTAAACTTGCACTCATACCCGTAAATAATCCAATTGCCCTAATTAAGATGCAAGAAACTCCGTTGCATCTGTAGGATAAACTTTGTTACGGAACACTCAAAGAAAGAACTTCTAGCTAACAGACTTTTGAGTATGTACCGTAACATTACTTTATCAAATACGGGTCTAATCCTTTTCAGATAAGATAATACCTTTTCTTTTTAGTCTTCTCTGGTCATCAATACAGAGTTCCTTCAACATAACTTTTATATCTTTAAACCATAAATTAACAATCATATGATCTTCATTAATATCTCTCTGAAAAATCTAGTGTGTCAGAACTCTCATTTCTTTTGCAATCAGTGCCTAAGCAGGCTGATTCATGATCAAATCTAATGTCTGGAAGAAAAATCTTAATCCATAACATACACATCATGTTACTTTGGTGCCTCTATACCATGCTAAGCTGAGGGTAGAATATTATCATTAACCTTATCACTCTTGTGAATCTTTTATTGATTCACTCACCTAAACACCTGACACAATTCTTTTACCCTCACGCCTTGGAAATTAACATTATTATTATTATTATTATTATTATTATTATTATTATTATTATTATTATAAAGTAAGCAATTGCATCCATTCCAACAAGTAAAATCATCAGTAATTCTGACATCCTAGTGGCATGTATACACTTTGACCTTTACCATACTTCGTTTAACTCCAGAACCGGCTAAACCTATAGCTCTGATACCAATAAATATAATATCTCTTTCCCGTATCCGTACACCGGGTATGAGTCGGAAATGTTACAACTTCTTTAAACCAAAAATCAGGGTAATTTAACATTTTCAGAAAACTTCTCGATGGTCACCCATCCTAAAATTTTTCTAGCCCAAGCACGCTTAACTTTATTTAAAATTGACTTAAATTATTTGTTCGAGTTCCAATCATAAATCAATTATCTTAGCATGCAACTCATCACCTGAGTTTACTCTTAATTTTGAATATTTCCAGAAATAACAATTATCATGAAACCAGAAAGAACTTTAAAGGCCAATCACCCTCAAATAGGTTAAACAAGTATACATGCCACTATAAAAATCCAACCTTAATTAGGATGTCATTACTGTGATTACCTGTTGAGCTTTCCCATATTGATGCAATGCTCTTCTCACTCTCAACCTGATTTACCTACGTGTGTACAATCAAACACACGCTAAGTACGAACTTAGTGAGGCATAAGATAAGAACATATATAAAATACTTTGTAATGCATGATACTTTCAAAAACAACATGATAATCATTAAATCATATAATTTGTAATGCAAGAATATCTGTATATAAGATCATATAGTTGTACTGTGTAATCATATAGCCCAAGGTAAATATCAAGTGACTAATATACGAATCGTGTAAATTTTAGTACTATCCTTTCTATCGACACAATGAAGTATCGGGAACATATCAACACAATGAAGTGTTGCGATCATATCAACACAATAAAGTGTTGCCATATCAACACAATGAAGTGTTGCAAACTTTCAACGTCGTATATTGTCGCCACAATGAAGTGTCAGATACAGTGTGACTCTTATGGTATACCACAATATTGTCCAACTCAATATTATACTACCAAGGGCAACTTTAAAAATCAATTCCTACAAAATGGCAAGCAACTCATATCCAATTTATATCATGTAAAACATATCATATTAGAGTAGTTCATACTCCAATATGTTCTATACAATTCACATTGTGCATGCCATTTAAAAACTATATAAGTAGCTTGTCATATATATCATGCTATAAATCATTTGTAAGCATAAAGATATTACATGATCTTTAAATCAGTAAAATAATGTATCATGCAAAACATATTATGCTATATAAAATATTTACCTTTTAGGTTGACTTATCACAAGTCTCCCTATAAAACTGTATGTCAACAAACATACATTTAAATACATGTATGCACTCACCTGGGCCATTTGTTAGCATGCCTCACTAATTTCTACTCGATCCTTTTCTTTATAGAACATCGAACCTTCTTTGATTCGGCCTTGACTTAATTAATCACATGAATAAGATAAAATATTTGTTAGATTCAAATCTAACAATACCTTAAACACGCTGTCTAATATAATCATTCCAATATAAAATTTCCAAATATTTTTCCTTTCTTCCTTGTATTGTTCAAAAATTCATTATTGTCCCTAGTGACCAATTTGAACTTCCAATAATTCTTCCGAGCTTGCTAACTCACATTTAAATACAAAATATTTCAAATTCCACTTTCTGACAACTTGCGCTACCTTCAAAGATTTGCTTATACCGGGCAGAATACATACCAGATCTTAATTTCCTTTATACTGGAAAAACTAGATTCGATAACGGTTCTAACGGTATAAGCCACATAAATTAATAAAATCTAAAACAATTATGAAAATTCTTCAAACTCCTGTCACAGTGTTGTTTTGACAGAAACTGCTCTGTAAATTTTCTGACCTTCATTCAATTAAAAATTCATATCTTCTAACTCGGAACTCGAAATCAGTTTCCGTTTGTTGGAAACGAAACTAGACGAACACATATTTACAATGGTATAAAATTCATCATCTAACCATTTGTGTAGAATTTATGGTGAATTTTCAAAGTCACTGCCAAAATTAAATCTTCTTCATAGCTTTCCTTAATAAACTTCTAATTTCTACTAACTTCTTCTTATTTTTCTACCTATCAATTTAGTCTCATCACTTGCTTCAAACTACCAATTCATCATCTTCTTCATCAAATAATTATTCAAAATAATTCCCTCTAGTTTTCTTTCTTTGCCCAAAATAGTCACTAAAATGCAAAGGTAAGGATTTAAACTTCTTAACTTTGCAATATAGTCCTCAAATCAACACTTCTACCTTAATTCGATTATTTTAACTAAAAATCAGATTTAATCCCCATCCAAGAATTCTTTTCCTATTTGGTCGCTTGATTTTGACAATTTGTCAAAATGGTCCCTAATTCGATTCAACACCGGTTTAGCATTCTAACATCATTTTCACATCTCCAACATCATTAATTACATAAATATACTCCAAATTCATAAATTTTAGATTTGGTCCCTTAACTTTGAAGCTTGCCGAAATGGTCCCTATAAGTTTTAATTTAGGGTTTTGCTTCCAAACAACAAATCAAGCTTACTAGATCATTAATCCAACATCACAAACCCGAAGTTATACTTAAATCCATAAACCCTAATTTTCTCCATACAAACCAAAATATGTAGGGTTTAAATCCTAACTCAATAACATGATTTTAACATCATATATGCTTGATTCCAACTTAAATTCAACCATGGAATCATAAAATTTCAAAAGCCCCAATTTTGTTCATAAACCCTAATTTCCTTCTCATGTAAAATTCTCATCAATCAAGCATGTATTCCATGAATTAAATACATCAAAAGATAGAGCTTGAAAAGTAGAACAACTTTGCAGTTCGAAAGGTTACCTGAAAATCGAGTTTCGGGCTTGAATCGAGCTTGAAATTTTTCTCCCTTTTCTATCCATATTTTCAAAAATATGAAAGATGAAGAAGGCTTCATCTTTTGCCTTTTAATTTTAAATCTCTTCAATTATGCCACTTGTAATATATAAATGAATTTTAAATTCATTCAAATAGGGAAATTACAAAAATGCCATTTTATCCAACGGTTAAGATTGATTTTATCATCAATCAAGGGCCAAGATTTAAACCTCAAATTTCTTCTTCCAAAAATATCCCTTGTAACTTCAAATATTTCAAAATTGCCATCCCTGCCAAATGACCAATTTGCCCTCCAACTAGTCTTTATTTACTAGTTTGCTTCAAAATTGTCATTCCATTAAAATCTAACTAAATTAGTTTCTCTTCAACTGGCCACTATTCCATAAATATCATTTTATGATTTTCCATGGATTATGGAACAGCCTCTAAAATTTTAATTCAATCTGATTTCCCGATATTCACAAAATACTTCTACTACGATTTTACATTTACCGAGCTATCGGATCTATTCCAAAAATTCTATATTTCCATAATATTCCTCATATCATCACCCTTCATCCAATGACCTAAATTTAATCTGGAATTAGTAGTTTACCAACTTTGCCCTTATGATTTTCCAAAATTACAATCTTGCCATTTTTCATCCAACGGCTCATATTTAGCATGGAAAATCAACTTAAATCCAAGGCTTCATATTCTTCCAACACAAAGAAAATATATTAGGCATGTAAAATGACATAATCAACCTTGTATTATCATCCTTCAAAATATCCTAGATATTCGATTCGATTATCCGAATATTCTTCCGAACTTTATCGCTTTATAGCCAATAATACAAACTCCGTACGAAAAATACGGGTAACACAAAAATGTCATTATTGGGGGTAAACTATTCATTTACGGGGTTAAAATACACAACTTTTGAAAATTACACTTTGGTCTGTGAACTTTTCCAAAGTTTACACTTTAACCCCTAAACTTTCAAAATTTACATTTTGGTCACTAAAAAAATTTTGGGATATTACACAAACTAATCGGATCAAATTTTTTTAATAGAAAATTTGGGTCGGTTCGGATTTTTATTAAGTATGCTTTCGGGTTGGGTTCAAATTTAGGGTGAAAAATATCTGACCCGACCTGATATGGGACTAATAGTGTATTTTTTCCTTATATTTTTAGAGATATTCACAATATTGCGCCTTCTTTATATATATATTTTATAATTAGGTCATTAAAATTGATTTTTTACAACTAGGTCCCTAAAATTTAATTTTTTACAATTAGATCCCTAAAATTTAATTTTTTTTAATAGCTCGAGTCATGTCGGGTTCAAGTTTAAATATATAATTTTTGGGTCGGGTCAGATTTCTTCAAGTAGCGGTCGGGTCGGGTTTGAGTTTATGGTATATATTTTCGGGTCGGGTTCGGATGGGACAAGAACCCGACCCAACCTGTGCCATCCCTATTTTCAACCCACAATCAATGTCAAACACCTAAAAATTAGATGTGAAATCATGGTTGAAAAAGTGAGTTTCTATCGAACCTCAAAAGCTACAATTTTTAGGTTTTGTGGTGGAAAATCACTTTTAAGATGAAGTTACATTCTTACCCTTAATCATTTAACTAAAATTTATTTTGATTTTTTTTTGCAAAAGTTTAAGGGCTTATTAAACCCTTAAGCTAATAATATGTTAAACATTAATATTAAAAAATATTTAAAAAGCTAATATTTTATTATTTTAAATAAAAATAAATAATGAAAACATCATTTACGCTCATTTATTTTTACTTCACAATATCAAGTCTAAAATATATATTTTATCTTTGGATAATCTACACCGGAGGTCCCTTTTGTTTGGGCCTTGTTTGGTTTGATCAATCGATTTGAAAAAAAAATTAAAATGATCACTTATGTTTTCGATCGTTACTCTTTTGGTCACCCGAAACTGCAACGACGTCGTGCCAACATCAATGGAGGAGCCTAGCGCGCGCTCTCTTCCAGCCCTGCCGTGTCTAACAGCCTCGGCTTCAAATTTGGGTATTACGCCGGAATAGACTCTATTTTCTCCCAATTGAATCCCGCCACCGATGTATTGAAAGCTGCTACGTTTCATGCTCGTTTCTTGCAAATCTACCTCGATAATAATAAAACCTGAATCTATAAAGTGAATGGAAAGCTTGTTCTACAAACTCCCAAGTCATTAGTCGCTTCTTCTTTTGGTGGCGGTGTCTTGAATCCCCAACGTGGATTGTGGTTAACGTTTTAGATCGGGGGACCGAAAACCCCGTTGGTGGTCGATAGAGAAATGTAAAGATTTTCACTCGGTGGGTTTTGGTCAGAATCGACTGGGAGGAGGCTTCGTATGATTGGATCAGGGACGAGTAACGAAAAGATAGGTAAAGTTAGGAGCTTTAATGTTGTTCTTAAGCTTAATTATTCAACTAGTTTAAATGTTTCTGGTAGTTTAATCTTTGGGGTTCTTCAAAGTTTGAATTCTGAACATAATTTGAGTTATTTGAGCCTAGGGCTGTAAATGAGACAAACAAATTACGAGTTACTCGAGTTCGACTCAGTCAAAGCTTGATCAAAGCTTAACTCGATTCGAGCTCGAACTCGGCTTGAGTTCTTAATGAGCCGAGTTACTTGATATTCAAATCGAAAAGCTTGCGAGCTACTCGAAAATATAATATAATGGATTTTTTTTAAATTTAAAATCTAAATTCTTAAACCAAAAACCCTAAAATCTAAATCCTAAATTCTAAACCCAACAACCTAAATATTTAAACCCTAAACCAACACTCTAAACCCTAAATTAACAAGATTGAGTTTACATAACTTATGTAACAAAGTTTTTTTTCCAATAGGGCTTTAAATGAGACATGACTGATCACGAGTTACTCGAGTCTGACACGGTCAAAAATCGGTCAATACTTAACTCGATTAGGCTCGAATCAAATTAAACTCGACTCGAGTTCTTCACGAGCCGAGTCAAGCTCGGATTTCTCCGGCTCGTTAAAAATTACTCGATCTCGAACTCAACTCGAAATCTTAACGAGCTGAGTCGAGCTTAGCACTACTCGAGCTTGACTCGGCTCGTTTACACCCCTATTTGAGCCTGAGTCTGTATTGGGTGAAGGAAATTTGGGAATAATAAGTTTAGTTTGGTTGATAATGGAAAGGAAAGTTCTTGTTTAAGTGAATGGGGGAATTTGGATATTAGCAAAGCAAACAGATGACTTTGTTCAGTGATTGTTCACCGTAGGATTAGGTTTGGATTGGATTATTATAAGGACTGTGATCAAGTTAATTATAGTTCCATTATTAGGGATGTTAAGTATGTTCCAATAATCATGTTCTTTAGACAGATGAAGTGTGTGGATCAACGAAAAATATAGATTTTGTTGGATTTTCGAGTTCAATCATTGTTTTTTCCCTTTTGATCCCAATACGACGTTGATTGAAAAGGGAGCATGAGATGAGAAGAAGAATGGTGTATGTGGTGTTGCTTGTCGAGTTTTAAATCTCAGGGGTGGAAAAAACAAACTTTCAAAAGTCTAGGGGTCAAAACTAAAATTAACTTTTTTTATTAATAGAGGTTAATTGTCTGGTGACCAAAACAGTAACGATCGAAAACATAAGTGGCCATTTTAAATTTTTTTCAAATCGAGTGACAAAAACAGAATAAAGCCCAAACAAAAGGGACCTCCAATGTAGATTATCCTTTATCATTTTAAAAGGACTTTTTTGACAACAATACTAAACACTAAAACCTTACAACTAACTTTTTAAAATCACTTTTTGACAGCACTTTTAAAAGCAATGTCAAACTCACCCTAAATTACTTAAAAACAATTTTAAAAAAATTAGTATATAAACAACAATAAAATAATACAACATCATTAGATTTTAAAGACAAAGATATGACAAGCTCGATGTCCTCAACCGAAATTAGCGCCGATAAAGGGTGTATAGGTTTCTTTTTAAATTGGGAAAACAAAAACCGAAAAAGAAATGACAATTTGACACATTCGATTTTAGAGTTGTTCGACCTTCTAAATATGGTCTACATCCACTACCTTAGCATCCACACTAAGGATTTCCCAATTCACTAACAATGAATTCTTCATTTTTACAGGCTAAAGGGCTAGCCTTTACATCCATATCTTTTCACGGGCTAAGATAGAACCATTTCCATAGTTTTTATGAGGATTAACTAGAACTTATCCCTCAATTGCGAGGTCTTGACAATGTAAACAAAATAACTCTCTAGGTGGATGTTTACACGTTTTGGCTAACTAGGATTGGACTAAAGAATTATAAGAGATTACAAAGAAATAAACAATGAAAAACTCTACTCTCTTGATCTTAAAACTTGGATGTCCATCCTCTTATTCTTCAAGTGTCCTTGGCTTGTATTTATATTGTGGAATGAAAAATTAGTTGTTTATAGCCGTTGGGATGAAAACTAACCATTAAAAATTTGTTATTATGAAAAACTAGCCGTTGGAGACTTTGAACTATTTTTGCAATTATGTTTAAGTCCAAAAACCTTTTTCATTGAGTTATATAAAAATAAATATCTCAACAATCTTCCTTTTTAGATATAACGAAATCACTTAAAAATTATTTTTGAAAATGCTCCCCCTCAGAAAAATAAATTTTAAAAAAGAAATAATTTGTAAAAATATTTAAGCGCGTCTCTTCCCATTTTTGTTATATAAAAAATTATTCAAACAAAGTTTGAAATAACATTTAAGCTTAAGACACCAAATGTTGAAAGTTTGAAGCCAATTGATAGAAAATACCAATTGTTGGTGCAAAATAGCAATAGAGAGAAAGACAAATCTTTTTGAAAATAAAATATCTCTTTAATATATGTATTCCATTTTAAATTTTAGCTTAAAATATTGGCACTTACGAAAATTATTAGATTTTAATAAAAAATGACCAAGTTTAAAAATTCATGAAATTCAATTTATCCAATTTTTTTAGAGTTTATGGAAAAATAAGAATGAGTACGTTAAACACACTTATGCATAAAAACATCTTTCGATGTCATTCTTTTATAAAATTTTTAACACTAAAAATATGCATGAACATTCAAAAATCATTAAAACTAAGTAACCATATAATCAAAGAGATTAAACTTAGAGGTTACTCATCTTTAATCTGTGAGCATGCCACCTTTACAATTGAGAGGAGGATTGATGGTTCATCATGAATCATTGAGCTTGATGTTGAACTAGATAACTCTTCAAGGTCGGTTGAATGTAGAAATGAATCTAGCACTCCTAGGATCTCCTCAAAGATTGTTAGACCGTTGATTTGAGTCCCGCTCTGATACCAATTGTTGGGCTCATAATCCTTCAATCGAATTGCCAAGGGGGGATGAATTGGCTTAAAAGAAAATTTAGTGGAAGCACAAAAAAATAAAACCTTGAACTATTTTTGCAATTGTGTTTAAGTCTAAAAATATTTTTCATTAAGTTATATCAAAATAAATATCTTAACAAAATATTATCAGACTCATTCACAGGAGCGGAGGCACATTGAGAGTAAGGTATCAAATGGCATTTAAAAAAATAAATATTTTATAAACTATATATAAAATATTAAAAATAAAATTGAGATTATTTTTAAAGACTATTAATGTTATTTTAAAAATAATCGACTCCCCTTAATAAAAAAACTACGCCAACCGTTTTGATCTCACCCATTAGAAATGTATTTTTATAAAGTTTTCTAAATTTTAAGACCACAATTTAAATTTTCTAACTTCACCCGTGTTGGCTATCACTCATTCATATCTAACATCATCTTTAACCATCCGTTTTTAGAAAAAAAATATTAGATAGGTCTGGCTCATCGCGTCATTTATGGTCTCATCTAATGAGATTCTTCTATTTTATTTTTTTAAGGTGAATTTTTACCTATTTCCTACTTGTCACTAAGGAGTGAGCCGAGTTCATCTAATAATTTCTTCGTTTTTATTTTTTTTAGATTTTCTAATTATTTAATTAAAAATTTTAAGATACCTTAATAATATTTATTCTCTTTATTTTTTTCGAATAGATTTATTGTCTTTATACATATCTAACACTTGTTCCAAAATGATTCACCGAAATATAATATTGTAGTTGACTAATTTAGAAGGTTTAAAAATAATTGTTATTGATTGATTGAATTCAAATGCATTTTTTGTTTAAATAATAACCGTGTTAATAATTTCTGACAAAGGAGTTTTTTACTAGCCTCCTAGACTTTTTATTTTAATTTTTTCTTGGTAATTTATAAGATAAAGCTGTCGATCTTGATCTCATTCATACTTTGACATAATGATTCTTATATTATTTTCTAGCTTGCCTTCTTTCTCTTCTCATTTTTCCATCTCTTTAATTTTTATTTCTGCGTATTTCAATTTTTTATATATTTTAGTTTAATAAAAAGAATTTAAACACAAATTGTGAATATTTTCTGTTTTTGTAGTACGATTTTTTTATCTTGTGATATATTTTTTTAGATGAATTTGTTCTTTGTATTCTAACAAAAAAATAACATCCCCTAAGCCTCTTATACAGAGTATATAGAAAACAATTTACAGCTCAAAAAGTAGACAACTATAGAAATAAATCCCAATTCGAACAAATGCTGCTATGCCTAAGCAATTGACTATGCTTGATTCTACCTCTTAATTTTAGTTTAACTATCTCCTGAACCTACTTAAAAATCACATCTACTGGGGACTCAACATGCTGGAAAAATCTCTTGTTCCTTTCCTTCCAAAGCATGCAGATATAACCATTTCAAGCTAGCTTTAAAATCGTAGCTGGAAGATATCGCCTCTTCAGATTTCTACTCACCCAAGCAACTCATGATTCCAGCTCAAGATTACTCACCATGTAATATCTCAAATTTTGGACTAGTGATTAAAATGTAATTTTTGAAAGTTTAGGGGTTAAAGTGTAAACTTTGAAAAAGTTTTGGGACCAAAGTGTAATTTTGAAAAGTTATGTAATTTAACCCCATAAATGAATAGTTCACCCCCAAGAGTGGTATTTCTGTGTTACCGGATTTTTCATACGAGGCTTATATTATTCGAATTTGTATCGAATAAAAATTGTTAAGCGTACTCAGGCTAGAGTAGCTCAAGGATGGGTGACCTAATGGGAAGGTCTCATATCCAATATTTTGACTGATAAAAAGGACTCAGTTATATCAGTAATATTCGTAATGGATTGTTGATATGAAATTTATAAGAGGAAATGTATCCGATAAAAATTCCCGGTAATTATCGGTATATTGGATTGAATTAAAATTTTAAAGACAGTTCCAAGGATTATGGAAAATTCATAAAATATTATTTTATGAATATTTTATTAATGTTGATGGGATTCTAACTAGATTTAGTTAGAATATGATGGAGTAGTTATAAAGCCCAAAGAAAGAAAATTTGGAAATCGTATTGAGTGAAATTCGAATAATTGGATTGAATAAATATCATAAATTAAAATTTATGATATTTTGGGAAGGGGGCTGGTTAGAATGGAACCAATTTGGTTCAATTTTTATGGAATAGCAATTTTCAAGTCTTGCTAGTAAATAAAGTCTAGTTAGAGGGCAAATTGGACATTTGCCATGAATGGCATTTTTGAAATATTTTGAAACTTTGAGGGAAATTTTGGAAGAATATTTACACATGGATTAAATCATGGCCATTGATTTTGATGAGATTGAATTTTGGCCATTATAATAAAAGGGTAAAATAGTAATTTCACTAGTTAAATGAATTAAAAATTCATTTAATTTTTACACATGGATTAAATAGAATAAAGATGAGAAAAAAAATCATCTTTATTCCAAGGGCTGCTGTTCGAAAGTTTAAAGAGAAAAGGGGAAAGAATTTTTCCAACTTTCAAGCCAAATTTTGAAGAAATCAAGACAAGTTTCAAGCAAAATTAATTTAGGTAAATTATTCTACACTTGATTCTCTTCATTTTGATAGTAATATTGCATGATAAATGTCAAGTTTGGTTCATTTTATGGATGAAGATTGAGTGTAGGAATTAAAGTTTATGATGAAATTAGAGTGGTAGTTAGTTGATTTGATGATTTAAAATATGGAATCAAGTTGAATTTGAATGAATTCTATGATTGAGGTTATAAACCCTAACCCTAAAATTTGGGGGGTTGGTTAGGAAGTTAAATTAAGGATAAATTGATTGAATTATGATGTTATGAGACTTATTTTGATGATATGTTGAATAATTTCCCCAAGTTGTAAATTATGGGCTATTTCAAAAATTTGGAAATTTTAGGGGAAATTATTGTGAATTTTACTTTACGTGGGAATCATTGAATTATGGTGAAAATAGCTTGAATTGGTGATTAAGGACCAAAATGAATTTTTTTGGAATTCAAGGACCAATTCGGCAATTTTAGAAAAATAAAGGATTGATCTTGAACTGATGAATAATTGATAGAATTGAAGATTCAAGCATGTTATGATAGTTGAAGGATTGAAATGTCAAGAAAGGAAACATAAAGGACCAAATTCGAAAAGAAACATTGGTTAGGGACTAAATTGAATAAAGTTTGGAAGTTGAAGGAAAATGAATAAGGATGTTAGAATTAAGTGAAAGGTTTAATTGCACATTAATTTAATGTACAAAATCAATATAGTGACTAAAATGTCACTTTTATAAAGTTAAGGACTAAAAAGGAAATAGTCCAAAATAAATAAATAATTATGGAAATTGTTCAAACATGGGTTTAAACAATTGTTTAATGTCCAAATTGGTCACTAAAGACCTAGGGACTAATTTGGCATTTTGTAAATTATTGAGGAAAATTTCAGAAAATTTTTATATTCGAATAGTCATGTTCAAGAATTAAATTAGCAGTATTAGATTTAAATCGAACACAAGAATGGTGATGTATATGTCGATTGGTCTTATACAGTTCTAAAAGAGATTGAAGGAGAATCAGTGATAAAAAGAAAGATAGGAACCTCGAGTAAGCTTAGCGAGGCATACTATTCATGGCTCAGGTGAGTGCAATTACATGCTTTAAAATGCAATTAGGAAGACTTGTGAATAGTCAACCTTAAATTAAAATGATATTGCATCATCATCTATATATATGTTAATTTATGTTTGCCATGACCAATTATGTTGAAGTATGAGGTATGAAATATTTATTTATATGATGATCTATGTTTACTATGAACATTTATGATAAAGCATGAAACATGAAATGTTTATTTATATGATTGATTATGATGACTGATTGATGATGAAAGAATGCCCAAGTATTATGTATGAGAGTCCACGGTATAGTTGGCATGCCATAGAGTCCTTAGCAGCTGCATCCTCATGTTTATGTTATCAAAAAGATATTGTGACAAAATGATTGTGTCACATGCACCTTGGGGATCCACACCCACTGTGCCCGAGTGCACTGTCGAGGTGCTTCATGTTTATGGGGAGCAAAGAGCGTCCCTAATTACGTACTCATCTTCACATTCACATTTGACACTACGGTGTCATTTCAAGATGACTTGCGTACCTCGATCTCATATAGCGTACTTTGGGCAATGATAAATGAATCATGTCACGTAAACGAATCATGTTATGTATATGAAATCATGTCATGAATATGAACCATGTTATGTATATGAATTATGTCAAGTATACAAATCATGTCACGTATATGAATCATGCCAAGTACATGAATTATGCCAAGTATATAAAGTATGTCACATATATAAGAAATATGCTATGCATATGAACCATGCCATGTATACAAATTATGTTACGTATATGAATTATGCTATGCATAGGAATTATGTCATGTACACGTATCATGCTATGTATATGAATAAAGTCATGTATATGAAAGAAAACACATATATGAATCATGCCACGTATGAAAATCATGTCATGCAAATGAAATATGCCACATATGAGAATCATGTTACATAAATGGATCATGCCATGAATATGAATCACGTTACATATATGAACCATGTCATGTATATAAATCATGTTATGCATGTAAATCATGTCATGTATGTGTATCATGTTGCTTATGTGAATTATACCATGTATGTGAAGTATGTTATGTAAACGAAACATACCATGTATATGACTTATTTATGACGATAGAGCATTGGAATCATGAGCAAGTTAGGAACTTATAACATATATATGAAAATCTAGTGACTATTGAAAACCTTGATAGTACTATCCTATTCTTAAGTAGAGAACTTGATATGATATCATATGATAAATATTACTTTACCTTATGTTTGTTAAATAAGATTATTGCCTCACTAAGTTCGTACTTAGCATGTGTTATTTCACACGTAGGTTCTCCAAAAATAGACTAGCAAGGAGGAGTTGTTATCTAGGAAGATCAAGTTATTATCTGTAAGTACAATACGTATATCTTTAACAAAATTTAATAGACTAGTGGGCATGTAATATTTTAAGTGGTAAACTGTTTTGTAAGTCTAAGTTTATAATGTATTTATACATCCTCATAGAAGTATGGACTTAGGGAAATGGTTTGCTATTAATAAGTTTAACCCTGATCACGTAAAAAATTTAAAATCAAGAAAGGGTCTAGGCAGTGTACATAGTTTTCAACTTGAATTATATTTTTATTTCAATAACTCAGTTATGAATTTTCTAAACCAATTCAGGGTCAAAACTAGCTGCAATAGACTGACATAGTTTTTAATTCAAAACCGAAAAAGGGTTAAACTGTAAGATAAATTTTGGTAAATAAAAAAAACTTCAAGTCAAGATTTCTTTCAATGACTCCGTAACATCTTTAATGTATATTCAGCTTACGAGTATACGTTAAGGGTGTTACACTCCAAACCCCACAAGCACGAAGAATAACATCTCACAACTTCGAAGAAAAACCTCACCGAAAAAAGAGTTGATCTCTCGACTCATCCTCCCTTTTACAAAGCAAGTACAAAGTATCAACATTCATCCCAAATGACACAAGTCTGCTCCTTGTTGGCAATTTATCTAAAGTTGTTGTGATTTAAGTGTTGGTGTGGATCACGTGTATCGTCATGTGATCTGAGGCTATGTTCGCATGTCAAGTTTGCGATGGGTCATAACTGGTTGTTCGCACTGTCATGGCCTGTTAGTACGTTCGCAAGTGGTTGCGAAGGACATCGCACAGTTCGTGAGCGATCCCTCGCGTTGTGGTCCGTAGCGATCACGTTCGATGTCACGTTGATCGTCGGACGTCCTTTGTGTTATACTGTTCATAATCTTGTTCACTCGCTGCAGGTCGTCTGGTCTTGACACGTGACGGTGAATATTTATAGGTACTAACAAAATTTTTAAATTTAAAACATAAAAAGAACAAAATTTTATTTTACAATTATTTAAATTGAAAGGACCTTAAATATAATTACGCCAAAAAAAGAGAGGACAAGAGGGTGTACATGGCTGCCTCTCTGTCGTCACCCAGTTTATTATATCTCTTGCCCTTGCCATATGTAATAAACCGACACCTCTCTCCGTTCTGTGATACCTTAAATCACAAATTTATTACTACCATGCTTATCCAGCTATTAACCTTAGCTATCTTCTTCTTCTTCTTCTTTATTCTCAACCTCAACTCAAAATCCAATAAACCATCGTCATCAACGTCCAATGTTTTGCCCAAGCGTTACCCGATCATCGGTTCCTACTTCGCCGTCAAATCCAACCTAAGGAACCGCCTCCAATGGATCACGCAAATCCTCCAGAACTGCCCCTCTGCAACCTACACTCTCCACCACGTCTTCGGTTACCGCCAGATCTTCACCGCCGACCTCGACAATGTTCACCATATTCTCAAGACCAACTTCCACAACTACCCCAAGGGTCATTTCTTCATCAACGTTTTCTTTGATTTTCTCGGCGAAGGTATCTTCAACGCCGACGGCGAGTCCTGGAAGTTCCAGAGACAGGTTTCGAGTCACGAGTTCAACAGGAAGTCTCTTCGTAAATTCGTGGAAACCGTCGTTGATTCCGAGCTTCACGGTCGTCTGATTCCGTTTCTCTCCGACGCTGTTTCGGGCAAGACCGTGCTTGACTTGCAAGATGTTCTTCAGAGATTCGCGTTTGACAACGTTTGCAAGATCGCTTTCGGGTACGACCCTGCCTGCCTGTTGCCTTCGTTGCCGCAAACCCAGTTCGCCGATGCGTTTGATGATGCTGTCCGGCTAAGTGCCGACCGGTTCCGAGCTCCAATTTCGATTCCCTGGAGAATCGAGCGTTTTTTCAATATTGGATCGGAGAGGAAACTCAAAACCACAGTCTCTCGGGTCCGTGATTTCTCAAAGAAGGTGGTGAGAGAAAAGAAACACGAATTAGCTGATAAATCGTCTTTGAAATCGGTTGATCTCTTATCGAGGTTCTTAAGCTCCGGCCATTCGGACGAGAATTTCGTTACGGATATCGTCATCAGCTTCATACTCGCCGGCCGTGACACAACATCGGCGGCATTGACTTGGTTTTTCTGGTTAATATACAAACACCCTGAAGTGGAGAAAGAAATCCTCAAAGAAATCAAAGAGAAATCCGACATGCTGGTTTACGAGGAAGTTAAAGACATGGTTTACATTCACGCTTCGCTTTGCGAGTCCATGAGACTGTATCCTCCGGTCCCTACGGATGGAAAACTGGCGGTGGGGGACGATGTTTTGCCGGACGGGACGGTGGTGAAGAAAGGAACGATGGTGACGTATGCTCCTTACGCGATGGGGAGGATGGAGAAGATATGGGGAGCGGATTGGGCGGAGTTCAAGCCGGAGAGATGGTTGGAAAGCGATGAGGCGGGGAAGTGGAGCTTCGTGGGAAGAGATCCGTATGCTTATCCGGTGTTCAATGCCGGACCCAGGATTTGTTTGGGGAAGGAGATGGCGTTCTTGCAGATGAAAAAGTTAGTGGCTGGTGTTTTAAGGCAGTTCAAGGTGGTGCCGGTGGGGGAGGAAAGGTTTCACCCAGTGTTTCTTGTTTACCTTACTGCTAAGATGGAAGGTGGGTTCCCCGTCAGGGTTAGGGAAAGGGGAGAGCTCGATTAGCCAACTAGCTATAGCATTACGAGAATTTGATTAAAATTGTGAAGTTATTGTAAAAAAATGCATAGAATTGTTTGGTGCTGAAGTTGGACTGATAATGTGGAAAAAATAAAACAAATTAGTATATGTAGATTTCTTGTAGAAAATATTTTGATATATAAATTTATGTAAATTTTAGTTTATATAAATATTTTAATTTTAAAGTTTAAAAATTTAAATTATAGTTTAGAGTTAACAGATTTACATTGTATAGTGTAAAATTTAAAATTTATGATTAAATTTAAGAATTTAAAGTTTAAAATTAAAATATATCATTCTTTTTTACATAATGAGCTTATATTAAACAAAGAAGCCTTACAAAAAGAAGTTGAAGATTGAGTGATAAGGAGCAGAACCAGTTCACAGGATAAGACTTTGGTCCTTTTTAGTCATCCGGTCAGCAACAAGATTATGATTCTTCTGAACAAAAGAAAATGAGATGGCATCAAATAAATTCTTACGAACAATAACATCCATTTCAGTAGCAGAAAAAACGAATAATTCATTTTTGTCTTTTTTTGTAATTTTTTATGTTTTAATATTAAAATATTAAATTTTAAGTTTTAATATTAAATTTTAAAATTTAAACCATAAATTTAAAAACACACTTTATCTTCTAATTTTTTTTAAACTTTAAACCTTAAATTTAATTTTGTTTAATATTTAAATATAAATAAAAACTTCGAAAAGAACAAAAAAATTTATATCAGTAAAACCCCACACAAACTGATTTCGTGACTTGAGGCTCTTGACAAGTCCTTCAAAATCAGACTGGAGAATAAGTTTCCTCAGACCAACACGTCTAACACAATCCATACTCAAACGTAAAGCCATGGCTTTAACAATATCAACAGAAACACAATTGAATTTCTTTGAAACATCTCGGACCACAAATCCAAGCTCATACTTGATGACAGCAATCAGCAGCGGTCCCTGTAGCTCCAAACTTTTGCTTAAAAGAAGGGTAAACTACTGAAATGATTATTTATATTTAGTAATTGTATATTTTTCTCATCTCGATTATTTAGGTTTTTGTTTTTTAAATATTTGGTCACTTGAGTGTTAATTTCCGTTAAGACAACTATACAGTAAAAAAAGATAAATTACTTGTATAATCTTTAAATTATTATTTTATTTTTATTTTGACCATCGAACTAAAAACAATTTATATAGATGAGTTGACAAAAGCTCGACAAATCCAATTGGTAGGCTGGTCCTCTCAATAGCTCGCAGTGTTTACTTGATAGAAGAAACCATAAGAGAAAAGGGACATGTTAAGGTAAGTAACCTTGTGATGTGGTTAAAATGCGTTCTTATATAAATTTTTATTAGTTTGGTAAAAAATTTAGAATTGAGTAATGATCTAAGTAGAACTAAAAATTTTATTAACTGGGTGAAAATTTGTATAATTATATAAATTCGTATCAACTAGGTAAGAATTTGTGTAGATTTTGTCTTAGGTAAGAATTTGTGTAGTTACACAAATTCTTATATTATAACCTAAATTCTTACTATTTGAGTAAGAATTTGTGTAGATTATATGAATTTGCGTTCTTACCAGCTGAATAAGAATTTATGTATAATTGTTTCATTTTAACCCCACTCTAAAGGTGTTGTACCCTAAAACTACCCTAAGAAAAAGTGAATGAAAATATCAACCCAAATGAATAGCATATATTAGTTCGATTGTAAACTGCGTCAACTTCTTTCAAGAAATCCATATTCAATGCTTAATCGAACAAATAGTCAGGTTTAAGTATATAATTATTAATTATGACTTGCACATTCATTAAAACTAGAAAAAATAAACATATAATTGATTATATCCAACATTCATCTCAAATCTAGATAACATAGCTTACTAGTCTACGGTTTCATTTTTTATTAGTTGAAGTTGTAACATCCGTTTCTAAAAGTTAAAAAAACAATATCAACTGTCAATAAATGCCAGTTTGAGAGTTAAAAACGGTGGATAAACGCCCGTTCAATTGTCAACATTGACTGTTTGACAAACGCAGCCTACAACATTCAACTATAATGAAATGAAACAGTTAGCAGGAAACCTAATCCTGCTCCGTAGCACGAAGGAGATTCTCAGTACATTTATTGCATTTGAAATGCCCAGATCTTGATACTCGACTTTAAGGGACAATTTTCAATTAGAATTTTTTTAAATGGGTCGTTTATATATATATATATATTATGTAACACAAATTTTTATGGTAAGATTTGTCATTGTGTTTATTCACTATGTATATAGTAGTTTGAAATTTTAAATTTTAATGAATTAAAGAAAAAATGTAAATATTTGATTGGATTTAATAATATTTTTTAAAAAAATTAAAGGGTCAAATGAAATTTTTCCAAAATTTAAAGGAACCAAATAATATTTTAAAAATCTTAAAGGATCGAAAAGACAAATTTTCCAAATCTAGTGAGGCCATAGCCCCAAATGTCATCGCATAGTTCCGCCGTTGAATGCCCCTCCAACATACGTAAAAGCATATATAAACAAAGTATGATTTAATATAATAAATCTATAATATATATTCTAACCGGGGCGGGGTCGAGTTTAGGATATAAAATCTCTGACATGCCTCAATATATTTTAAATTAGGGTAAACTATGTCAGGTACCACCAAATTATTAGGGGTAACTTATTTTTATCACTAACCTTTCAATTAGTCTAAAATTGCCACTAAATTTTATTTTTCGACTCGTTTATACCATCGCGCCGTTAACTCCTTAACGAGACGATGACATGGCGCACGGCGTGATGACTTGGATGCTAGACTACGACATCGTTTTGGTACATTTATTTTGATACTAAATGGCCTAAAATGGCGTTGTTTTGCTAGAGGAAAATATAAAAAAATATGCACTTAATGGGATTTGAACTTAAAACCTTTAAAATCAAAAGCAAATTCTTAAACATTACGCCAACTTAACATCTTTGTTTCTTTCTAACACAAATAATATATATTAAAAACTGCAGTTTATCATATATATAATATTACTCTATATAAATAATATAAATACATTATTTCTAATATAAATATATTAGAAATATATTAGTATACATATATTAATATATAAATAATAAATAAGATAAAAAAATATATAAATATTTTTATATTATAAATAATATTAAATAGATAAATATATTATTATAAAAACTAAAAGCCTAACTTTCAAAACTCTGAAATTTTCAAAAAAACTCAAAATCTACCAGAATCGTAAACCTAACCCTAAACTATAAACTTTAAACACTAAAATTTTATTCATAAAAAATAATATTACAATATATAAACAAATAATATATTATTATAAAAACTAAAAAAATTGATTTTAAAAAATCTAAAATTTTCAAAATTTAAAAATAAATCCAAAAATTCACCAAAACCCTAAATTCTAAACTTCAAATTCATTCATTTTAGCTGTTAATGGGTTTATGATTATAGGGTTTAGGATTTATGATTTAGGGTTTATAGGTTAGAGTTTAATGTTTTGGTGGATTCTGGGATTTTTTTGTGTGTAAATTTTGGGGTTTTTTTGAAAATTAATTTTTTAGTTTTTATATTATTAATAATATAAATTTTTATTTAATATAAATATTTTATTTATTATTTATGTATATTAATATATTATTATATGTATATTAATATTATTTTTTATTTAAGAATGGATGCTCCTACCACATGTCTCGTTAAAAAACCTCCATAACCCTAAATGGAGGAAAAAGAGTGCATGCGATAGCAGTTACAAGTTTAGCAAGAGGGGCAAAACCCCAACACCCAAGCAAAACAAAACCAACACAGACCACGTACTAAGAAGTACGCCCCATACATAAAGCCCCATAAAAACAAAACCTACTGAAGATTAACCCACTCCAGTTGTCTGATAAAGATCCCCCCGAATTAAGTCATTCAAAGTAGCTGGTGCACAAGCATGAAGAATTTCCCCCGGTGTATGTCCACACAAAGCAACAACAAGACTATCGGCAACCACATTAGCATCCCTCTCAATATGTCTAAGCAATACTTCCCAGTCATTGCGAATTAAATCTTGAATTGTCGTAGCCATAGCATTTCCTATATTATTGGAATCTGTCTCCTGAACAATCCTATCCACCTCTCTACAATTAGATTCCACCACAACACGCCTAAACTGGAGACGCCATGCATGGCGAAGACCGCCAAGAATAGCCCAAAGTTCGGCATTAACCACAGAGCAACGTCCTATGCTACGAGAGAACCCAAACAACCACTCGCTTGGTCACCTCGTATTACACCGCCAATTGCAGTCGTACCATCCCCAATACCTACAGCCCCATCAACATTCAGCTTAACCCAACCATTATCCGGCAAGCTCCAGACAGAAGGGGGTGCATCCCTAAGTATCGGCCGGACATTAAGCAAATTATCCTTAACATTGGCAGTGATAATCCAGTCCATATAACGAAAGGTAGCTACCAAAAAGTCCTCCCTCTCGACATAGTCCAGATCAAAAATGATTTTATTTTCCCTTCCCCAAAGTCTCCAACAAATAATGGGAAACAAGGTGGTCCAATTATCCTTTCGACTAACAAAGCCTCCCTCCAACAAAATGACACCGTTTTAGGCCATTTAATATCAAAATAGCAGCACCAAAATGACGTCATTTTGGTCTAACATCCAAGTCATCACGTTATGCGCCATGTCGTCTTGTTGAGGAATTAACAGCGCGGTGGTATAAACGAGTCAAAAAATAAAGTTTGGTGCAAATTTGAACTAATTAAAAGGTCGGTGATAAAAACGGGTCACCCCCAATAATTTGATGGTACCTGACGTAATTTACCCTTTAAATTATATATAGTTTATCCTATTTACAAAAATACCATTCCGTATATATTTAATTTTTAGGATTTATTTTTTTTCCTCACTTTCATTTTGCCGTTCATTTCCCCTTTCATGTTTTAACTTCTTCATCTCCGTTTCTCAAAATTTTTTCCCTCATCTCATTCAGCCATTTTTTTGCTTCTTTATTCTTCTTTTTCGTTCATTTTTTATTCTTTTTCTTTGTTTTTTAAGATTTTATCATTTCTTTTTTTTCTCTTTTTATGGCGTTTCTTCTTTTTTATTGTTTTTATCTTATTCTTTTGTTGTTTATGTCGTTTCTTCCTCTTTCATTTATTTTTTTAATTCAAGTTTTAGTTTATTTTTTATATTTTGTTGATATATTTTTATTTTAGATCTATTTCGTGTTACTTTTTGGTTGTTGCTGCAAATTTTAAGATTTTCTTGTGTATTTTCAGATCTAATATTTTGATATTTTGTTCATGTTTGTTTTATTTATTTTCGGATCTGTAATTTTTTTTGCTGCTGTACATTTTAGAGTTCCATTAGTTTAGTTATAATTTTAGTGAATACATTAGGAGCTTTGTTAATTTCTCGATGAAAGTGTGCAGATTAATTTTCAGATTTGTAAATTTTTGTGTTGCTGCATATTAATGGAAATAAAATTAAGTCAGATCATGTCGGATCGGGGTCGGGTTTGTGTCTCAACTCCCGGGATGGGTAAAATAATTTTTTCCCGGGGCGAGTCGAGGTCGGGTGAGATGTGCTATATTTCGGGTCAGGTCGTGTTGATCAAAAACCTCCCCGTTGCCATCCTTATTTCCAATTAGGTACGATTATCATGTAAAAGTTTTGAAATTTTAAATTATTTTTAAACGGTTAGATAAAATAAATAAATAGTTGAGATTAACAATAAAAAATAAAGAGATATTAATAAAAAATAATAATCTCAGCCATTAATTTATCCTCGTTCGATTTTTTTAAAAAAAAAACAAAACTACATCAGAACTCATATGTGTAAAAGATTATTACAATCGGATAGCCCAGTGTAGTTGATTGAAGACTGAACAACCTGGACTCGAAAGCATTAACCAAATATTTTCCACAAGAATGACTAATTTTCCTCTAAACATTAAAATTCTAAAACTTAACCCTAAAAACTAAATATTAAACTCTAAGCTTACCCCTTAAAACTTAAACTCTAACCATAAACCTAAACTCTAAACTCGATAACCTAAATCATTAAATTCTAAATCCTAAACTAAACTTTAAATTAGACCCAATTGTAAAAAGAACATTTTTCATTGACAATTCATGAAATATTTTTCTCATATATTCACTGTATTTGTAATCATGTCATGTTATAGTTGCAAATAGAATGCTACATTTATTCAAAATTTGTTACAGTTATAAAATCTAGTGAGCAGCTTTAGTGAAAAAATGTTAATGTTTATTTTAGGAGACCTAAGTTGAAGCACATATGTAAAATATGTCTTGTCAAATATATAAGAAAAAAAATATGAATATATATTATCATGTAATCACACTAATATATTAAAAAAGTAACAGTTATACTTTATTTTTTTAACACGTTTATATGCCTACAAAATCTTCGATCCATGTTGTTTTTATGCCTGTTTTATATAGTTTATGATAATGGTTTAATTTTAGGGAAACTATTTCATGTACCGGCGGTGAAAACGAAAAGTTTTCACAAACGCCTTAGTTTTAGGGTTTATGGACTTAATTTAGGGTTTAGGGGTTTAAGCGTATGAGTTTAGAATTTAAAGTTTGTGGTTAAAATTTAGGATTTAGGGTTAGAATTTAAAGGCTATGGTTAGGGATTTAGGTTTTAACTTATAAACCCTAAAACCTAAATTCTAACCACACCCCCTAAATTCAGAACTCATATACTTAAATCCTAAACACTAGACCCTAAACAAAATCTCTAAATCCTAAAACTAAGGCACATGAAATAATTACCCTTAAATTTAACTATAAATTAATTTACTTTAAAAATAGGGTAAAATACACTAATGGTCACCGAACTTTTAGGGCGCTTTTATTTTGGTCACCGAACTTTTAAAATTTTCATTGGGGTTACCCAACTTTTATTTCGTTTTTATTTTGGTCCCTCCATTACCTTATGTTAGAAAATACTGACGTGGGCCGTTAGTTTTACTTTTCTTCAAGCGTAAACTATATAAATGGTCATTGAACTTTTAAAACACTTATTTTTGTCGCTGAAATTTTAAAACTTTTATTAGAGTCACCCAACTTTTTTTTTGTTTTAAAGCAGCCCGTTGGTTTAAGAAAAAACTCTTTCAATGTATAAAAAAAGTAAGAAGTAGATTTTACCTTATGATTATCTATGAACAATATTTAAAGTTGTGTACATTGATGCATTTTCCAACATAAAATATTTTTTATACATCATGTTCTTGGATATTGTCTGTAATATAAACTCATTATTTTGATCTATTGATCACATTGTATGCAACCTCATCTTCAAGCTACTTCAAGGTTAATAAGCACAAGAGAGAAAAAATATTGAGGTTAATTATTGACCAAAAGTATAACATTTTAGTTTACTTCTGACAGTTGTATCCAAAAGTTGTTCCACAAATTTTTTAAAATATGCAAGCAGAATTGATGCACCTCATGTTTAAGTTTAAACATTAATTTACTTTGCCATTAGAGACAGAGTTAGGATCAAACATTAGGAGGGGAAAGAGTATTAAACCTCAAAATATAAAAATCGGGAGGGACACAAATCTTATTTGATTAGTATTTAAACTAATAAGGACCTAAAATACTATTATACCTAAAATCGGGAGAGGCAACCCATACATCCCTTCGTCATTGTTCGCCATCATGTTCGGTGTTGTTTTGATAAATGCCTGTGTTAGGTGACTCTAATGAAAGTTTTAAAATTTCGGTGATCAAAATGAAATCATTTTAAAAGTTCGATGAGCATTTATGTAGTTTACCCTTGAATAAAAGGAAAACTAACGGGCCACATCAGCATTTTCTAACGAAAGATAACGGATAGAACTAAAATGAAAACGAAATTAAAATTAGATGACCCCAATTAAAATTTTAAAAGTTCGGTGACCAAAATAAAAGCGCCTTAAAAATTCGGTGACCATTGGTGTACGTTACCCTTAAAAATAAAACAATACATCTATCATATATTAATTAAATATTTTTCATAAAAAATAAGACACCATTATATTTAAAATTCTAAATATAAAAAAATGGGTAAAATTTTTATATAGGTTGTGTGAAACTAATTTTACACAAGCCTACATATTTACACTATAAAACCCAAATCCTAACCCTAAAAAACTAAACCATAAAATTTAAACCTTATACCCTAAATTTTAAACATAACCTTAAATTATAAACCCTACAACCTAAACCCCTAAACTTTAAATCCTAAACTAAAACACTAACCCTTATAACTAAAAGGCACGTATAAACTAAAATTTACACGGCATGTATATGAAAGTTTTTTCCATAAAAAATAAGGCACAATATCAATATCACGGCATCAAAAGAGAAAAAAAATCCTGAAATACAGGACCAAATTGAGAAAGTTACCAAATTCTAGAACTAATATAAACCAAATTAAGAAGTGGTCAAGTTCAAAAGACAATGAAATATGTTCTTATGATACAAAAATGCAATTTCCTAAACCCTAACAAAAAAAATGATTTTGCTTTCCACTTCTATCACTTGACAAATTCAGAACAACCAACTTATCTCTCATTCTACAGAACTGCAAGGCAGACAGGTTTAGCCAAGATATCTCCCGCTTCTTTACAGGCAGGAACTTCTGCAATGAACTTTCCTGCAGCCACTTTTTTTCTCGAACAAAATACAAGTCTAATTCGGCATGTTTAAATTTGGAGTTTTGTAGACTAATATTCCAACACCCTACTTGAGCAGGGCATGGATGGCCCTTTTTTCATTCAATTCCAAAAGTTCAATGCCCTTTCGAGCATTAATTGCAATGAAAGATGAAATAGTTCTTACAATTTAAACCCCCAATTCTACAATTTTCTTTTGGTCTTGCACTAGGCTGCTGCCAAAGAAGAGAAAAGATAAGAAAATTAAAAAAGGAACCGCTACAATATATCCCATGCTCGAACCATGCAAAATATGTACAGGAGCAAATCAAACCAACTGTTAACTAGGATGGTGCATCGAACATTGAAGGCTGGAAGCCGGAAGCGATATTTTAGCAAAGTTTTCTCCAGAGACTACTGCGTTGTCGTCAATTGCAATGGTAACCTAGGGTGGTTGTGCTCACCTTCATAGGTAACGATAAGCATGGTTGGCTCTTCCAAGCACCTCTCCACATGCGTCCTTGCAGGGCAACCTCTCATACTGCTACATTTATAATAGCCTCTGCATCATTTGAAAAGAAAAGGCCTCCTAAGTCGATAAATTTAGACGAAATTCACTAAATTCTTCAACACTTGAAAGTCTCCCTTTTTAATATCTTCGAGACTAAGGTAATCACTAATCACTCAATGCAGTAAAAGCATAGATCTTATCTAATTCAAACATTAGTGACAATGTTACACACAATAAACTCACTGTTTCATAACAATGAACCCTAACAATCCCTTCGTTTATCCAGGCCACCGAGTTCCATACCTAGTCAGTTTCAATCCAAAAGTTCCTATATCCACCTATATTTGTAATGCCGTAAGCAAAACAGAACAAGGCAACACCAAAATTCACATAAGAATAAATGAAATCTCGGACTGATGATGATCATTACCTAGGGTGAGGAGAACCCTTGATTGGCTTCTGCCCATATTTCCTCCACGAATAATCATCGGGAGGAATATCAGCAAGCTTATTACTGATTGCAGGCACCTTGATTGATCTCTTTACTCTATGTTTCCTGCCAACAGAGGGTAACTAATTAAGCTCCACACAAAGATAAAAGCAATCATGATAATTAATATCAAGAGCATGATTCTATAGAGATGCTAAATAGGGCAAAAGATAAAATCGGACCTCTTTTTCGAGCAGTGGCATTTACCACTGCTCCCACATTTGACACTCCCATCTTCTCCCTTAGCAGAACACTTCTTCTTGTGTTGGGAACCCTGATCCGAGGACCGAGAGCCCCCGATGAAATGGAAGGCACCCCCACCATCCAAGTTGGCAACACTACCATCTATGCTCAAGGAAGTAATGAAAGACCTAGTAGATGACATGGAAGGTGTACAACTAGAGCTATCAAAATTCAAGCTAATGCCACTATTACTCCTAAACATCATTTCAGCTTGATGTTTCATTTGCTGCTGCTGCTGGAATTGTAACCTCTGTCGAAGCTGCTGCTGCTGCTGGAGAATATGGTAGTGCCCCGACGAAGCCGGTCTGGCGAGTTGCTGATGGTTTTTCCCATTCGAGCTCAATTCCAAAGATGGGGTTCCTAAATAAAGAGAATTTCTGGCATGTGAACTCAATTCTTGAGCTGAGATTTCATGGTGTGGGTTATCCAAAAGGATGCTATGGGGAAGAGGGGTTTGTATTTTCCTTTGCTTCCTCACTCTTGCATGTCCCAAACCAGTGTCCAAAAGAGAAACCACTCTTTTGAACCTAAAAACAGCCTCCCCAGTTTCAGACATCAAATTCCTGTATTGAATCTGATCTTGTGGCTGAGACAAAATACTCAAAACCTTGTGGCAGCTCTCTACTGCTGCCTTGTTAGCTTCCTCAAATTCCTCCATGTTACCCCAAGACCAAGAACAAACCCCTAATTCTCCAACCCAAAGATCAACTAAACATAAACATACCATAAAAAACAATAAATTTTACTAAAAAAAAACTAGATCTTTAAAGGAAGAAAGAAACACCCATCAGGCAAAATTCAATTTTGAGATCACCCAAAGACCTAACAAGGACTTTCTTTCAACATAATTTAAACCAAATTTAGCTTAAAAGGTCAATAATTTTCCATTTTCTAAACCATAGAAGGACAACAAGAACAGATTCAACAGGGCTGTGAAAACTTAGCTTAAAAATGAGACAGAGAGAAAGAGAAGGAAAACAAGCAAGGATTAAGGCAGAAACAGCTCTCTCATTAGGATAAAGAAAAAAAAACAAACCTTGTTAGACTTGGTGTTGTCAAACCCTAGATTCTGCCTCCCATGTTCTTTTTAGATTGAAACTGGAAAAGTGCGAGAGAAAATACCATTTTTTCCTATGGGGAGAATTCACAAACGGCCATAACAACAAAACAAAGCTCACATCTTTTCTTTTGCCCTTCCACTAAACAAATTACTGAACAATATGAGAAGAAATTCTAGATAGAGAAACTCCCACGAAGAAATTCAACAGAGAGAGAAAATATGTAAGTAAATTAATAAGATGGGGTGTTTGAAGAAATGAAACTCTGCCGTCTCTGTCAACAGATTTGAATGTGGGTCCCATTCAAAGACTTTGGTTTATTCTTTTCTTCTGCCAAACCTTTAATTAGTGTCATCTTTGTTTTATCAAATTAAATATTGTTTTTCATGTAAGGTTTTTACTTCTTCCATAACCAGATGTGCTTGGTTTGAGGGGTAGTTATAAGGGAAGGTACTTTTATGGTGCACTTAAAATGAGATTGATTTTATATAAATTGTTATTTAGTTAATAAAATTTTATATTATTATATAATTTTTTTATAATTTATATAAAATTTTATTTAGTTAATTATAATTTATATAGTTAATTAATAAAAATTTCGGTTCTACTAAATTTTTTTTATCAATTTATATAAATTCTTATATTTTTGTAAAAATTTATGTCGATTGTATTTTAGTCGTATTTTAAGCAAGTTTTTTTAAGACTTTCCTTGGTTGGTGTCTTGTTAGTTTTAACTTTTAAGTCACATGTATTATTTTTTTCAAAAAACAAAATTAGAGTACAAGTATTTGGATTAAAAGTAGGGGCATGGAGTAATTGCTGCAATATTACACTTGAGAAAAAATATTTCATTTTTTATTTTCATATTTATGGTATTTTTCATAGTGAAAGTAAACGTTGATAAAATCATAATCCGACTTTTATGGTTAATGGTTTTTTTTATTAAAATAATAGTAAAGGCGGTAAAATCACAAATCGACTTGACTATTCGTTGTTGCTACGACAGTCTTTGCCCTGCATGCACTTAAATAAATAGGTAAAGTCGGTAGAATCACAAACCGATTTTACTATTTATTGTTGCTACAATAATTTTTGCCCTGCATGTATTTAAATAAATGGTGAAGTCAGTAAGAACACATACCGACTTCATTTTTTATTATTTAAAGTGTCATAGATAAGACGATAAAAAAGAAGTGTACAATAAATTAAAAAAAACAACTATAATATCTAAAGAAATTAGCAATATAATTTGACATTGATAGTCTATAAATTAAAGCTTATATAAGTTTATTAATTTTAGGTTTTGTGAATTATAATTTAAATTTTAGAGGTTGTGTTCAAAAATTTGTGTTCATAGGTTAAATATGTATATTAGAGTTTAAGATTTTTGGAGTTTTATTATTATGGGCCCTATTTTCTCCAATATTTATTAATATAAGTATAATCTTACGATTTATTTTTTTAGTACTTGTTATTAGGGCCCTCAAATCTTATTCAGCTATATATATGTTTATCACTAAATTTTTTTTATCTACCCGTAAAAACTAATAACTACATTTTTTAATTTTCTTAGGCGTGAGCCTTGGGCGGACGCCCCTATTGCCCTGGCTCAGGGACGACCCTGATGATAGGAATAAGAAAAAGAAGATGGAGATGAACACAGCAAAGGCTATGATAAAGTATGAGTGACAGTTACTTGGCCAAAGACCGAAAACCCCACCCTCCTAAACCACCAACAAAAAAAAAACCTAAAAAAATCATGAATTAAACTAAAGGATAAGATAACACAACGATTCTCATGATCTTCTCATTAATTAAAATGCATGAATGTGGAAACCAAATGCATTTATGCAAATACAAGATCAATAGACTAAACTCTATATTTCTGATTATGATATTTATTTTAGTAGGTACACAACAATTAGCATTTGTTTCATGATTTTATCCCCAATTATTTGGCTATAAAAAGAAGTGGGAACTACGTGGATGCACCAAATCTTGACCAAAAATCTACAACTAAAACAAGGACTTGTCAATTACCCAATTTACTCGACCGATTGAATTGTCCATTTCTTCATCTTTCAAGGGGGAAAACACAGAAGAAAAAGAGCAACAAAGAAAGGAGAAATTGTGATGTATGTTCCGACATTAAAGTGTTAGGGATGAAGACGGATGGTTTTCAACATGGGCCAATGTGTTTGTGGAATGTTTCTTCTTACATCGACCGACTGACCAATTTCTTTCATCATATTTGTGGTGCCATTGTTGACTGCTTTAATTCCCAACAGTTTTGCCACATCTGTGATTTTCAATGTGGTGCTATTGTTGACTGCTTTTTAGAGTGTGGCATCCATGAAATATTTTGTTATGGTTCGCATAAGAAAGATAAGGATATCAAGATTTTACGTAGAAAAAACATTTTCGCTAAAAGTCAGGAGTATAGAAGAAGAATATTCATTATAGTGTCGAAACAATTACAAGAAACTATTTGGAATGACTTACTTAAGCATCACGGAGGGAAAGTAACTTGATTACAAAGAAACTTTGTTAAACCAAATCACATAAAAATTTAAATATACAAAAATAAAAACTAAAAGGATGAGGGGCACAACAAAAGTTATGATAAAATATAGGTGGTAGTCGCTTCACTAAAGGCCGGCGATATTACCCGTCTAAACCATCAAAAAAAACTTTAAACATTATGAATTAAACTAAAAGATAAGGTAACAGAACGATTCTCATGATCTTCACATTAATTCTATTTAGAGGAAAGGGGAAGGAAGGATTCTAGGGGAAGAAAGGGGATGTTCTTAGTGGGCTTCAAACTCATGACCTAAGAAAAATAAGAGAATAAAAATGAGCAGCTTGACCAACCGGCCAAATATATTTGCTCAATTGTTTCGTTATTTTTTTTACTGAGTAATTAACTTGATTGTAAAAAAGTTGCGTCAAAAGTAATATATTTTATCCGGTTTTCTCTACAAATATTTAGTTTTACAACACTTTTATCTCTTCATAAATTAGACTGGATCGAAATGAAATTTAAATCTCAAGCTTTAACATTATTAATTATTTCTACGATTTAAATGAAAGCATTTAGTCTTTATTTTATGTCTATTAAATTATTAATAGGAATACACAGTGTAATCCATATATGGATTGAGTCGAAGTTGGAAAAAAATGTTATATATATTTTATTTAAATCTTTAGTTTTCATTTATTTATTTGAAAAAACTATATAAAATATTTATATATTTCATGATTAAATTTTCAGAGATAATAAAACTTTTTATTAAATACGATATTAGCCGAATAAAACCAAACAAATAATTTAACCCCATGAACATGTGTCAATTAATATAGGCTTAATAGTCAGAAAGGTGCTCAACGTATGCCCGTTTTTTCAGTTTGGTGCCTAACATTTTTTTCGGTCTACTTTGGTGCCTAACGTTACGTTCCGTAACTTAATTTGGGTTTTACCGTCATGGACGTTAGATTTTTGTCGTTAAGTGTCACGTGTCAGCTTCTTAAAATTCTAGAATTATATTTAAATATAAATAAAAAATAACCCCAAATTCACAAAACAGCCTCAAAATTTGAAATCCCTAATACCCAAACCCCAAATCCCAATTTGGGATGATTTTACTGCTGATTGCCACACCGTCGCCCATCACATCCGTCGCCAGATCATCACGACCATTTACCCCATCATCTTGTCGCCAGAAATTGACTGACGACGTGTGAAACATCGAAATCGCCGAATAGTTCATTCGAATAATTCACGACAAACAGCGACATAACAAACGATGAACGATGTGTGGGTCGTTCAGCGATGGGAGGGCGCTTCATTTCGTCGTCGAAAATACGACCAACGCTGGTGATAGTGGCCGAATTTGGGGACTATTTTTGGATTATTTGAAAATTATAAGATAATTTTAGTTTTTTTCAGATGTATTAAATTTTATTTATTTTTAAATATAATTCTGGAATTTTAAGAAGCTGACACATGGCAGTTAACGCCAAAATCTAACGTCTGATGGTAAAACCCAAACTGAGATACGTAATGTAACGTTAAGCACCATAGTGCACCGAAAAAAATGTTAGGCGCCAAAATGAAAAAACGGGTATACGTTGGGCAACGATCTGACTATTAAGCCATTAATATATACTATTTAGACACGCATATGGGAAAATATCTCATGAAGTGACAGTGAATTTTTTTATTACATCCTAATTTTAAGGGGTTAGATATCCAATTTAAGGTTCATAGTTTAGGGTTTAGGTTTACGTGGTTAGAATTTAAGGATTGTATTTTGAATTTAGGGTTTGAGGTTAGAATTATGTTGTTTAGAGGTTAGGGTTTAGGTTTTAGGGTAATATATTATGGTTTAGTTTATGTGCTTAGAATTTAGGGAGTGTGTTTTGAATTTAGAGTTTGAGGTTAGAATTTATGTTGTTAAAGGTTATAATTTAGGTTTTAGGGTAATAAGTTAGGGGATTAGGTTTAAACCTATAAACCTGAAATTCTAACCATAAACCTTAAATTCAAACTACAACCCCTAAATTCTAAGCACATAAACCTAAACTCCTAAACTATAAACCTTAAATTAAATCTCTAACCCCTAAAATTAAAACGTTTTTGAAAACAAAAAGTTTCAACCGCTATTATATGGTATAATTACACTATAGACAAAAACTATGATTATTTTTTTGCAAAGCCAAAAGCTATGATCTGAAATCATTTTTTAATATCTAACTTTTTTTGAACAAATTTTTTAATATCTAACTACTTGTGATTATTAAACACATAGAAATGGGGAAAATACAAAGGAAAAAAAAGAGGAAAAAGCAACAGAACTCAACTACAGGAAAAAGCGCACACCCCTGAATATATCTCACTTGTGAAATTATTAAGATATTCTTATTTTGAAAGGTAATTAATATTTTTATATTTTTATACTCTTATATAAATTTTAAATAAAACAAACGAAATTTATTACTTAAAAATGAAACTTTAAGACCAAAAAATTTCAACTAGATTGTGGGTAAATAAAATCAATAATTTTCATTAATATCTTAATTCTCTACAGCATTAGGAGATATAATACTTTTTTTAAATTAAAAAGGTTGTTCAGTGTACAACTAATCAAATCTTCATCCAAATCGTGGCCGAATCCTCTTCATTTTGTTTGGACTAAGGGATGAGAGTGAGTCTAACGTATGGGATGTTTAGGATGTGGTTAAAAGACGATAAATTTTGAAGTTTATCCACGAACTGAAAATGTTAGACTTTTTATAATATTTTTAGTTTTTTTTTAGTTTTCTTACAAATATCGAAATTTATTTTGTAAGTATCGATACTTTGTCCCGAACTGAAAATTTATCAAAAAAAAACTAAGTATCGATAATTACAAAATAAATTTTGATACTTAGCAAAAAAATTAAAAAAAAAACAACCGAAAATATTATCAAAAAGTCTAACATTTTCAGTTCGTGAACAAAATTTAAAAGTTGTTATTTTTTAGCCGCATCCTAAACATGTCGGACCCCAAAACTACCGACAAAGCAATCATTTTAGTAAAACATTCTTTGATTCTAATCCCAAATCTACTTTTTTGATAATCAAACATACTCACCTTGATAACCAAATAATGCACCTTTTGTCATTGCTTAAATATTATATAATAAACCCACCAAAAACATGCTGTCCATATGATCTGTCCCTTCAACTTCAATTGGATCATATTTTGTCAGCAAGTTTTCATTCCCCTCCTTTCCTATGTCTTTTATTAAATGGTTTAAAACTCGAGAATTTCTGGTACCGGTTACAAAAATATTTTTGGCCCAGATTCAGCAGAATTATTCGGTCCAAAAATTTAAATATTTTCATTATAAATATCATGTAATTTTATCGGGTTAGGTGTTCAAATAATTCAGATTAAATATTTTTGAACACCCTTAATATGTACGGGGTGGGAGGTTACCTACGCTTTTACTTCTTTGGCACACGGATTTAGAATCAAACACTTTTAACTTTGTCGTATCTGTGCTTCTTTAGTAATTTGTATTATTAAAGCAAAAGAAATACATTCGGATTTGAGGGTTTTTTTTAAGGTATAGGGTAGTGACAAATTTGGGATAAGAATTTAAAAGTTAACTTAAATTTTTTAAAAATTCAGAGGCATAAATAAAAGTTTTCAAAAAATTTTAATAATTCTGAGAGATTTAATAAGAACTTTAAAAAAAAATTGGAAGGGAATTTAATTAACAATATTCAAAATTTTGAAATTTAACATAAATTTTTAAAAAATTTAAAGGACCAAATTAATTATTTTAAAATATTTAGAGATAAATTTTAAATTTTCTAAAATTTCAGAAGGGCCGTGGTCCCATGGTCTCTTAAAGGCTCTGCCCTTGATACAGGAATAATTAGACTTTGCCAAATGATCTTTACTACCACGGGCGGGTGGCTAAGCCTTTGATTTGGTTGGGGTTCTTTGCATTTAACACAGTTTTTAAATAAATTTTGATGATTAATGACTAAGAATGTTTATACTAATTTTTTATATAGGTTCGAATTTTGGTACGAAAATATAAATTTTTATTTGATAAAAAATAACTTTGATGACATTGCAAAAGGAAGGGAGTGGGTTGTCTTTCTGTTTCCCGCCCGTATTGCCTTTATCTCACTGAGATTTTGATGGGACGTTGAAATATTTTGTCTATATACTGCCTTAAACCCTTGTATTATAACGATCCATAAATTCGAGTGTTGATGATTTATATATTGTCCAATATTAGAATTCTGTGAAATTTCATCTTTTCCTCCCCAATTGTGTGATGAACTCAAGTATGTACTCATGACTCATTTTCTGTAAAATTCCGATGACTATTAGTTGATTTAACATGACGGAAAAATTACAATTTTTAAGATTGAAGATTCGAATCGTGACATTATAAATGAATCAAATTAAGTTGAAAAAAACCGTCTCCTAATAAGTCTTTATTACTTAATCCAAACTAATCAATCGTAAATAGGATACCAATAATTATAAAAAGAATATGTAAAACCCATACTTTTCCTCTTTTAAAAGTACGAGCGATGAATGCCAAGTGTTTGCAATTTCTGTGAAATTCCATATTTTCCCTCTCTTAAAGTGTCATGTAATGTAAGTTCTATATATGCCAAAAAACAGTAAGCATTAGAGTGGAGGAAAGTTTTGTTTTGATTCTAAAGTTTTACGTAATGTATTTAAAACAAGGGGAATTATTCCAAAGCACGGTTGAAAATAAAATTTTACAAGTGCGTCTAATTTAAGGTTTAAAAGTTTCATTTAAGATATAGGAATCTAAAGTTTTAAAGTTAAAAAAATTGAATTTTAATTTTTGAAATAAAATTAGACATATTTGTGGACTTTTTTCCCACAATTAGAGCATAGAATAATAACCTTAAAACAATGCTTTTAATTTCTTTTTTTTCTATCACCATTAACTATTTTTTTCTAATATTTGTTAAACCAATCTCCCCATTCATAAGAACTAACCCATAATTAAACAATCTCCATTCATATCTCGCAGAATTTTGGACCACCTTCATCTTCCCCCAACATCTTTTTAAAATATTTACCGTATCCAAACAGTGTGAAACAGACTCAAGATGCAACTACAAACCTCACAACAGGTTTAGTGGAGGCTGTCAGTGAGTTGTGCATCGGGCTCTACACCGTCAATTAACAAAACTCATAATGATTATGACATGTCGGACAGTTGGGGGGAAGAAGAATACCACAATGCTGCCTACGCATTCACACTCCAACAGGATGGATCAAGAGAATGAAGGCTAGTAAACAATCCCGGAAAATTTTAAACTCAGATTTGTGTTTTTTATATTGATAATCTAATCTAGCCAGAAAATTCTAAATTATCATATAACTTTACTAAATATAAATATAAAAGTTAGCACCATCCTGCACTCGAGTACACCCCAATAAATATACAGTTTTGTAGCAAATACTGGAAAGGAAAGACTAAAGAGGTTTTACCTCTTTTGCAGATTTATTGGGTGAAGCGGTTGGACTCGGTTGCATTGCATGCCACGCTTCAAGCAATGATATCAAAAGATTCCGATGTAACAATTCATGAATCATGGCTATCTCAGGTTCAGCAGCATCCTGGATAAAGCAAAAACAGAGAGATGGTTCACAACCCTTTTCTTCCCACAGATTAGTGATATATTCAGAGTTTCAATCCCAACCCCCATTAACCGATAAAATAGTATCGAACTCTACACTCTACAAAGTGTGAATCTGCATTCAATGGAATCCATAAAACATCATAATTTTTTCAGGAAATTTTTGACAATCTCAGCATTTTTAAGCCATACAATTCACGATTTCTTTATAAAATTCAAAGGGTCCTACAATATTTGTTCAAGAACCCCATGTGTCAAGCAGAAAATCAAGCTACTGCTTTCTTCCCCTTCCCTTCTTTGTTGGCTGAGCCTCCATCTGTTCTTTCCCTGCAATTTCCGACATGTCCACTGCATCGCAAGGAAGAATGCTCACTAGTTAGAACATCCACATACAAAACCAAACATGTTGGAACATGCTGTTCGTAAATAAACTCCATTGGACGATGGACAAACTTTGGAATCTTTTCTTGACAGTTTTTTGTTCTATGTCAACAAAGAAACTCCATTTTTTTTTTGTAACACTAAACTTTCAGACACGACCTTCATGGAATGGTGATTTTTGTTTTGCTACATATTCAAGAAAGATAAGTCATTGTTATAACGGAGTAATGAAGAACAATACCATCAGGTCCCCGAGCCATCAAGGTGACGAGTATGTTGTTCAGTTTCTCCATCTTCTTGGCCTCCTGTGCTTGATCTGTCTTGAACTTAAGGCACTAATAACAAATAAAATAGTTAACAATGAGCAAACCCATAGTATATACCATGAAAGAAGTAGGGTACTATCAAATACAGATTTCATACATCCCATACATTACAAGTGTTTAAAAGAAATTGGAAAGACATTAGCATCATATTTTTACAACAAAACTGATTATGCTAATGTTTAAAAGAGATTGACCTTTGGCCAGTCCAGAAGCAATTATAGGTGCAGAATCTAATTAGGACCTTATAGATTCAAACTTGAAATATTCAAAGCAACATGGAAGGTAAGTCTGTAAGCTAAAGATTTCAGTTTTAAAATTTCTAGACACACCTAAAACACAACTGAGCAACTCAGGTGGTGCAGAAAACAAGCAAAACCAATAAGGATTTTAGATATCTCAAACCCAGGCAAGAGTCGCAAGGAACATTTAGTCCATATAAAAGAAAATCTTTTTAAGTTTTATGCCAATCATCAGTCATCACCTTTCAGTTCATGGTTCAAGTACTGAGTAGGTGAGTTAAAGAAATCAGTTTAATACTTGCTATGAACTTATCTAGCCAAAACTGAGCAACTAGGTTAACGTGGCAAACAAGCATTAACTATTAAGGATTTTGAAGATCTGAAAACAAGGCAAGAGTCACAAGGAACATTTTGCCCATATAATAGAAAATTGACTCTGAAACTGTCGTGCCAGTCACCACCTTTCAGTTCACGATTCAAGTACCGAGTAGGTGTATAAGTTAGTGAGTTAAAGAAATCAGTTTAATACTGGCAATAAACTGGCCTAAACACAACTGAGCAACTTAGTTAACATGAAACGCAATCATAACCATTAGGGATTTTGAAGATCTCCAAACAAAGCAAGGGTTGCAAGGAACATTTTGTCCATAATATATGATAGAAAACTTCTCAAAACAGCAAATTTCATTACTGCACCCGTAAATGAAAAACTCATTGAAATGGCTTTCTTAAAGTTCTTTTAATGCAATTTTCCTTGTTTTTCTTCCCTTTCCACAAGTCTCATTTTTCATCACCAACTAATTTGTAAGTTTACAACATTATATCTAAAATAGACATTTTTATCTTTTTAAAAGCATTTTTTTTACTGCAAAACTAACAATTAAATCTTAAACCAAAATTTTCAAAAACACTTTCTAAAATCGTTTCTCCACAACACCTTTAAAAATAATGCTAAACTAGCCCTAAGAAGCAACAAACCAAAAGAAAATAGAAAAGGGAAATCATTGCTGAAAATCCGTCAAGAGAGCTAAAAACAGGCAGAATCTCAAGCACATGATCCGCATAACGCATATAAGAAAACCCATCCAAGGTGAAAAGATGCTCAAATTCTCATATATTTTCTTAATAAATCCCAAACCCACCTAATTCTCTGAAAACCAAACATCAATTAACACTTCAACATTACAATTGATTCAAACAAAGCCAACGGCAAAAGCAATTAGAAAAATTCTATTCATGCCTCTTTGTTATCGGTAACCTTCAAAACCAATTTGCCATCGCAATGCCGGTACTTCATGCAATACCGCGTCTAGGTCCCGCCCAACCCAAATCCAGAAAAACAGATAAGCAAAATCGCTTTTTTTTTAGTGAAAACGATAACAATAAAAATAGAGAAAATAAGAAGCGAATAGTTAACATACAGATTCAGGACTGTCACTGTACAACTGTACGGTTCGCTCGACGAATTCGTCCCACGATGTTATGTAAACCATTGCACCGTCAATAGAAGAAGAACCAATAATGGGATGATAATCTGCAAAAGCGAGCGTCGTCTTCGTCACACTCGAAGCGAAGCAGAGAATTTTATGATTTTTTTGGGATGGCGGATGTATAAGTTGCGGTCTAGCGTCATTCTTAAGCCAATAAAAGCTCGCCACGACAGCAAAAATTGCTAAGTGTCGGACTGATTATAATTTAATTTTGCCGCCCTAAACGGAGGAAATCAGAAAAACGCTGCGTTTTATATCAACGCATCCAATGCAATGGGGATAAAGAGTCCTTAATTAAAGTTAGATATTCGAATTTTAATATTATGAATTGAGAAAACAATGTTGAGAGAGTCACCTTTTATTGGGTTTCTACAAAATTCGATCTAAATTAATTGGTCAATGAGTCAGATATCGATGATTGAACAAAAAAAAAGTAATTACACACCTTCCTTTACTTCGTTTATAAGTTGGAATCAAATATTTATATATATTTTATTAGGCTTATGGGATAATTTTGTCCTTGTAGTAATCACAAATCAATAATGTTGTCGACCTTTTTAATTGCATTAATTTAGCCCTCATAGTCTTTCAAAATCAGAATGTTGCTTCTTATTCTTAATTTCATCAATTTAGCTCTCATACTTTTGAATTGTACTAATCTCTCCTTTGATTATCGTTGACTTACAAAGTCTTTAAATTATATTCATGTGGTCACTATCTGCTTCCGCATTAGTTGTTATCGCTAATTGTCTTGCCATGACGATGATGACATGCCAATTTTGATTACGTGATAGTGAAAATTAAGAGTTTTATAATTAATTATTTATTTTAAAATTATAGATTTTTTAGAAAAACTCTACATCAACGGTATTGTCACGTCATCAAAATTGACTCGTCATCAACTTATTAAAGGACATTAATTTGTTAAAAAATGACATATGAACATGCTAACTCAATCAATGTTAATTATTTAACGATGATGTGTCTTGTAACAACCTAGATTTTGGGTTAACAATTTAGATCTTGTCTGGGTTGGATATTTTAAGATTAAGGATTTAATTGGAAGAATGGAATTGGTGACTAATATGAGAAGAATCAAAGTTTTGGGTGTAAAGTGAAAACAAGAAAAAAATGTATATTTATGAAGTAATTTATCCATTTTTGTGTGAGAGACAATTTTGAAATAAAGTGACTGATAATGGAGGGAAAGAAATAAATTATTATTTTTCTCCGTCTCTTTTTGTCTTCATTTTCCATGTTCTCATTTTTCTCACTAACACTCCAAATCTTTAAAATTTGATCTACCGAAGTCTGGTTGTTTGTGTTCAACACCTTCTACATCATTGTGTTTTTCTCACCGAGATGATTGGTCGGTGATCTCGAAATCATCATCGGAGTTGTCATTAGAGAGAGTGAGAAAAAAATTCGAGTTTTGTAAGATGACTGTGTTCCTGTGTTCACCGCCGAAAATAAGTTTTTATAAAGTCACCTAAATCGTTATGATTTTGGGTAATATTTCATGTTTAAGTTTTTAAACTAAAATGTTATATGTAGTGGTAACATTGTAGGTTGAAACCTAAATTGGTAATATTTTAGGTTGCAACTTAAATTTTTATGATTTTGTATAATATTTTAGGTTGAAACTTAAAATTTTACTAAATTGTTATGATTTGGGGTAATATTTCAGGTTTAGGTTTCAAAACTAAAATGTTATATGTATTGGTAACATTTTAGGTTGAAACCTAAATTGGTAACATTTTAGGTTGCAACTTAAATTGTTATGATTTTGTATAACATTTTTGGCTGAAACTTAAAATTTTACTCACTTCAACCTAAATTGTTATATGAGATTTGATCGTCCAAGAATAAAAATATTTCACGACAAGTATCGAAACTTTGCTATAAGTTTTACTGAAAATCAAGAATTCTAGCTTAAAAGCAATATTAAAATTTTCATCAATTACCAAATTATGGGTTTAAATTGTTAAAATCAAGTTTAGATTACTCATATACTCTAAGAAATCTTCATTACCCAACACAAAATCTTAGTTTTAGGTCGGAATTAACAAAATCACCATTAAAGAGTTAAAAAACTTGAACATAAGTTATTTCTTTCATCAATTGCCTAATTCCGAGTTTAATTTGTTAAAATCAAATTTAGATTACTCATATACTCTAAGAAATCTACATTACCCAATAGAAAATCTTAGCTTTAGTTTAGAATTAACAAAATCACCATTAAAAAATTAAAGAACTTGAAAATAAGTTATTTCTTCAAATACCTATTTATGGGTTTAATTTGTTAAAATAAGTTTAGATTACTCATATACTCTAAGAAATCTTCATTACCCAATATAAAATTTTAGCTTTAATTCGGAATTAACAAAATCACCATTAAAGAGTTAAAGAACTTGAAACTCGGCTAGACTCCGACCTAAATATTAGGTAATATTTTAGGTTGCAACCGGAAGTTTCAAAACTTACAAAAATTGGCATTCCAACATAAAATGTTATACGTATTGGTTACATTTTAGGTTTTAGGACGAGTATCGAAACTTAGTCGGAAGTTCTGAAACTCATAAAAAATTGTGTCATTCCAACCTAAAATGTTATACATACGTGTTACATTTTAAGTTTCATGACAAGTATCGAAACTTAGTCGGAAGTTTCGAAACTTACAAAAAAATAGCATTCCAACCTAAAATGTTATACATATTGCTTACATTTTAGGTTTCACGACAAGTATCGAACTTAGTCGAAAGTTTTGAAACTCACAAAAAAATTGCGTCATTTCAACATAACATTTTATATATACTAGTCACATTTTAGGTTTCACAACAAGTATCGAAACTTAGTCGAAAGTTTCAAAACTTACAAAAATTGTATAATTCAAACCTAAAAGTGTTATCCATAGTAGTTACATTTTAGGTTTCAACTTAAAATGTTATATCTTTTGGGAACATTTTATGTGCAACCAGAAATATTATCTAAGTTTTAAAATTTGAGGTTGCAACCTAAAATGTTATATATAATGGTAACATAAATGTTACATATTATGGTAAGTTTCCATACTTATTAGTAAGTTTCGAAACTTACCATGTCAACATAAAATGTTATATCTTTTGGTAACATTTAGGTTGGTGGGTACATATTTTAGTAAGTTTCGATACTTGTTAGTAGTAAGTTTCTAAACTTACCATGTCAACTTAAAATGTTATATCTTTTGGTAACATTTAGATTGGTGGGTAACATTTTAAGTTCCGTGTTTTTTAAATTTTAGGTTGCAACTGAAAATGTTACATATTATAGTAAGTTTTCATACTTGTTAGTAAGTTTCGAAACTTAACATGCCAACTTAAAATGTTATATCTTTTGGTAACATTTAAGTTGATGTGTACATATTATAGTAAGTTTCGATATTTGTTAGTAAGTTTCTAAATTTACCATGTCAACTTAAAATGTTATATCTTTTGGTAACATATAGGTTGATTAGTAACATTTTAAGTTCTGTGTTTTTTAACTTACCGGCTACACACACTTCCTGTTACACACTTTTTTTTCTTGATTTAACGGTCAAAATTAAAATTTTTAAAGAAAATGCCCATCCAACAATTGTAAGAACTCGTTGTTTATTAACCGTATGCTAACTTGTTGTTTCTTAGACTCCCCAAAAAAACATGAAGAACCCAATTTGAAACACAATCGTCACACCTGCAAATCCTACAGCTTCGTTCCATGAGAATCGGGATTTTATTAGGACCTTTAAATCACATAAGATGTCCTAGGCATCGAACTATAGTTGTTTTTTAATAGATCCTTCTTAGTGAAAGAGAGAGGAAATATGCTACTAATGAGTATTGAATCTACAACGTAAAGAAAAATAGGAAGGCATCGACCTAGTGGCTTGCCACTGCACCAAAATTAAATTTACAAACTGTGATTACTTTTATACGTATGCATTTGACAATGAGTTTTATCGTAGCACCCGCTAATAAATTTATAACAAAAATATTATACATAATTTAAAATTTAGAATTTGAAATAATCGAGAATTTCAAATAATATTTTAGCTTAAGGGTTCAATAAGCCTTAAATTTTTGTAAAAAATTCAATTCAACACTCTAAATTTCTTTTGCACCCAATTAAGTTCTTAAACTCAAGAAAAGAATCAATTTAACCTTATGATCAACGTTGACCTTTAACTTTAATATTTTTTTTAAATTTGTTTTACCACGTGTCGTAACATGATTGTAAGTGTCCAACAAATTAAGTAAAATGGCAAGGACGAAATCACCAAAAGTTTCACTATTCTCGAATTACGATTAATATTGTAAGTGTCCAACAAATGAAGTAAAATGTCAACTTTTGTTGTAACTAATAAAAAAATGTGAAAATTTAAGATTTCATTTTTAATAAACATATCAATTTTACCTCTAATTATGATATTTTTTTATTAAAATTATTTTTTCAGTAACTATGTTAAATTTTTCTCATAACTATTTAAAACATGAAAAAAAACTTTGATATACAAGCCGTATAAACTTTAGTTTACACGTGTCATTTAGTTTTAGGGGTTAGAGTTTTAGTTTAGGGTTTAAAGTTTATGTTGTATGGTTTAGAATTTAAGGTACAAGGTTTAATTTTTTAGGGTTAGGGTTAGAAATTTAGGATTTGAGATTTATAGTGTAAATATACATGCTTGTGTATTAAAATTTTACCCTTTATAATATTAATATTAACATATTTCTCTCGTAAACTTCGAACTTTCTCAATAATTTTTTTTGGTTTTTTCGTCATCAAATAAATTATCCTTAAAACTTCCCTAATGAAATAGGCCTAACCTTTCACCATTATAGGGATGGACATTTTATTCAGACTTGACGGGTTTCGATTCGACTCGATCAGGTCAATTTTTTTGTTAGAAAAGGTCGAGTTTGGATCGAGTCGGTTTTTATTGAGGACAAAGTCGGGTCGGGTTTATGGTGAAAAAAATTGTCACGACCGGACTCGGGACTAATAGTGTTATATTCCTTGTATTTTTAGATTACTTAGCAATAATACCCTCTCTTATATATTTTTTATAATCAGTCCTTAAAATTGATTTTTTTACAATTAAATTCCTAAAATTTATAAATTATTTTACAATTATGTCCTTGAAATTATTTTTTATAATTAATTTCATAAAATTAATTTTTTTATATAAATCAGTTTGGGTCAAATTTTTTAAAGAATAAAATTGGATCAAACCGAATTCAGATTTGTAGTAATTATTTTTAGGTCGGCCAAAAACTCAACCCGTCCATATTCACCGATCTACCGTAATAAGCCGAGAAGTAAGGAACAACATTGGTTGGCTAACTAGCAATAATATTACAAGTCATGTGCGCATGCTGCCGGTGCCAACGACCCTCTACTCAGCAACCTGCATTTTCTAGATTTTCTATTACTTCAAAATCTACCTTTTCCAAATGGAATTTCGTGTAAACCCCCTCCCAAAAAAAAAAAAAAAAACTAAAGGGATATTTCCCGACAACCACTCTCACTCTCATTTTCTTCGAAACTATCTGTGTTCAAAAACCTAAGGCCAACAACTCCCTCACAGTCATTCTAAACATCAAAGTCATAAAAACGTCTCGATAATTTTGTCGGCGCAGGCCGTCGATATAACAAGCACCAATAAACCCTAAGCCCTCCCACCACTAATTTCAGCAACGCTAGTCTTACAAATTATTTTAGCCAAGTTAGTTTTCAACCCAGATTGATATGAAGGGGCTTTTGTGTTCACCAGGGCCATCGTCAGCTAAAGTAACGAAAAGGGCTAACAAAATCCATGCAGCAATGTCGTTGAATGCAGCGGCAGCCATGGCTGTTTCTCCAACTGGGGTCGTTAAGAGTTTGAGCTCTGGTAAGATTTGAGCTAGTACGGTAGAGTTCAACCATCTCAACGGTGGCGACCATGTTTCACTACGCGTTGACCTTTAATCCTGAAATTACCGCCGCTATCGCCCTATAATGGAAACTGTGCTTGTATACAGTGACCTCTAATGGCGATCCAGATGACCATTGATTGATGAAATAACGTCAGACAATTGTACAAGCAACACACGTCGATACAAGTATAGTTGACAAGTAGTTCCTGTCGGATATCGATCCCACGAGGACGGTTGTTTGGACGTCTACCAGTGTCAATGCAATAAGTATGAAACATAAGATAAATGCGATGGGTAATGTCAATGCAATGAAAGGTAAAAGATATAGGTAATGTCGAAGCAATGAACTGAAATTAAAACAGAAACATTATAATGATGGCAGTGGGGTTCCCTCGGTGATTCATTAACAGAATAATGAATGCTAGCAAGAAACAAATGAAAAGATGATTATCTATGCAATAAAGCACATGAATATATTACCAATCTCAACTTATACCCTTAATCCAAGACTTATATGAGCCCACTCACCACTCCTCTCAGTGATGGCTAATAATAGAGATGGGCACAAGTCGGGTCGGGTCAGGTTTTTAGCCTACCCGAACCCGACCCGAAAATAAATATTCTAAACTCAAACACGACCCGAACATATTATTTAAAAAATCGACCCGAACCGAAAATAAATACCTTAAACTCGAACCTGACCTATGGAAAAAAATAATTTTAGGGACCTAATTATAAAAAAATAATTTTAGGGGACTTAATTGTAAAAAATAATAATTTTAAGGACTAAATTGTAAATAAAAATTCAATTTTAAGGACCTAATTATAAAAAATATATAAAGAGGGGGTATTATTATAAATATCCCTAAAAAATTTAGGGGAAAATTACACAATTAGTCTCGGGTCGGGTTGGATATTTTCCACCACAAACCCTAACCCGACCTGACTCCACCCTTGGTAAAATCCAACCTGAGCGGGATTTTTTTATTAAAAAATCCAACCCGATCGGTCCGGGCCAGGTCATAACCCGACCGGGTCGGGTAAAATACCCATCCCTAGCTAATAAGCAAATACAAGAACAATTAAGTCAACTTTCTTTGTACTCCCATGCAACTTTCGTTGTACTGATTGTATTGTTAACTTGAACTGTCATTTCAACTCTCATTGACAGTGGTTGCAATAAACACTTTCGTGCATAAAGACATTCAAACCCAAAGATCAAAAGATAGAGGAAAAGCTTAATAAGATAAATATTTAGTCAATATTCATAAAGTGTTTTCAAACAAAATGAAATTAAACCATAATCATTAGTGTTTAAACAAAAGAAGCATTAAGAACTAAATGGGGAAAGCTATCTCTAGCCAACTCGATTGCTCCTTAATGCTTCCTCTTACCTCTCACTAGTTTTTGCCACTTAATTCTATATCGGATTCACCCCGGTTGTCCTATGGAAGCCTTAAACCACCATAGCCATCAAGAGAAAGCTCCAAAACCAAGAAAAAAGATGATAAGATATAAACCTCCCTCTTTTGGGGTAAGAATATATGTATATATATCCTTATCACTTTCCAATTGGGTGTTTACAGGTGTCCTTCATAAATTTTCTGATAAAATTTTGTATAGGACAACTGTACTAATGGCCAGTTCATAATTCTTTGATCTTATCCTGACAGCTGTCCTTGTGGCCACAATGACTGTTTCATTGCGTTCACATCAAGTCCGGACAAAAGTTGTTGTAACTAACTGTCATCTCATTGTTCTTTGATCTTATCTTCTTACTGGCGTCATTTGATCTTATCTTTTTGACATCTGTCACTGCGCTCGACAGTCCTAGACGCAATATAAACCACGCCCATGCAGTGACATCCCAATGTGGCGATATCCCTGGCTACAATTTTGGAAGAACTCATGTAGCAACATTAGCAGTAAAATATGATAAATTCAAGTATAATTCACGAAAGAGCCACTGAGTTAAGAAAATGCAAATACAAAGATGAAAATTGCTAAAATGTATGCAAAAGATAACATGACGGGGACAAATTAATCAATAAATAAGGTGAAAATGCATGTCTTTTAAAGTACCATCAACCATCTTTCCTAACGTCGAGGTTTCTATCGGTGTCACTTTTTCTCATATGGCAGCTAATGGAATGGCCTTTGCTCACTTCACTCAAAAGGGACATAACATTGGTAGGACATGGCGCAAACGAATGGAGCCATGGCCCATGTCGGCAAGAAACGCCACGCGAATAGCCGAAGGCTGGAAGCGACGTTGGTTGATGATGCGGAGTCTAGCTACGAAAGCATTGCGAAGGGTGGCGCAAGGTGGTGGTGCCGTCGCAACAACCAGGAGAGCAAGCGACAGCGGTGGTGGTTGAGGATGGTAAATGGAATTGCAAAAAGTATGGGGGAGGGAAGGAGTCGAGTGTGTTGTTGTTTCCATGCAGGCATTTTTTATTTTATTTCAAGAAAACATTTGACATGTACGAAACTAATGGCCACATATATAACAGTTAACGGTTCCGTGGGTCAACATTTGTCAAAAAGACTAATTTGCTACAATTCGCGAACTGAAGAATCTAATTGACCGCATTTTCGTACGATGGGTGACATTATTAATTTGGGTCAAACTCGGGCCAAAAAATACTCCTTTTAACCAACAGAAAATGAAACCAATAGTTTATTTCACGTGAAATAGGTGGTCAACTACACTCACCCACCGTTACAACTAAAATCCACCGTCAACAATTCCCATTCATTTCCTTCCTCATTTTTTTTATTTTTAATGTATTAAAATAACATTATGGTATATTCTTAACCTCAACAGCTCAATACCTATTCTAACATTCCACAAAAGTTTAACAACCCATATTTAAAAAAACAAAATTACGCTTTTACTACACCAACAACAACAATAAAAAAATGTTATTTTTAATTTGCCAACCAGAAACAATGAGGTTAAGTCAAAATATTATTTCCTAAAAATAATATTTTCATCTTTTATTCTTTTATTTGGTAAAGTAAAGAAATGGGCACTGAATTTAGAGAAAATAATTTTTTGCCACTAAAGTTGTAAAAAATACAAAACATTCATTAGATTTATCAAACAGATACAAAATGATCATCACATGTTATAAAATATTGATAAATTTTAATAAGTTTAAGAATATTTTATAACATATCAATCATTTTTTAATGAGCATTGTGTAATAGTTTGATAAAATTTAACGATTTTTTCATCAAAATTTAATAACCGTTTTATGATTTCCGGAACTTCATTAACTAAAGAATTATTTTTATTTAATTTAATAATTATAGTGTACTTTAATTTTTTATTTTACAAAACATTTATTAATTGAGGATTGACGTTGGTTGGCTTGAGGCATGATCCTTGGGAGTTAGAACACACATTTCATATGCAGGCACTCGCTTTAATATTTCAAAAAATATATTTATCAATATAAATAGTTATAATATCTCGACCATAACTATTATTATTAGTTGATCAAATAATTAAATATCGGTGGTTATAAAAAAAATATATTTGCTCAATTTTTTGAAAAAAAGTATTAATGATGGAGTTTTTTTTTTTGATAAATACTATTTTTACTTGTACCTAGAGGGGGAAGGGAGAGACTCTAGGAGAAGAGATGCTCCTATTGGGTCTTAAACCCGGGACCTAAGGGTAGGGGATAGGAGTAGGTGAGGAACTCTGACCAATCGACCATCAACACTTGCTCAATGACGGAGTTTATTTAATAAATAGGAGCAGATGGGGGCGGATATCATTCCATAACAATTGGCTTTCAAATGAAAGTTATATAAGGTATGTGGGATTTGGATCACCAAAACCAGTACCAAAATGGAAGTAATGTGATATGTGATCACTGTGACAAAGGGAGTGAGTATGGATTGGATTACGACGGCTTAATTTAAGGCTAAAAAAATTGTACAACCAAAATATTAGAAAATATAAAATTTAAAATCTTACTACACAATTAAAACGTTATAAAAAATATAACATTTAAGTAGATTTTTTTAAAATTTCAAAACTTACACCAATTTTAAATATTATAAGAAAATATAATATTTCAATTGTATGGGGTAATATTTTAAATTTTATATCTTTTAATATTTTAATTGTATTATTTTTTAGCCTCAAATTAATACACCACACCTTAAACACACCTTAAACTCAAGGGACAAATGAACAAGTTTCAACTTTAAAAGAGTGATTTAGAATTTACTTGCTTCACAAAGCTAAAACAGGTTGAGGTCGTTGAGTTTGACGAATGCATGAAAGTAAAAGACCACTCACACACCTACTTTGATTTAACTGCATTTACACGTTGCACATTCTCTATAATTTTCATTTACTTGCTACATTATTATTATTAGGTATAGGGGTAAACAAGACATTAGCCTTCATATTTATAAACTATTAAAAAATTATAATTACTGATATTCAATTCATTAACTATCTAATTTGGATCAAAATGATCCTTCTAATCTAATTTGTTCATTCATAATGTCAGAATTCAAACTATTCAAATAATGAACAATTTCAAATTTAGTTTGATACTTTCAATTTATTCTCTATTTTGATCGGATTGAGTTATTTATTTATGGTTTCATTATGATATTTAATTCATTAACTGACTAATCTGGATCAAGTTTTGCAGATGTGTATTAAGGGGCGATCCTCATAACCCAGTTTTCTCCATTTACTTCGAATTTTTAACCTTATTTAAAGGACATAATATTTCATCTCGCTAGGCTAACTAGTTAAATCGAACTAAAAAATCAAATACTGAAAATTTAGGATTGAATTTAAATTATAAATTTATTTAATATTATTTAAAATCAAACTTTTAAGGGGAAAAAAACTTAATCTGATAATAGTAGAACTATATCAACGGCCAATATCCGTTATCCCTGTCGTAAAGCAGTGAATATGCCATCACAATCACAATCACAATCACGATCTCTCTCTCTCTCCCTCCCTCCCTCCCTCCCTCTCCCTCGCCTTTCTCGCGATTCAAATCTCTTTCTATATAATACGAAAACTGCAGAGTCAAAGCTGAGAGTTCAAAACCCCTCGCCTCCAGGCTAAAATCCATGTATTAATATTATTAAGATTCCAGATTTCCAGATCATAAATCCAATTTAAATCCCTAAAACCTAAAGAATTGAAAATGAAAATGAAAAATCCAAGGAAAGAATAAAATAGACGACGAAAGTCTCCTTCTTCTTCTCCTCCAATCGTAGACCGACGACTTGAACGGAGAAGCTCCTACATTTTCCCCTCTGGAAAAAGATAAATCGGAAGCCCTTGTTTTTTCAATATTTGTTTTTGTTTAACTTCTGTTCCTTGTAATCCAAGCATCTAATAGTTGCTGATTTGAATCTGTGAAATGTGCTTTTTGGAGAACGATTAAGAAAGCAAAACGAAACTCAAACGGGAGAAGATTTGTTTTCTTTTTCTTGTTTCGTTTTACTATTTTGCTTTCTTTTTTGCTATTTTTTTATTGATTGATGAAGAAGCATCGACGATGGCTGAGGATTGTGATCCTCTCGTTGCTCTCTTTCTCTGTACTGGCTCCGATCATGCTGGTCTCTCTCAGACTCAAAGCTCTCACTTCAATTGGTAATCGTCTTCGAATCTGTAGATTTTCTGCTCTCTCTTTTTTCCCTCTCTTTTTGTGAAAACTGGATTGCAGTTTTATTTAATGGAGTAGTTGATCAGACAAGAAAGTCGATGAGGATTACTTGGCAGTATTTTGTATCTTATGTTTACCGAAAAATATGTGTTACTTTAAGTGAACATACATTGTCAAATCGAATCTGTTTTTATTTGATTTCCTTTTTTCTTTAATTAAATTTTTGAGGTGTTGATTGATCTTGTTTTCTTTGCATTTCTGATTCTGTCACGGCAGGCAAGGAGGAATTTATTGAGGATTTGGCCAGTATTGTATGGATCTCTCTTACTTGAATTCTGTTTTTTTATAACTTTTGATGGATTTGTAATGGTTTTTTTTTTGCTTTGATTGACACAGAAACATAGGGCGGATAATTTAAGATTTAATGCAGTTGAACAGGTAGCTTTAAGATATAAGGATTTAGTGCATTTTTCTCTGTTCGTTTTATCTTGAAATGTTTTTCACAGTTTATGCATATCGATCTTTGTTGCTTTCTTATTTAGGAAGGTGCCAAAGAATTAAAAGGTCCAAAACTTCTTGTTTTCAAAGAGAAGGATTTTAGCTCTGTCGTTCGTCACTGTTCTGATGAGAACCGTGATTTGTATCATTCTGGGAATGCTCCAAATGCGTCTAAATTGTTAGAAGCAAGTGGTGAGTGTTACTCGGGTGCATCTGGTGTATTTTGTCATTGACCTTTAGTTTATCAAGTTAAATGTGACTCTGAGTTGCCCCATATCTAAAGTCTGAAACTACTCATGAAGGAAAAGGCAAGCATCAAATTCAGCAGAACATCAAACGGGTGAACTCCAGGAAAAAGGTATGTATATGTATCTTAAGCATGATAAGATGCTATACAATTGAATTTTAGTTTAGAGTATAGATGGTTGTGTTGACAAATACTTTATTTCTTGTGAGGGAAAGAAGATGATTGTATTCTTGCTATCTTATTATTGTGAATCTATATGAAGAAGAGAGGGTTTGTTTTCTTACACCAAATAGTTCCGGTAAAACGGAGCTGGTAAAATTATAAGCCTTGAAATTGGTTGCAAAATGTCAGAGCTTGAGTATATATAAGATATAACATACAATTGACACTTATTTATTGGTTGCAGGAGCAACCCAGTCAAGAAAGAGGCAAACATGATCAGCATTTGCACAATCAAGATAGAGGCAGGCATGATCAGCATTTACAGTCTCAATCACGTGTGCTAGCGGATGAGAACATAAAGCGTGTGAGAGATCAGATCATTAGAGCAAAAGCATATTTAAGTTTTGCACCACCTAGTAGTAACTCTCACTTAATGAAAGAATTGAGAACGCGAATCAAAGAGGTTGAACAAGCAGTCGGTGATGCCTGCAAGGATTCTGATTTGCCACGGAGGTAAGAACATAGACAATACTTGCCAACGCATTTTATATCCAATAACAAACTTGAATTCTTGCTTACTAGAGTGACTAGCCTTAAATTTAGGGTTAAATTGCTTCCACTAAACTTTATATCTGAGGAACAGTTGATTTTTTCAGTGCTTCCCAGAAAATGAAAGCAATGGAGGCATCATTGTCCAAAGCAAGTCGTGCATACCCTCACTGCTCTCAGATGGCAACAAAACTTCGCTCCATGGCTTATAATGCTGAAGAGCAGATTCGGGTGCAGAAGAATCAAGAGTCATATCTTGTTCAACTTGCCGGAAGGACTACCCCTAAAGGCCTTCACTGCCTCTCCATGCAGTTGACAGCTGAATATTTTTTCCTTCAACCTGAGGAAAGGAAGTTTCCTAACCAACAAAAGTTGAATGATCCAGACCTTTACCACTATGCCATATTTTCTGACAATATTTTGGCTTGTGCAGTGGTTGTTAACTCCACAATTTCCTCTGCTAAGGTACTGCCTTTGCTACTTCAACTTTTTTTTATTATTTTATCAATTTTCATTAAATTCGAATCTCTGCTTGTTTTGTGATGTTAAACGTGGTTGTCCTTATTCAAAAATGTCTCTATTTTACGCTCACATAATAGTACTGTGTTAGATCATGCGAGGATGCTATGTTTTTTTTACTAGAGAATAACTGATACACTTGTTATTTATAATGGATACTAAGATTTGAGTTTTGGTGGCATAAGCTTTCTGAAGTTACTACGGAGTTCTTTCACCTTGACCTCTCTACCATAAGATCAATTTCTTCTTTAGAAATATAATACACTCCTGTCATTGCTCCCGTTTGATGAGTTTGCTGAAGTTAGCTCTGCATTGGGCCAATGATTTACATGTTGGTGGATGTAATATACCCTGATAATTATTTTTGACAATGCAGGAACCAGAGAAAATTGTTTTTCATGTGGTGACTGATTCTCTCAACCTCCCTGCAATTTCAATGTGGTTTTTATTAAATCCTCCTGGGAACGCCACAATTCATATTCAGAGCATAGAAAATTTTGATTGGTTAGCTACCAAGTATAATTCAACATCGGAGGAACAGAAGTCCAATGACCCAAGATATACTTCTGTCCTTAACCATCTTCGGTTCTATCTGCCAGACATCTTTCCGGCACTGAATAAGATTGTGCTCTTTGATCATGATGTGGTAGTGCAAAGAGATTTAACTGAAATTTGGAGTATAGACATGAAGGGGAAGGTAAATGCAGCCGTGGAGACTTGTCTGGAAAGTGAAGCTTCATACCGTGCGATGCATATGTTTGTGAACTTGTCAGACCCATTTTTGGAGAAGAGGTTTGATGCCAATGCTTGCACATGGGCATTTGGTATGAATTTGTTTGAACTCCAAGAATGGAGGAGAAAGAATTTAACTGGTCTCTATCGTGATTACGTGCAACTGGTATGTGCATTTACTTTCCTTTCTTTTTGGCTGCACATTAATTCCTTGAAAAGATGGTTAACCTTTCTTCTAAATGACATGGTTGCTTGTTTTCCATTTCAGTGCTGTGTTGTTCTATTCTGATGAATCTATAATAATGTTAATCCAAAGCTTGTTTCCAAGATTTTCCGACCCGCTGTGTGTTTTATCGTATGCTTGTTTGCCTGGTTTGTTACAGGGACTTAAGAGGCCATTGTGGAAAGCAGGAAGCTTGCCCTTGGGTTGGATTACCTTCTACAACCAGACTGTGGCTTTAGAAAAAAGATGGCACACACTCGGGCTAGGTTATAACACTGGTCTGAGTTCGAGTGATATCGAGCATGCCACAGTTCTACATTATGATGGGGTCATGAAACCTTGGTTGGAAATCGGAATCGCTAAATACAAGGGCTACTGGAGCAAACATTTGCAGTATGACCAACCTTACATGCAGTAGTGCAATATCAACGAGTAATTGAAGATCACAAAAGCATACAAGTGGGATTCTTTGATTTATACAACATTGCTGGTTGCATCTCCCGGAAACTGCTCTTATTGATCCAATTTTTTTAACAATCTTTCGTGTAAATGCCAACTCATTTCTTGTGGATCTGGCTGCATTCCTTTAGGGTTTGAGTCAAAATCTACGGTGATAAGATTCTTGTTGGGGGGGGGGATTGCTGTAGTGGAGAGCTATACATTTGTACATAACTGGTACCAACATAATTCCACCAAAACAAGCTTAGGAATACTTGAAGTTAGAGACTGCATATAAACTTTTAATTGTTATCGTGAATCATATCAATTTTTTTTAATGTAGGGTTCCAAGTTAGCTTTCTTGTCTTTGTCATGATTCATGCAACACTCTTGGATCAATCTTTGTTTTATAGGCGGATGTTGTGACTCTGAGGAGAAAGGCTCGGCCATGGGGATGAGTGCATCGTTGTTGGCAGCGGTGTGTGCGGCTACCATGTCAAGCCCACTGTCCACTGAAGGAACTGGACTTCCCTTTGGTTTGAGCAACAATCTCCTCGGGTGGATCTTGTTTGGGGTATTCGGCTTGATTTGGGCGCTTTACTTTGTTTACACTTCCTCCTCCTAGCCCAAAACTTTTCAGTTTATGTTGTTCGTTTGAAATGTATATCTATATCATGAGGGTTTGGTTGTTCTATCATGTAATAATAAAACTACATCATGCATGTCCAAAACATTAAGTTAATGTCAGAATTCCCCGTTGCTTATTAGGGGTGAGCAAAACTCGACTCGACTTGAAAAAATTAAACTTTTTGACTCGATTCGTCATGGCTCGACTCGAATTTTTAAAAAATAAAATTAGAGTTGTAAAATGAAAATTTGAATAACATGGTAAATAACTACAATTAAATTTGTATAGGAACTCAAAAACTCGACTCGAAAAAATTTCAAATAAAGTTTGAGTTGTAAAATATGACGCATCAACTTGAATAACTCAAAAAAATTTACTCGACTCGACTCAATCGAACGTTTATCCCTACTGCTTACATAGTTAAAGATTACTACTTCTACTAAAATCACTAGGAACGGGTATTAGTAGAACTTAATTACAACGTATCTTCGGTAATTGTGAACATTTACAAATATTCAATTTAAGAATTTAAAGTAATGATAGATTAGAATACAATAAACATCATCTAGAGAGATGACGCCGAATTCAACCTTGAGAGCGAAAGAAGAAAATAACATGTCATAATAGCAAAGAAAGAATGTGTCACAAGAATAGACAAAAACCATCAATCATTTCCATAAAAAAACTAATTAAACAAAACATAAGTCAAAATCAACAAAGCAAAATAACATATCTATGAACAAAATAACATGTCATACTATACACGAGTTTAAATCGTTTTGTCTACAAAATGTATGCGTATTGTCAAAAGATTAAAAATATCTATGAACAAATACTATCTTGTAATCACATTTAGACAATTTAAAAAAAAATAAAGTAAAAACAGTTAAATCAAAATTAATACTAATAAAAAAGTTAAAAGAAAAACGACAGAAAAAATTAAGATTGTTAATGACTTTTCAATACATCCTTTATGCAATATATGACATACATTGTATATAAAACGTTAAAAATGCAAATCAAATTAAATATATGATATTATTACATAAGATTCAATTTGTTAGGATTGTCATAGATAGTTTACGAAATTTATACAGAAATCTTCGTTAACAATATATTTTCTAATATTAACTTATTCGATCACTTCTCATCCAATTTCTATCAAATTAACAAAAAGATAAACATCCCACCAACCCTAATTCCTAATTAGGCAACGTTTGTGTTTACCTTTTTTGGTTGGTTCGCCCAACTCATGGTTACGTAAACGGTGAACCGTCACCCAGCAGGATCTGCTTAAAATGGGACATTTCCGCAACCCCGAATGAATAAATCACAGATTTAAAACCTATTTATTTAATCCACAGCAAAAAGGAATTCCTGTGGTCAAAACAACACAGCAATGGCTATTTCTCTAAAGTCAGCAGCAACAGCAGGTTTTCTGCAGTTAAACAACCGCAATACCCTCTCTCCTCCGTCTCTGTTTCCCTCCGGCAAACCCTTTGTTTCAACTAAGAGGTTCACTCCAATGGCCGCCATAACCACTGCTCAAACTCTTGGCCTTTCTGACACTTTATCTAAATTGAAAAAACAAGGCAAAGTAAGCATTTTCCCTCCCTTCTGACTTCATGGGTATTCGTTTTCTGCTGTGAGTTGAGTAGAAGAAATTGATTGTGGTTTTATTATGACATAAATATTCCAACTTTGTATTCTATCGGTCTGTTTTTGCATGTTATATTTCTGGGTTTCGAGTTTAATTTCAGCTTGCATTAGAGGAAGCATGGGCTTGTTGGGATAATATTCCTTATTGAATTGATTCTTTCAATGGGTTGTATCAGTAAGGTAGAAAGAGATTAGTTGCCCCCCTTTTTTATGACTTTAGCCTCCATTGCCTTATTTGATTGATTTTGTGATTCTGCATTGAAGATGTGGTTGTTTGATAATGTAAATCTTATACTTAATGAAAGAATACCTTAGTTTTTTTTTTTTTTTGAAAATTCAAGAAAAATATCAGGGATGAAAGTTTTTGAAATCGAAATCTCTATTCACATGGGATGTCTCTCTTTGATATTTTCTAGAACCAGATTACCATGTTAAGCTCCTTACGTTGTTTCAATAAGTATGAAAAATGTTCACAATGACATGAAATTTGTACTTGCAAATATACAATACCTTAGCCATTGATTGCCGGTTTATAAACAATCATCATGTTGCTTTATAAGGATTGTATATTCCCCCCCCCCCTTCCTATACTTTACCCGAAAGGATGAAACTTTGTTTAATGATTTGCATATCGCACTTGCAAATATAAAATACCTTAAATAGTGACGAGAAAGGATGAAATTTGCCGAAGAAAATTCTTATTAATATACAGTGGCTCCTTATATAGCTTGCTAGAAAGTATAATGTAACTAGCATACTTTTAAATTAATTTACAATCTTATCAACCTCTCTAATGCGGTCTAACAAGCATTCTATTTCCCAAGGTTGCACTCATCCCATACATCACAGCTGGGGATCCTGATCTTTCAACAACAGCAGATGCTCTTAAGGTGCTCGACACATGTGGTTCAGACATAATTGAACTGGGTGTTCCGTATTCTGATCCTCTGGCTGACGGTCCTGTAATTCAGGTCTGCTAACAATGTAGTTCTTTTTGTGAATCTATTTATTTGTTTTTCAAATATCTTAGTGATGTTTCTTTTGTTTAGGCGGCGGCTACCCGTTCGTTGGCAAAAGGAACCAACTTAAATGCTATTCTTTCAATGTTGAAGGAGGTAGGACTAGTGCTTAATGCCATGGAACCTATGATTACTTCCTAACTCGAGGGTTATATTATAATTATGTATTTTTAAATTTTACAGGTGGTTCCACAGTTATCTTGCCCAATTGCGTTGTTTACATATTACAACCCAATTCTGAAGCGTGGGGTTGAGCAGTTCATGTCCACTGTAAAGGACACAGGCATACATGGTAAACATGTTATGCTTTTGCTTAATTTAAAATTTCTTTGCTATTCTATTATCCTCCATGTCTTGAGTCAATTTAAATCTGTAAATTCTAGGCTTTGCTCATGCTTTTTCTCGTATATATGTTGTTTGGTGCAAAGACCCTCCTATATTTCTCAAACGTCAACTAATCAGGCTATATCTTCTGGAGATTGTTTAATACCTTATTCCTGCATATAAATGTCATTGCATTTAATCAACTGGACAAATAATTGTAACCGAGTACGGCTTTTGTGACCGTCGAATGTTAATTGTGCTATGGTCAAACTTTTGATTGTTTTCCAGAAGTTACGATGAATAATTCAACGGTGCCTCGCGTATTTATGTTTGTGACCGTTCCTTCTCTCAATCGGCACATTGGGCTTCATTTGTAGCCATAGTTGTTATGATTATGCTTTCATTTTAAATTATTAGGGTTTTATTAAGAAAAAGGGAGTTGAACTATGTCATTTCTTGTGCTGCTTTTGTTTCTATCTCGGGGTTTGCTTATCTAAACCAAAACATAGGGTTGATATCTATCACTTGAAGCTTTTTCGTTATGCAGATTAGTATGTTTTGCTCTTATTCCTTTCAAGACTCCCAACATTTGTATGTTGTGCTTACCTCAATAATTCCATAAATCCTTGCAGGACTCGTTGTTCCGGATGTCCCTCTCGAGGAGACTAAAATTTTGAGAAGAGAAGCTCTCAAAAATAAGATCGAACTGGTACACCCCACTATGAGAACATTCTTAGCTGGCTTTACTACAGAATTGGATATTTGAAAGCAACATTAGGAACCAATTAGCTTTCCGATAGCCCATAGCAACTCATTTATTTTGCAAGCCTAACTGTTATTTTCCATACTGCATCATATGTCTTCCCTTTTTCTTTTCTGGAATAAAAGTCAATTTAATATGACTTATCTGCTTGTATGGTTAAGGTACTTCTTACAACACCAACTACACCGATGGACCGAATGAAAGCTATTGTTGAAGCATCCGAAGGATTTGTGTATCTTGTAAGATCCTCTTCCAAAGTTGATGTTTTTTATTTTGTATTATTTTCCTTGATTTCTTGTACTTTTTACCAGGTCTTGTATGCCAAGTTTTGTGACAAAGACTGAATAAGGTTTTTACAACTATCTTGATATTTCCTTATCTGGTGAAATTCAGGTGAGCTCAATTGGAGTAACTGGTGCACGTGCATCTATAAGCAATCGGGTTCAGAATCTGTTAAGTGAAATTAAAGAGGTTTGTATCAACAGGAAGAGTATGTGTAATTAGCATTCCAATTAATAAACTAGCATTCTTGACCTTGATTAAATTGAGCTGTGCTTGGTATAAATGTCTATTAACTTACTGAGTTTCATTTCGTAAATGCTCGGACATGATTATCAAACATGGCTGAATAAGTCAAGGGAATTATAGATTTTGATGGTTCTTGTTTACTTGCATTTTGAAGCTTTTTAACTTTGCTATGGCAGGCAACAACCAAGCCTGTTGCAGTTGGATTTGGGATATCGAAACCTGAACATGTGAAACAAGTTAGTCTTCGAAGCACGCAACTTTATGCTGTATTTTCCAAGTTTTTGCTTCTATATAGATGCTGTAACATGAACAAGTTTATTGTGGTTGACAGGTAGCTGGATGGGGAGCCGATGGTGTGATTGTCGGTAGTGCCATGGTGAAGCTGCTTGGTGAAGCCAAGTCTCCTGAGGAAGGATTGAAGGAACTAGAAACCTTTACCAAATCCTTGAAATCTGCACTCGCTTGACCATCTTAATGGGTCTGATTAACATTTATCTCCCTAATGGTTTTCGCTGAAATAAATATTAAATATTTGGTTTTGCAGTCCCTGTATTTTGATTGCACTTCTATAGTTTTTCAAAGTTCAAATAATTGGGTAGGGCATCTTGCTGTATCTTCTTAGACTAGGTGAATCCATCTCAACTAGCATTAGAATCAAAGAAAAACAGAGCATTCGGGTAACAAAATTGATATTACGGCATCCATATCCGTTTTATAGTTTATATTTCCAGGTTTGTAATTGTTTTTCCAATTTAGAGATAGAATTACCCTTTGTAATCAACTGCAATGACCGCCCATAATTTCAACAGCTTGTAACATCTCCCATAGCCATGAGCCATGGTCACAGTATTAAATTATGGTTGTGGTCTCTGCCACGGTTGTAGTGTAGCAGTTGGGGGTCGTGATTTGTTTATAAAAAAAATATTATTTTTATATTACGTACTGTCACAATTTAATATTATGATTACGGTGATCTTGAGTGGGGGATTTAAGTGAAATGGTCAAAGTCCCTAATCTTAACCGGTATTTAGAGGTTTAATCCTTGCCCGGGTAAAAATTTAATACACATGCTATATAAAATTAATTTTACACAAATTTATATTTTTACATTATAAAACTTAAATCCTAAATTTTTAACCCTAACTGTAACACCTTTGACCCGAATATCACATTTGAGCCCTAAGCCAAAAACTCATACCGTTAAAATTTTTCCTTTTTCAAGTCCAAAAGAATAAGTTCAATAAAACATAAGTCCATACATTGAAAACATAGTTAAACCCAGATGGTTAAAATAGTATTTACGGAGCTCCATTTACAAACATTAAAACATTCAACTTTTGATCGAATAATACAAAATAAGAGTTACAAAATTACATATAGGGCCCTACGAAATACATAGCCCATTACATCTAGTATTTGTACTCAACCACTAGAGTTGATGCTGAAATCCAACCTTGATGGTGCTCCTTCAAGCCTCACGATAGCCTACTAACCTGCGAATGGAAACAACGATTCCGAACGTTGAGCTAACAAGCTCAGTGGATACACCGCCACTCAACCATTTTTCATTCAAATCATAAATAAAGCAATGCAACAAGAATAATATCATGGCAAGATAACAATGACGCTACCATAACCGCCTAAACGCATGGTATTATGAATGTATGATCATGCACACAGCTCATACTAGAACCTCATACATTTACCTAGCATCACACAGATAACATCATCAATAATTAAGTGAGGTTCGCGTCCACAAAGCATCAGAATCCTACACTTGAGTGAGGTCCGCGTCCAAATAGCATCGGGATCCTACAATACGAGTCAGGCCCGCGTCTACATAGCATCGGGATCCTATACTCAAGAGGATGAGGCTCTCGTCCACATAGCATCGAGATTCTACATCCATGCTCGGAATCCCTCATCAAGCATCTTCGAATGAGACCCGCGTCCACATAGCATCGGGATCCAACACTTAAGAATCTTCAAGGTGTTGCAACACACTTAGGGTATCCAATCCCAACAACAAGGGATGACTCGTTTACCTAGGCGTCCCTCAGCACACAGCAAGGACCCTAATTTACCATACAGCCTCGATTGATCCACCTAGGATCCCTATGGGTTACTACCCCATACGGTTTACCCAATATTACCAAGTCATTAGCCAATTAATTCTCATACGGGGTTAAAATCCCAGTTTCTCGGTTTTAGTATTTATTTTACACCTTAAGGGACCCCTAGGGCCCTTTGCCTTGAATTATAGCACCCTGATCGCAAAGCCAAATTTCTTAGGCAGAATGTCCAGTGAGTACCGATACTTCTATATGGGTATCGGTACTCCCCTCTGCGTATCGATACTCAACCATGCATAGCGATACTCATTTTAGGTTTGAAAAAACTGAATTTATAAGTCGTACTGATACTCTTCGTACCATACTGGCACGCACCATCGGTACTAAGATCGCCCTGTACCGATCCACACCCGTACCGATACTCTCCATATGCGTACCGGTATGCTAAGCCTTTTCTAGGCAATGTAACAGTGCATACCGATAAGCCCTATGCGTACCGATACGCGAAAACGTTACTAGAATTTCTGACTTACAAGGGGTACCGATACATGGGGAGGTGTACCGGTACTCCCCTCACAATTTCTTCCCCTGTTTCACTAAGGCGTACATGTACGCTATGTCCCGTACCGGTACGCGAGCCCAATTTTTGAACTATGGGTGCGGGTTTCTCCCAAAAACCCTATTTAACCCACATGGTTAAACCCCAAACCTCTCATACAAATTATTTTAATAGCATTAAGTGGATTTTTACTAATTTTAGGCCATTACAACAACACTACCAATATTCACCATTAACAACCACCCAAGCCAAAATCAAGCCAAACACATCAATACATGCATCAAAGCCTAATTTTATGATTTCCAGGAAACTCTGGGAGTTAGTAGTGTACTAACCTTTGCTTAGCTGATAACACAATACCTTCCTCTAAACCTTCAAGCTTTCCTCCCTTCTTGAGCCTTAGATGAGATCCCAACCTCTTTCACTACAATAGATGTTACCCAACGTGTCACTACTTTGAAGGGAGAATTAGGGGAGTTAAAACTCAAACCTTTACAAGAATAAAGCTCCTAAACACTCATTCTCGTTATCCCTTTTCAACCCTCACCAAAAACACTCTTCCACCAAAACTAGTTATCCTTACCTTGAAATATAGATCCTTACAAGCTGGTAAAACTTCCCTCAACAAGCCAAACGGGATTCTTACTCAAAACTCTCAAAATTCTACCTTTAGATGGTGTGTTGTGGGAGAGAGAGCAAATGGAAATAAGAAGATGAAGACTTTAAGACATGTTGATCTCATTTTCTGCACTTGTGTAGAAAATAACCTTACTCCCCCATCACTCTTCCATTTAGGTATTTACCATGATACCATTCATTCTCTATTCATAACCCAACAACCACTTGGGCCCAACAAGGACATGCTAGCCCAAGAGGCTCCTAAAAGCCCAAAACACGATCTAAATATGAGGCTCATGCCTCGATCAAACCCGACCCTCAGATCCCGAAATCCAGGTCCTTACAATTTTCTTCTCCTTAAAAAAAATTTCATCATCGAAATTTACCTGCTGGGAACAAATGCGAATAGAGAACTTTCATGTCATCCTCGACCTCACACGTTGCTTCCTCAACACCGTGGTTCCTTCATAACATTTTCACCAAAGGTATGCACGTGTTGCGAAGCTCTTTAACTCTTGTGTCAAGGACTCCAACCGAAACTTCCTCATATGTCAAGTCTTACCTCAATTTCTTCAAGCCAAACCACATGTGAAGGACCCGAACGATAACGCCTCAACATAGTCACATGAAAAACATCATAGATACGAGCCAACTCTGGTGGCAAGGCTAACCGATAAGCCACTGGTCCCACTCTCTCAAGAACTTCATAAGGCCCGATATACCTTAGGCTTAACTTCCCATTACGTCCAAAACGAATGATTTCTTTTTACGGAGATACCTTAAGAAACATTTTTCACCGACATCATACTCAATATGTTTGCGTTTTCGATCTGCATAGACCTTTTGACGGTCAAAAGCCGCTTGTAACCTTTTTTTGATGATATGAAATTTCTCTTCGGTTTGACTAACCAAATCGGATCCCATGATCCTCCTTTCATTGAGCTCGGTCCAACACAATGGTGTCCCGTACTTACGCCCATATAACGCCTCAAAAGGGGCCATTTTTATGCTCGACTGGTAACTGTTGTTGTAAGCAAACTCTACAAGGGGTAACTGGTCCTCCTAACTCTTTGTAAAATCCACAATGCAACACCTGGGCATATCCTCAAGGATCTGAATGACATGCCCAGACTGACCATCGGTCTGAGGGTGAAAAGCTGTACTGAAATGTAGCTTAGTGTCCAAGGCGCTATGGATTCTCTTCTATAGCATAGCTGTGAAACGCGTGTCTCTATCTGAGATGTTCGATGATGGCACACTATGCAACCTTACTATCTCTTTTATGTACAATTGAGCCAACCTTTCCAAGGTAAAATCTATATGTACCGGTAAGAAGTGATCAGACTTGGTCAAACGGTCAACAATAACCCAAATGACGTCATGCTTCTTTTGGGTCATCGGTAACCCGGTGACAAAATCTATGGTAATCCGATTCCACTTCCATTGCGAAATCTGAATCGGTTGGAGCAACCCTGATGGAACCTGATATTCTGTCTTCACTTGCTGACAGGCTAAGCACAACGTCACGAACTCAGAGACATCTCTTTTCATACTTGGCCACTAATAAAAAAGACGAAGATCTTGGTACATTTTTTGCTTCCCAATGCACAACAAAAGGACTACGGTGTGCCTCTCTTAGGATGCGATTTCTCAAATCTTCCAAGGCCGGAACACACAACCGCCCATTGAAGTACAAGTACCCACCATCTCGTACCTTAAAATATGAAGCTTCACCTCTCTGAACCGCTTCAATTTGTTCTACTAATTCTTCATCCAAAGCTTGAGTCATCTTTATCTCTTGTGCCAACGTAGGTTCAATCCGAAGCTCAGCTAAAAGGCCTCAATCCTCGGTCATCCTCAACCGGACAAACATAGCTCTCAGGTCCGACATAGATTTCCTACTTAAGGCACCAGCTACCACATTCGCCTTACCAGGATGATACTCAATTATGCAATCATAATCATTCAACAGTTCAATCCATCGTCGTTGCCTCAGATTCAACTTTTGTGTAAGCATGTACTTCAAGCTCTTATGATCCGTATAGATATAACCCTTCTCCCCATAGAGATAGTGCCTCTAAATCTTTAGTGCAAAGATGACTACAGCGAGCTCTAAATTGTGGGTAGGGTAATTTTGTTCGTGCGGCTTAAGCTGCCTTGAAGCGTAAGCAACCACCTTACCCTCTTGCATAAGAACACAACCAAGCCCATTCAAAGACGCATCACTAAACACAACATACTCTTTTCTAGGCTCGGGTTGGGTAAAGACCGGATCCTCCGTGAGATAAGCTTTTAGTTACTCAAAACTTCACTGTCTTGTCTAATTCCATTCAAAAGGAACCCCTTTTTGCAATAGCTTGGTCAACGGTGCGGCTATAATGGAGAAACCTTTAACAAACCTCCTACAATACCCGGCAAGTCCTAGAAAACTACGGACTTCCAAAATATTCCGTGGAGGTTTACACTCCACCACAGCCTAAATTTTTTGAGAGTCTACGCGAATCTCGTCTGCAGCAACAATGTGACCAAGAAATGCCACTTCCGAAAGCCAAAATTTATACTTGTTGAACTTAGCGTAAAGACGTCTATCTCGGAGGGTCTGCAAAACTACACGCAGATGGTAGTCGTGCTCTTCTTCTGAACGTGAATACACCAAGATATCATCAATAAAGACCACAACAAACTGATCTAGGTACAGTTGAAAGATTCAATTCATTAGATCTATAAAAGTTGCAGGTGTGTTGGTAAGCTCAAACGACATTACCAAGAACTCATAGTGTCCATACCTCATCCTAAAAGCAGTTTTCTGGACATCTTCATCCACCACATTCAACTGGTAGTACCCTGACCTCAAGTCTATCTTAGAAAACATACGAGCACCTCTCAACTGGTCGACAAATCATCAATCCTTGGAAAGGGATAACGATTATTTATCGTTACCTTATTAAGCTGCCGATAATCAATACATATTCTCATAGACCCATATTTCTTTTTGTCGAACACGACCGATGCTCTCCAAGGTGAGACACTCAGTCGAATAAAGCCTCTATCTAGCAACTCTTGAATTTGCTTCTTTAACTTTTTCATTTCTGTGGGTGCCATCCGATACGGTGCGATGGACACTGGTGCAGCACCTGACATTACATCAATTCGAAACTCTAATTTACGGTCAGGTGGTAGCTCGGGTAACTCCACCGAAAATACATCGATGAACTCATTAACTGTTCGCACACATGGGCCAAGAAGGCTTCACAAACTTGTTGCAACAACCTCTGAGCTGACAAGGTCGACACCATACTAGGCAGACAAATTTCTCTCACCTCACACAATCAGCTTGGAACCATCCGCAACACGAAGCTTCAAAATCTTTGTTCTACATCCCAGACTAACATTATGCTCAAAGAGTCAATCCATCCTCGAGATGGCATCGAACTCTTGAAACGATAAAACCATTAAATCTGTTGGAAACAATGACCCCTGAACCTCGATCGGGCATCTTCGATACACATTGTCCATTAAAACATCATGTCCTAAGGGACTAGTCACATGAACTCCTACCTCTAGATTCTCGATAGGAATACCCCACTGCTGAGATATCCCACTACGAATGTAGGAGTGGGCAGACCTTAAATCTACAAGAGTAACAATTAGAACTGAAAACAAGGTGAACGTACCTGAAATAAAATCTGTAGATGAACAATCCTCCTGAGCCCTGACTGCATACTGCCTAGCTGGTGCTCTCGCGGTAGAGTGAAAGGTGCCCCCCGATACATGGCTTTCTCTTCCCCGAGCATGGCCTCGACCCCTCTGGGTCGGATATGCTGTCTTCTGAACCTGGTCTGGAGAGGTCACAACCGCCACTGAACAATCTTTCACAAAGTGATCTGGCGACCCACACTGGTAGCAAACCCTTACAGCTCCCCAACACTTGCCTCTGTGTTTGCGCCCACACTGATTGCAAACTGGTGTGCCTATACTCATCTGTGAACCATCCGGGCTCATCATGGATAAAGAAGAAGATGGCCTTCTACGACCAGCTGAATCAGATCTCCAGTCTGACCTTGAACTTTGATTCGGCGCTCCTCTATTATGATTCCACCGATTTCTGCTCCTCCCTGAGAAGGCATGTGAGTTGTTGTTTGAGGGGTTCTAGGTCCTCCCACCCAAACTCCCTTTCCCACCAGACGGGCCATATGTTAAGCCTTGCACTTGCTTAAGAGACTTGGCACTCGAAGTCAATTCCGAGAACACCTTCGGTGGTGCAGTAGTTAGGTAAGTCTGGATTTCCTTCCTCAAACTCTTCAAAAACCTCTTGCACCTCATCTTTTCAGTGCCAACCAATTTAGGGGCATATCTACTCAACTGAAGAAACTCTTGTTCACATTCGAATACTGACTGATTTCCTTGCACAAGATGATTGAACCGATCTCTTAAGGTATCGATGTGGGTCTCGCCCATATACTTCTTCTCGAACTCCTTGAGGAAATCATCCCATGACGGTCGATTGAGGTGCCACCCAAGCTTTACTATTTCCCATCATTTTCTAGCATTGCCCTTCAGTAGGGACAAGATACATGACAGCTTGTCTTCTGACCTCAACCTCATTTACCTCATAATCCAACATGTATCTTGCAACGACTGTTCTGCCTGTACCGGGTTATCACGCCCTGATCCATAAAAATCCGTAGCGCCTTGCCTTCTCACCCTTTCAACAGATGCCTCACGAGGGGTAGCAGATGCCATCGGAATTGCATTCACAATTTGATACAACGCCCGGTTCAGATGTGAGAAGTAGTTGACTTCCCGGTCAACAGTGTCCTCTTACATGTCCTCTGTGTCAGACACATATTCCTCATCGTAACTCCTTTCTCTGGAGCCCAAACTTTCTTCATTGATTCTTGTCCTCCTAGGCATGATTCTATTCTGCACAACAACAAACAAGGTCACACCATCGAATTTCAGCTTTAAAACAAGTACGACTTTGACTCATGGGTATGTATTCGTTAAACACCTATACACTCCTCTAGACTCCCCGAGGGACATCCTAGTACCGGCTAAACCTAGGCTATGATACCACTAAATGTAATACTCTTAACCCGAATGTCACATTTGGGCCCTAAGCCCAAAATCCACACCGTTAAAATTTTTCCTTTTTCAAGCCCAAAAGAATAAGTCCAATAAAACATAAGTCCATACATTGAAAACATAGTTAAACCCAGATGGTTAAAATAGTATTTATGGAGCTCCATTTACAAACATTAAAACATTCAACTTTTGACCGAATAATACAAAATAAGAGTTACAAAATTACATATAAGGTCTTATGAAATACATAGCCCATTACATCTAGTATTTGTACTCAACTACTAGAGTCGATGTTGAAATCCAACCTTGATGGTGCTCCTTCAAGCCTCACGATAGCCTACTAACCTGCGAACGAAAACAACGATTCCGAACGCTGAGCTAACAAGCTCAGTGGATACACCGCCACTCAACTATGCTTTATGCAAATCATAAAGCAATGCAACAAGAATGATATCATTGCAAGATAACAATGGCGCTACCATAACCGCCTAAACACATGGCATTATGAATGTATGATCACGTACACAGCTCATACTAGAACCTCATATATTTACCTAGCATCACACAAATAGCACCATCAACAACTAAGTGAAGTCATCGTCCACAAAGCATCAGAATCCTACACTTGAGTGAGGCTCACGTTCACATAGCATCGGGATCCTGCACTACGAGTCAAGCCCGCGTCCACATAACATCGAGATCCTACATCCATGCTCAGAATCCCTCATCAAGCATCTTCGAATGAGGCCCGCGTCCACATAGCATCGGGATCCAGCACTCGGGAATCTTCAAGGTGTTGCAACACACTTAGGGTATCCAATCCCAACAAAAATGGATGACTCGTTTACCTAGGTGTCCCCCAGCACACAACAAGGACCCTAATTTACCACACAGCCTCGATTGATCCACCTAGGATCCCTATGGGTTACTACCCCACACGGTTTACCCAATATTACCAAGTCATTAGCCAATTAATTCTCATACGGGGTTAAATCTCAATTTCTCAATTTTAGTATTTATTTTACACCTTAAAGGACCCTTAGGGCCCTTTGCCTCGAATTATAGCACCCCCGCAAAGCCAAATTTCTTGGGTAGAATGCCTACTGAGTACCGATACTCCTATATGGGTATCGGTACTCCCCTCTACGTATCGATACTCGACCATGCGTATCGATACTCATTTTAGGTTCGAAAGAACTAAATTCATAAGTCGTACCGATACGCTCCGTACTGGTACGTACCATCGGTACTAGGATCACCCCGTACCAATCCACACCCGTATCGGTACTCCCCTATATGCGTACTGGTACGCTAAGCCTTTCCCAGGCAATGTACCAGTGCGTACCGATACGCTCTATGTGTACCGATAAGCGAAAGCGTTACTGGAATTTTCGACTTGCAAGGGGTACCGATACACGATGAGTCGTACCGATACTCCCCTCACAATTTCTTCCCATGTTTCACTATGCCCCGTACTGATACGCTATGCCCGTACCGGTACGCGAGCCTAATTTTTGAATTCTGAGTGCAGATTTCACCCAAAAACCCTATTTAACCCCATGATTAAACCCCAAACCTCTCCTACAAATTATTGTGATAGCATTAAGTGGACTTTTACTGATTTTAGGCCATTACAACAACACTACCAAGATTCACCATTAACAATCACCCAAGCCAAAATCAAGCCAAATACATCAATACATGCATCAAAGCCTAATTTTATGATTTACAAGAAACTATGGGAGTTAGTAGTGTACTAACTTTTGCTTAGCTGATAACACAAGACCTTCCTTCAAAGTTTCAAGCTTTCCTCCCTTCTTGAGCCTTAAATGAGTTCCCAACCTCTTTCACTACAAGAAATATTACCAAACGTGTCACTACTTTAAAGGGAGAATTAAGAGAGTTAAAACTTAAACCTTTACAAGAATAAAGCTCCTAAACACCCATTCTCGTTCTCCCTTTTCAACCCTCACCAAAACTCTTCCACCAAAACTAGTCATCCTCACCTTGAAATATAAATCCTTACAAGCTGGTAAAACTTCCCTCAACAAGCCAAACATGATTCTTACTCTAAACTCTCAAAATCCTACCTTTAGATGGTGTGTTGTGGGAGAGAGGGCAAATGAAAAAAAGAAGATGAAAACTTTAAGACATGATGATCTTATTTTCTGCACTTGTGCAAAAAATAACCTTACTCCCCCCTCACTCTTCTATTTAAATATTTACCATGATACCCTTCTTTCTCTCTTCATAACCCAACAACCAATTGGGCCTAACAAGGACATGCTAGCCCAAAAGGCTCCTAAAAGCCCAAAACACGATCCAAATACGAGGCCCATGTCTCGATCAAACCCGACCCTCAAATCTCAAAATCTGGGTCGTTACACTAACCTTAAAAAATAAACCCTAAATATTAAACCCTATACCCTAAAATCTAAACCCTATAGCCTAAGCCCCTAAATTTTAAACCCTAAACTAAAACCCTAACCCCTAAAACTAAAAGACACAGATTAAAATTTACACAACCTGTGCATTAATTTTTTCCCTAATTTTAATTTTTAAAAAAACAAGTAATTTTAAAACTTATTACCGGTATTGACGTCAACAAAATGAGAATGATTAGGAACCCTGAAAAACCCAAAAACAAAAAGCAGTTGAATATGAAAAATGAACTAACCATTACGGCTGCAAGGCTATATAGTAAAACCCAAATTACTTGATCCAAAAGTAACCCAACTCTTTAATTGTTAAGCCTTCCTACAACTACAAGGCTATAAAAAACTGATGAAACCTGTTTCTAATGTAGAATAGAACGAGTTCCAATAGGTCACTAATGTAATAACAAAGAACTTGCATTGCTATAACCTTTAATTGACATCTAATCCAGAGGTCAAACCCGGACAAGATTTCAACTTGAAAAAGGCTCTAATTAAACCATAGACAAGTTAAGAACACATTTCAATCAACCCATCATTATGTTAACAAGAAGGCAGCCAACGACTTTTGCCTGATAACACCTCCCGCCTCCAAAAGTTTTTTCAAACATCATTATTCAATTCAAAAGGCCATAAACGCATATCTTCGAATAACATATGCATACCGTAGCTCACGGAAACTATGATGAAAACCATTACCAACTCTCTGGAAAGAATAATTTAAGTAATATATCATACAATGCACATAGGAATTGGAACACGAAGCGATAGTAAAGTGATATAAGTGTATATCTGCATTTTAGCGCCTCCCAGATGCCACTGATTCTGCAGAAAAGAGGTATTTAACCCGTGAAAGGATAGAATCATGTGCAGGATCATATGGATGATCCTTAGATGGAATCTCCAAAATTGCTGGAACAGGCTTGTTGTAGTTATCCACTAGAAACCTTATCATATTTGCAACCTGCAATTAAAAGAGTAGAGGGACGCATCTTATGTTAGCATACCAAACTTGAGCCGAAATGCAATTCGAATCGAAATTCTATACTTGTGTCTGGATTGGTATCATTATACATGAAAATATGAACGCTAAAGATTCAGAAGAAAACACCTTTGGTTAATCTAACTAGCTAGTAAGCTACTGGCCCAACAACAGAATAAGATGGAGCTACCAAAGTAAAAAGGGAAATTTATCAAAATGACAGTAAGAGCATGCAAGATGAGACTGCCCATCTTGTCAATTTTAGCACCGGAGTTCAAGATGCTCTTATGCACTGAATATAAACTAGCTGTGCAACAGAGAGTTTAGGCACCAAATTTTACAAGGCATTTTATCAAATGGCAGATTTTGTATTTGACCAGATCTTGTCATAGTCGGTATTACTATTTACTAGTATCTTTGGTTGTTGTTGATCATGCGACTCCTGTAAAGAAAAGTTGGCACATGTAATCACTCAAATAATGCACTTCATTTCTTTAAAAAAAATGCACTTCATTACTGAATCTAATATACGTATCTTTGACGTTAAGGCAAAATAGGTCAACAAATAACAGAAAATTGACCAACAGACCTGTGGAGTGCTATAAGTGTGACTTAATTATGATGATGGAAGCAAGAGATTTTACATGATATATGCTTATTATCATTTCATGGCTATTCAGCCGCACGTAAAGGCTTCTGTGCACAATAGAGCTTAACAAACATATAGATATATGCGAAAAAATGCAGAAAACAACTGATGTTTTACAGCAACATATGCTGCAAAAAACTTACATATTGGCTAATCAGTACGACAGCGATATCCTCTCTTGTTGTGAACTCCTTAAAGGCATCCTCAATTTGTTTAACAGTGGTTTCTAAAAGGCAAAAACAAAAAGCATTGAGTGAGTGAATGATAGAAAAGCTGGTGATATTTTAATTTAATTACGAAAAAAACTATACAAGATTATTTGTTTAAGAAAATACGAACAAAGAAAGAACTAAGAGGAGTAAAAATCTGATATTTATTCTGATCCCGACAGTCAGATCAGAGGATTATGCACTATCTTTCCTGTTCAATCATCCCACCCCTCCCTTGTTACCAAATGAAAGGACTTTTCCTGATAAATGGTTTTTTTTTGGGGCCAATTTCCTGACAAATGGTTAATTACTTAATTTTCCTTGTTGACACACAAACAATGCAAAATGATGTAATATTTAAAATACAGAAACCTTCCTTTTGAGATATAATCGAATCTGTACTTCTATAAACAGGTAAAGGCACAAACATGGGGTTCCACCCAAACAAAATTTAAAACCAAGGCACCTAAAAGTCCAAAAGGAAAAATGTCTTGAAATCATAAGTTATGAGAACATAATTCAACTATGATCATGTGTAACAACAAATATTTAACAAACCATGCAGTTACATTAATTAAAGAAAAAAATACACATTTGGTTTAACAATCCTGGATGGCATTTTCCTTACTATCAGATCATGTTCTTCCACTCTTTATCTAGACAGCAGATAAACCACGGCCAAGCTGAACATAATTTGGCTAGGCTAAGCTAAGTAACCCATATATCCTAAGATGATTTAAGGAAAGTAAATAACTGGTGAACCTTTGAATTTGATGAGAGAATAACCGATCAATAGGAAGCAAACAACTATAAAATGTTGACAAGAGTCTGACAGAGACCATACTTAAAAGGCGAGTTTCTCAAATGATAATAATAAAAGTAAAAGAGCATACTTGAGTCTACAATAAGATAATTTGTCTTCCTCCGCAGGTCAACATTACCTACACCAGCCAGCAGAAAACCAACCACGGTGTCCTAGCCCAACAAATTCTAAATCAGACGGGTTGAATCAAATGCATTGAAAATCACATGTAATGACATTATCATCATATTAACAACATTAGTAGAACATATGCTAATCAAACCATGCCATACACATACTCTTATTCGTGCTACAGTAATGATAAAACATGGTAATGACCGAATAAATATATTTTTAGAGAATCCAATAAACTGTATGTCAATGAGTGAACTTTTCCTATAAAATACTTGAATCATTCAGAGAACGCAAAACTGTCATGAAATTCATGTTGTTAAGAACTTAGGACAATTTGACATAGAGCTAAATCTAAATGGTAGAGCTAAATCTAAATGGTATTTACTATCCATCCGGACCATCCCCGTCAAAAAAAATCAGAATTGTGTAATGAACTAATGATAGTTCATCATGGAGCTAACTCCGAATGGTATTTACTTTTCACCCTCATCAAAAACAACAAGCAGAATAAGCTGAGTTTGCAGATCGGCTAGCACGGTACTACTAAGTCCAAGCAACGTGCATCAAACTTAAAAAGTATTCTGTACCAATTCGGCCGATCTGACTTATCCATTCTTTCTAAAGGGGGGAAATCCCTCAATTAAACCTTTCCTCATTTTATTACGTCCGATTATCATAAAAATTCAGACAGTGTGAGCTAATTCAAGAAGAATGACCGGCAAATTTACAAGAGAAAAAATGCAATAAAATAACAGAAAAAGGGAAAAAGGGAGTCGAGATCTGTGTACTGATTTAGGCAGCTTCAAAAGCAAGACTCACCTCGTCGGCAATCATAGCGATAAGAGCTGAGTTGCTATTGGGGATTTGAGCTCTGTTCGCCATTAATAAGTTTTTCGAACTACAAAATCAAAAAAGATGGTTTGAAAGCTAGGCTCCTGATTTAGGTTTTGGATCAAATATGAGGAGATAAAGAACTCTGCCTTTTCTCTAATGAATCGCCTGCTCGTGCTTTCGACGCTGGATTTGAAGGATCTGCGCGAATCCACAGAGGCTGACTGTATTTAACGGATAATACCGAGACACGTCGAATCTAAACGCTTTGATTTTGAGTAGAGAAACATTACCTATTAAAACGACAACGTTTCTGTTATACTCCAGATTCTTCCTATTAAATCTTCCGGAATGGTTTACGTGGAAACTTCCGGTGGCTAAAATCTATTTGACCCTGCAACTTTTAGCCGAAGATAATCCGAATAACGTAGTGTCACTCCGCCCGAATATTGTAAGGTTAGGCACCCTTATAGTGTAATTAAAATAAAATGGATTTGTATAAATTTTTATTTAGTTAGTAATAATTTTTGTAATTATATAAATTCTTATAATCTGTATAAATTACAAATTTTTTTATCAAAGGTAAAATTTACACAAATTTTTGCTCAGTTGATAAGAATTTATGTAGTTGTACAAATTTTTATCCAATTAGTAAAAATTTTGGTTCTACATAAATTATTACTCAGTCTTACATAAATTCTTATCATTTTAGTAAGAATTTATGTAGCGTCTCATTTTAACCTTACCTTAAACTGCGTCATTTTAGAAGTTTCCCTTCATTATATGCTAAAGTGAAATAATAATTTTATAACCTGTTTTTTTAGGCTTAACCATTACAAAAGTCAAGTATATTTTTTGGTATTTCAATTATTTTTTGATAAAATAAGTATTTATTATTTCATTCTATAATTATTTTTAATATTTTTTGTTAATAATTGTTAAAAAAATTGTCATCCATACATTATATGAAATGTGGCCTATTTATTATTTAATTTTTGTTAAAAATCAAAAATATTATTTTTTCAAAAAAAACTTAAACTTTTAATGTTTTCAAGGCCTGATTTTGTCGTTCGTCAATTCGCCGTTCATTGTTCGCTGTTCGGCTAAAAATTTTACTTTCGACCATCGTTGTTCGTTTGGCTATTCGCTCGTCAATTTATGATGACACAAAGTTGGGTTTTGTCGGTTATGGTGGTCAACGAAAGAGGGATGACTAATGACGGTTGAATTAATGGTCAGCAGAGAGAAATTTAGGGGTTAAAGATTTAAAGGTTAAAGATTGATGTTTTTTAGAAATTAAAGATTTTAATTTTTTTTTATAAAATTAAAATTTTTATAATTTTTAAAAATATAAATTAAATTACAGAAGTGAATCATATGTCACATTTTAATTAAATAATTTTCACACAAAAAACTTAAAATACTTACGAAATAAAATATTAAATATTTATTTAACTAAAAAATACTTTAAACGTCTATTCAAAAAATATAAACAATTTGTATTATTAAATTCTTTTAAAAGTAAATTATACTTAATAAGTTTGGTCATTTTCCGATCTCTTACGTACTCGATATTGATTTGTCATTTTTTTTCGTTGAGTGATTAACTTTTGTTAATCATGTTTGATGTCGAATAATTACATAAAATGTAGCGTAAGGATGGTCCATACAAAATTCCCGACAAATGGGCCCCACATTTACACTTGTCCCCAATGCGTACAATTTTCGTGGGCCCCGTTCATCTCTCCCTCTTCTTACTTTCATTTTCGGCCTTAGCCCACAGATCTAACATGGCAAAATCAAGTGTTCCAAAATCCAGGCATATCATCACCCATTAATAAACTAACACGTTTACGAAAGACCAGGCTGTTATCCACGTGTCGTATTATTACTGGATTCATTGGTAACAACAAAGCGGTAGATATTTGCTGTTTGTTCCCGCACAAATGGTAAAACAGGAAGACAAGGAGAAAAAGAATAGTTGCGAATTGCAAACAGAGAAGAAAGAGGGGAAAAAAACATTAAGATTTCACTGAAAACGATGAATAGTGTGTTCTCAGTTGACGATTTCTCCGACCTTTTCTGGGCGACTTCAGCTTCAGGCGCGGCGGTGGGGATGAACCGAAGCCAATCGGAGTGGGCGTTGGAGAAGTTTCTAGAAGAGTTTTCTGGTGCCGGTGTGGCTATCCCGGGGTCACGTGCGGGCGAGAATGTGAATGGTCCGTCATTGGCGGTACCTCAGCCGCCTGTTTCGAAAGCTGAAAAAGTTTACGGGGATGGTGACATGGTGGAGGTCAAAGAGCTTAATAATCATAATCCTCTGCCGTCTGATTCGACGCCGATGGTCCCGATTGACTCGGATGAGTACATCGCGATCCTCAAGAACAAGCTCCATCAAGCCTGCGCTGCCGTTGCTCTCTCTCGTGTATTTCTCTCTCTTTAATCTTCATTTTCCAATTGGATTTTGTTTTTTAATTGAAAAGTTATATTTCAAAAAAAAATATTCAGGCGTCGGCTGTGAAGGCAGAAAGTTCGTCTGCCAAAGCTGAAAATCAAGCGCTTCAATCGGGATCAGATGTTCAAGGTAAGCTTTTGCTATAGCATGCCTCTGACTTGATCTTTCTTTTTAATGAATCCGACTATTTAGACTTTTGTTATAACACATCTTATTTGTTGACATATTCTTTTACCAAATTTAATTCATTTCTTCAGCCAAATTTTCTTTACAAGTAAAAATCAACATAGTTTTCTGCTATCAGTTTTATAGATTTGTCATTATCGGTATTGTGTTCAACTAGTAAAATTTTATGTATGGCAAATCAAGTCAGTTCAGAGCTGTCTTTGTAGGAATCCGATTTAGATTGGATGAAAGTCGATTGGTAATGGTAATAAGTGTTTATGATCTGATGCAAATTGAGCTATAGTTTGTTTAAATCATATATTTTTATTCTTAGTGATACTTGTATTTTGGGAATTGATGAAAGTCTCTGACTTACTGAAATTTGTAACGACAAGAGTTCTTTTATAAGCTTGTGTTGTTGCAATCGTAGGTTGCAATAATTAAACATTAACTTCAGATCGAACTAAGTACTAGGACATGTCTATATGGGATTGAATTGAATGTAGTTCATCTAATCTGACTTGTTGGGGTCAACTAGTGGTAGAATGAATGCCGTGAATGTTTCTGTAGTTTGCTTCCTTCAAAGTTAACACCAACAATGCTTGTTTCATTCCTATCTGTTGCCGGAGCCATCATGCATATATCATTCATGATAATGCCTAAGAATAGTAATAGTACATGTTTCATGGAGTGCAATGTGTTTTTTTCTGCAATTTATCTTGTGTTTAAAGAGAGAAGTAAAAGGAAAATGAGAAAACAATGGAGGGATACATAAAAATGGAAGTAACTTTCTTTACTAGATTTTCATAAATTTTGTTAGTTTCACATTAACTTTAGGTAGGTATTCAAACAGAACAAGCAGTAAGCCCTGTGTATATATCATTTTCCTTCACTTCTCCTTTTAACCAACAATATACTAAGATCTGAACAGTAAACAATATGCTAAAGAACTCTAGAGCGCTTTGTTCGATATCTTCTCTTCCTGTAATTACTTATAATTGAATTTTGCTGATTTTTTTAATACAAATTCCATCATTGTAGGGTCTTCAAAGACACATGAACAGGGTGAACCTGAAACTGGCATTTCAGCTGTTTCAATTATGCAAAAAGAATCAGGGACACAAGCGAGGCAAACAACAAGTGGGTCATCAAGAGATGATTCAGATGATGGTGAACTTGAAGGAGATACTGAAACCACTGAAAACATGGATCCAGCTGATGCAAAGCGTGCAAGGAGGTAACCAACTAACCATTTTTGTATTGTTTTGTTGTATTATTGATTTTGAGGTGTTTGAAATGTTATCTGTTCTGTTTGTTATTATCTTTTGCTTAACACATTTGCTTTTCTTTTCTTTCTCTTTTCTTTTGTCCTATTTAAAGTGGTATACCTTCTCTTGTAATCTTTAAGTAATATTGCTTCTTTCAGGGGGGAAAAAGCTCTAAGTAATAGCTATATAACGAATTTGTTATCTTGGAAAGAATCAAATATTTATTTAGCAAATTGAACTTAAGCTTTATCCCTTGCCTTACTACCTACCAGATGTGTGAATTAATAAATTCTTACTTAACTCGTTTTTATTTTGCTGACGCCATTACAAAGTTTCCCTCAACTAATCGGTATTTTGGTGATGCCTCAGAATGTGGTCAAATAGAGAATCAGCCAGACGCTCTAGAAGAAGAAAGCAAGAGCATATGAATGAACTTGAAGCACAGGTTTTTCCACATCATTACCCTTTCCCCTTATGGTCTCTTGCTCTCTGTTTTGTGGTGTTTTTTATACTGTTAGCGATTTTTCTAGGTTGGTCAACTAAGAGTTGAACATTCTACATTACTCAAGCGTCTAACTGACATGAATCACAAGTATGATGAAGCTGCTGTTGACAATAGAATTCTGAAGGCTGATATTGGGACGTTAAGAGCGAAGGTAAACTATCATCCTTGTCTAACTTGCATTTCTTATCTTGCCCATTTATTCTTCAGTTAGTTAATATATGGTCCTCCTGAAAGTTAAAAACTTACTTCCAAATAAATGACAGGAGAATATGTTATTGTGACACCAGGAGTTTGTAAAGATTAGTCTTGTGGCAAATTTTGAAAAAGCCATGGGCAATTCACATTCCTTCATCTAGAATTGAAGGATTTAACTGGAAATGTGTTCGCAGAATATATTATCAGCAATTCTCTTGGAGAAGGGAGATTAATTTGGTTATTGGCGATTTGTATGTGTTTCATTTCAGGAATCTGCTGGACATGTCCAGTACTGACACACTGTTACTTCCATGGTGTGTTCAACCGTCCATATTCTTAAAATTGTTCATGATTTGTATGTCTATCTAAATTTATACAATAGTAGATACTGACATGATCTCTTGTGTAATGTCAGTGTTTGGACTGTTGCGAACTGTGAAACTCAATCATGCATCTTTATGCCTGAAACTGCGGCAAGAGTATTATAGTTCTTTAACTATTTTACTTCTTGCTAAAAATCACTGCTGATTATGATCTCTGAAACTTTGTTTCTGGGTGGCTGGGTTTTATTGTTTTATTCTGAAATTTTCAGGTGCAAATGGCCGAGGAAACAGTTAAGCGAGTGACCGGGATTAACCCTGGTATTATATCTAGGCCCAATGTACCTAGTGCAGGCATGCCTTTCATTAGCAGTCCATTGGAAGCATCCACAGCTTCGGTGCTAATGCAGCCAAATACTAATCAGTTATTTCACCAAACAGTTCCTAGCATCGCTGCTCCCATGCATCACCCGAGACTGGACAACAGTTTTGGAAGAAACAACCTGGTTTCTCCTGTTGTGAATCCACAAACAGAAATAGGACTGAAAAATGTTATTGAAACATCTGCAATGCAGCACACACCTAGTGTTGTACAAAAGCAGATTGGCCCTGGTGCAAGTACACGCTTACCTGTTCCTGGCTGGGAAGCCGAACTACCTCATTCGGCTGCCAAGAACAACAAGCAAAGCTGAATATTACTGCGCTTCCTGTTGTGCCATTGAGACAGGGATTCAGAACTTAGCTGTTGGTAAAACTACTGGTTATATCTATTCATGGGCATTGATCATTCTCACGGCATTTTTGTACTTAAGATCATCAGCATTAACTATCATATCATATCCATCATCATAACATCGACTAGTTATTAACTTGGTAAGAGCTTAAATGGTAAATAATTCTGTAAGAAATTGCTATGAACTCCATTTTTGGTGCTCAAGGAGCAAAATATGGTACTAGTTCACTTCATTTCGGCTGTTAAAGGTGGACAATGGACAATGGCTGCTTACAAGTACGATCGAAAAATCACTTGCAATGCAATAAGTAAAAAGCTATGGGTTACACAGAATTTCACTGAAGTCATTAATCCAAAATATGTGGTCGATCATCTTCATACAGATCTTATCAACACTTTACAAGTATGAAAACACTTTCTCGTATAACTAATTATTGGTTAGTCTAGTGGGATGAGATGTTAGGTATCTTACGTAAAGTTAGAAATTTAAATTTGAATCTTGAAGTTTTGAAAGGAGAAAACGAGAATGAGAGGATCACCATCATGATAATGAACATCTTTTCAGTATTTGATTTGAATAAGATATCGAAGAACAAGAGAAATAACATTCATTCAATATATTTTTATTTTTTTCAAGATTTTTAGAGAACTGTAAACCCAAAACTGAATAATTTGTTTTCTTTTCGTTGTGGTAACGAAACTGAGAAGAAAATAATAATGATAATTGCATGGCAAAGTCAGGATTGAACAATGAGGGGGTAAGTTTATTAATTTTGAATTGACTAGAGTTCTAAAAAGTAATTAAATCATAAAAATCAAAACATATGTGGTTTAATTTTATTAATTTTAAAATTAAAGTCTCAGAAAGTAATTAAATAAAAAACGAAGGGTCAAGTTTAATTTCATAATTTACTCTGGCAGAGTCTTAAAAATAATAAACAAAAAAATTAGAGAGAAAAAGACTTAATTGTAATGGTTTTAAAATTATTAATAACCTAAAATACAATTAAACCATTCAAAGTTAGAGACAATTGTCCCTTCTATTTTCATGAGAATCCGTCACTGGATAATTGATATTTAGTTTAGTTTATATAAACTTATCATTATTTTATATGTAAATCCTTTCATTTTTTTTGTTTTATTTAGTGATGAAGTGTTGTATTGATGTTTTATCAACCGTGCATAAAACCCTATACAAATACTTGTTCTTTAGTCCAATGGGTCTTTAATGAAGAAACCCTAGGAATTTGCCCCGGGGGGGGGGGGGAGAAAAGGGTAGTTATGTAATATGACGCGAAAATTTTTGAAATGGTGAAATTGAAGAATTTTCCCACCCAAAATTAACCGCCACTTCGAATTTAATTGTCAAACGAATCCCAGACTGAGAGTAAATGAACGAACACCTTCAGCTCCCACAAATCTTCGCTCTCAGGTCTTTCTCCCTCCCTCGCCAACCTCTTCTTTTTTTCTTTCTTTCCCGATTTAAATTCTAAACGTTGAATCTAATTAGCGTTTAGCAGATCTCTGATTTCATTAATTCCTAGTTGTATTTAAAAAAAAATCTTTTTGGTACTGATTCAGATTTAACTGTTTTTTTTATTTATTGCTAATGTAAACGAATACGGCAGGAAGCGAAAACAACCGCAGCTAACAAGGACAAGGATAAGGACAAGAAGCGCCCGGTTTCTCGTCAATCTCGTGCCGGTATTTAGGTATGCCAGTATCAAAAATATAGTTGTGATTTGTGAATCGGTTTTTAGGAAATGCCAGCATCGTTTTTTCCCCAGGTGTTTGAATTAGCTATATGCTTGCCATGTTAGTATTGCAAAAGACACTTAAACGTTCCATGTTTCATCTTATAAGTTATTAGTTCCCGGTGGGTCGTATACACCGTCATCTCAAGTCCAGAGCCTCTGCAAATGGCAGAGTTGGGGCGACGGCTGCTGTTTATTTGGCCTCTATCCTTGAGTACTTGACTGCTGAGGTTCTCGAGTTGGCAGGAAATGCAAGCAAGGATTTGAAAGTGAAGAGAATCACTCCGAGGCACCTGCAGTTGGCCATTAGAGGGGGTGAAGAGCTTGACACCCTTATCAAAGGTACCATTGCTGGAGGTGGTGTCATCCCTCACATTCATAAGTCCCTAATCAACAAAACTACCAAGGATTGATTACATTTGCCAGGTTTT